>JAKOGI010000134.1:0-90000 GCA_029747015.1 Carnegiea gigantea | reverse complement strand
CTCGCATTTTTGCCATAATTATTCAAAATATACAAAATAAAATAAAATCAAATAAAAACTTAAAAATAATGATTATAACGAGCATAAATCAGGCGTAAAAGTATCATAAAAATAACACATTTTATGTACGAACACTGGTTATAAGCTCAGGCTTGCCAAAGTATACCGCATTCCTCCATTTCCAAATATACCACATGACAACAATAAACTTTTTAGCCCAATCCTCTCCCCTATCATTCGTGAGGACGTTGTCCTTTACCCATTCCCAAAAATCCTGTTGGCTTATGCATCTCCCCATCCCCTTGCTTTGGCACCATTGCCATACCGTTGATGCTTCAGGGCACTAACGAAGGGTGTGGTCAGTGGTCTCATACCCCATATCACACAGTGGGTAGAATGGGTTATTTGTCGGTCCCCGTTTGTGTCTGTTCGCATTTGTAAGCAGTCGATCATGTAATGCCAGCCAAAGGAAATATTGACACCGAAGTGGGGCCTTAAACTTCCATACCCATGCCTATGAGTCATTCTTCTGTATTTCAGGATCATTACAGATCATTCTCAAAGCCAATTTGATTCTACATTTGCCTGTTTTATCCCCTTTCCAATAGATTTTATCTTCGGCCCCATTCTCCATAATTAGCTCATGAGAAGCAATTTTGGATAGAGCCTCGTTAGGCAAGTATTCTGAGAATTTTTCCCATTGCCATCCTCTGTTAGCGTCCCAATAATCCATCAGCAGCGCGTCTTGGATATCATGCGGAACTTCTTTGACTGTCATACTTAGTAACATTTGGGTGCTAGCGTAAGGGTGCTTCCAAAACTTTGTTGCTTGACCATTTGCAACAGTGTGTATAACCCCCTTTTTTAAGTGGCTCCAGTTCTCCCAGATCCCTCTTCGTGTAGGGGAACCATTAGATCATCCCCGAACTCTTTCCAAGTCTGTTCCTCCACGATAGTATTTATGCCTAAGCACTCGTGCCCATAAAGCATCCTTTTCCTTTATCATTCTCCATCCAAGTTTAACAAGGAAGGCTGAATTTAACTGCCTCATAGCTCTCAGTCCTAGTCCTCCTGCTTCCTTAGGCTTGGTGACAGTATCCCAGGAGACTCGGTAGGGTTTTCGTTCTAGCGACGTACCCCCCATAGGAAATGCCTGACTTTCCTGTCCAATTCATCACACGTCGCCCTCGGCAGTTTGGCCATTTGCATGGTATAAGACGAGATTGCTATAGTGGTCGATTGAATGAGAGGGACGCGCCCGGCTAGTGACAGGCACTTCGTCTTCCACCCAGCTAGTCGTCTCTCCACCCTTTCAACAACATGTTGGTATGTTTCTTTAGTAACTCGTTTCTGTATAAGGGGGACTCCGAGATACCTTCCAAGATCACCCGTCCTTTCTATGCCCAGTATGTTGCACACTTCCTCAATTTCACCTTTTGGAGTATTAGGTGAAAAATAAATCTTCGACTTAGTCGTGTTTACCTTTTGTTCCGAAGCACTACAGAAGCGAGTTAAGCAATTTTTAATTACTAGTGCCTGGGTAGGAGAGGCCTCCGCAAAGTGGATCAGGTCATTAGCAAACATCAGATTGGAGATTTTGGGCCCAGCTCGGCACACTTGTATTGGTTGCCAATTCTTTTTCATTATTTCTTCTTCAATTAGGTGGGTGAGTCTCTCGATACAGGCAACAAAAATATATGGTGACAACGGGTTGCCTTGCCGAATAACCCTAGATGGTCGAAATTCCTCTATTGGGTCTCCATTCCATAAAATCCTCATTGAGCATGTGGATATGCATAGCATTATAATCTCAATCAAATTTTAGGGGATGTGCATCTCCATTAATGTATTCCAAATAAAGCTCCATTTCAATCTGTCATAGGCTTTTTCTAAGTCCAACTTAATGGCCATCCAGGCTCTTCTGCATTTAACGTGTCTCATCGTGTGAACGAGTTCTTGCATGATCACAATATTATCCCCAATCATTTATCCCGAAACAAAACTTGCCTGTGTAGGTGAGATGAGTTCGGGAAGGACCTGTTTAATCCGCTGCACAATAGTCTTCATGATGATTTTGTATGCAACATTACATAGGCTTATTGGGCAGAAGTGGGAAGGCAGATGCGGGTTCTCAATTTTTGGAATAAGCGTAAGGAAAGTGTTGTTCAGCTCCTCTGGCAACGCTTGGCCTTGTAGGACTTGTAATACCATTGTGCAAACATTATTGCCAATAAGGTTCCAATATCGTTAATAAAACAGTGTTTGGTAACCATCTGGGCCGGGAGATTTAAATGGGCCCATAGAGGATAAGGCAGTCCAAACATTGTGCGGGGAGAAAGGTTTGGCCAAGTGTGCGTACATCTCTTGACTAAGCCAGGGAAATCGGTCACGTGCAAGATCAATTGCATTATTCTCCAATGATGGCTTCGTATATAGGTTTACAAAATATTCAACTACCATTTTCTTGACAGTGGCCACCCATAACCTTCATTTTAGAGTGATTCAGTGCGGTTATGCTTCCTTCTTATGATCGTGCATAAATGAAAATATCTTGTACTTCGATCACCATCCTAGATTGCATCAACTCGGGATTTTTGAAACCAAAGAACTTCAATTTGGTTAAGGGTTTCTTCTAGCTCCCTTCGTAATTTGCCCTCGAGCTTCATCAAATACCGTGGACCACCTTCATCTAGTTGCTTTTGTATTCCTTCCAACCGAGCCTAAATTTTCCTCTTTTTCTGGAATAAGTTACCAAAAATCTCCTTGCTCCATTTCATTAAATCCTCTGCTAAGTATCCCAGTGCCGGTACAAGGGGTAAGTTCTCCTTCAAGTATGAATTCAAGAACTCCTCAAAATGAATATGTGATGTCTAAGTCGCTTGAAAGCGAAATGGCTTGGCATTCGTCCATACTGGAGCAAACCCATTCGTGCTTATGAGGATAGGGCAGTGATCAGAGTAGCACCAGAGCAAGTGTTGGACTGATGCCTCTGGGAATCGCGCCCTCCAGCTTGTGTTGCATGAGGCCCTGTCTAGTCTGGCACTTTTCCATGTTTCACATGTGTTACCTCAAACCCAAGTAAATCGAGGTCCCGAAAAGCCTAAATCTATTAGGCCATTATTTTCGATCCAGTTGGCGAATAAAGTACATCTCTTGCTCATGTCGCTACCTCCATGGTCTTTTTTCGCAAGTAATCAGGTTTCATTAAAATCCCCAGTCAACATCCAAGGGGCCTCTATAGAGTACATAAACTGGCTTAATTCAGTCCATAGCTCCTCCTGTAGCTGTAGAGTGAGGCTCGCATATATCGTTGCAAAGAGCCAAGGTCGTACACCCTTCATCTGAACTTCCTAAATGACGAATTGCTGGTGTGTAGAGATAAGTGATAGGTTAACCTTATCAGTATTCCATCGTACCTAAATGCCACCTTGGCAACCCCATGCTTCCACTCGGTAGCATCCTTAAAACCCTATTTTATCACAGACCTCATCCGCCTTAGAGCCACTTATATGTGTTTCGAGTAATGAAATAACATGCGATTCCTGCATGCGGATATGTTCTTTTAGCATGCTAAGGAATTCCCGATTTCCAGCTCCTCGGACATTCCACACCATGATTGTAACATTAACATGACTAGGTGGTTCATCTGCAGTGTGCCTGTCTCTTCCACGTAGCATTTGATCCATAAATCAATAGATGCTAAGGAGATTACAGTCATCGACCCAATGGTTCTTGCATCGAGTCTTGCCTCTGGATGACTTGCACACCATCCTGCGCCCTACTTTCTACATTTTTGATGATTCCACTCCGGCCTGTACGAGATTCATTTCCATTCCGCACTAGC
Organism: Carnegiea gigantea; assembly: GCA_029747015.1. Lineage (NCBI taxonomy): Eukaryota > Viridiplantae > Streptophyta > Magnoliopsida > Caryophyllales > Cactaceae > Carnegiea > Carnegiea gigantea. Next base: position 86,156 of record JAKOGI010000134.1, on the reverse strand, counting down.
CCCAGCGTCCCTCTTTCTGATTGTGTCGTATTTGGATTGATGTCTGAAGGGTCCTTAGTGTGGGGAAGGGCTCCTGTCCTTTCTATTTGCCTGGAAATTACACCGGATGTCATTCCACCATAGAGGCTCTTTTGTTAGATTGATTCACTTCTGTCTTGGGTTGATCGTCGCCCATGGGCCTATTGCGGTCCTCTGTTTGGGCTCAGTCTTATACAAGAAGCATCCAGTGAGGCAACGTTGCACCATCCCTGCACGCATCGTCGGTTTGGGCTATTGTTCTGTGGGATTGGGCTGGATTATGACATCTGGAACAACACCTTTCTTGGAAGTTCACGCGGGGCCATTGGGACTGACGTATTGCTATGATCGCAAGTCTCCGGGATCACGTCCACATCTTGACTTCCCTGATGATAATTTTCCTTATTATGATCCCCATTTTCCACAATATTTTCTTCATTTGGGGTTAGAAATCCTTCCTCCATATCATCCCCATCAATGTTAGCATTGAGGTCTAACTCGGCCAAGGCACGGAATCTTGAGCCTTGATTCTCGCTGTTTGACAGATTTGTTTCCCGATTTTGTACATTGCTAGCTTTCATATTTTGCATACAGACATGCCCATCTTGCCCTTCCACTGTTGCAGGCCGGTTCGGTTCTGGCTGAACCGTTGTATGCCTTCTAGTGTGGGATTGCAGTATGGGGTTCCTTCTTCGTACATGTTTCTTCACCAGCATCCAGCTTTTGTATGTCGTTTCCCCTTCCTGGTTTGCTTGTGCGTTGGGGGTCTCCTGAGTGGTCTGGATGCCATTATGGGGTGCCTGTTCTTCTTCTTCCTGGCTGTTTTGATTAGTAGGGCATCCATCCTCCTCATGGCCTTGTTTTCCGCACTTGAAACATATCATACGTAGCCCTTCGTATTGTATTCTCCATATACGTCCATTCAACCGAAATTTTGACAAGAGCGGTTTTGATAAATCCACCTCAACGCTCATTCTTGTGTACTGTCCCCTCTCCACATTGGTTGTGGTATCGTCTACCCGTATGACCTTTTCGATTTTGCTGCCTATTTTTTGAAGTAAGAAGTTTTTGTTAAAGTATTCAACACTCAAGCGTGGGATACGTACCCAGACAGTTAGCTTAGTAACAACCTCTTCATCCGGCATAAAATTCGGCACCTATTCTCTGGTCACTAAGTAGTTGTCCCCAAGCATCCACGGCCCTTGCGTCATGACATGGGTGTAGTCCTCAGGGTTAGTGAATCTTGTGACATAATAATCACACCCAATATCGATAAGTGAAAAGTCCCCCCTCAGTGCCCATTTAGTTTTCAATCTTCTCTTCAGTTGAAGGTGGCCTATCCCTTTATCAAACATTCGGATGATAATTACCTTTCGCCAAGGGGTCCTTAGTTGACGCTTTTCCATCGCCGTAAGTGTGATAGTTAGGCACGTTGGGTCTTCCTCTTCTGGGGTTCATCATCCCCAGATTTAAAATCTCCTTGGCTGTTATCTTCCCTTATTGCATTTTGGACTACATTAAAAGTCACTTCTGGATTGTTTCTTTGGAGGGTATCTCTGTACGACAATCCTCCAGCATTCCTCGATAGCCCCTCCGCCATTGTTCCAGCATTTGGGTAGTTCTTATTGTTTTCTCCCCCCTCCTGGAAGGAGACTTCCATGTCTGCATCTGTATCAGCCATGCCTTTTTCCTCTATAGTTTCACCATTGATCGATCGTTCATCTTTTTCTTTGATCTAGATAGTTGGTTGGTTTCTTCCATGGAAGGGTTTCACTCTCTCTCGCTACTGCTCATGGCTATTTTCATACGTTTTTTGTTGAAAACCCTATTGCATGGGAGTAATTTATATATTTTATTTTCAAATGTTATCTTGCAACATGGTTAATCAGGCTAAAATACCCCCGATAGAGTTCATTCCCTCCTATTTTCCATTATTTGAAATTTAAAATTGACATGAGTTGATTGGAGTGCTCAATACATTTACACTTCATATGAAAATGGGCAAGAGAATAGAATTCTACTTATTATTTACTCTCCAAAACAACGGGTAAATATCCTTTTACTAAAGATACAAGATCGTAAGATTCACAATTGCCTACTTTCACTAAATTAAATCATGTGATAGATGATGAAAACATTTGTTTTGATCATTTCTTTAACTAGAGTTTCTAGGTTTGCTAAAAAACACCTTACAATTTTTATCATCGGATATCTGGATTTGGCGAGGAAAGGAGGGTTGTGAACTGTTGACTTTTAGGTATCTCGAGATTTGATGCATTAATTTTTATGAACCTAATATTTTTGAGTTTATTTTTAAGTACCCTCTCTTATGAATTCATTATAATTCAGTTCTCAAATTACAAAAATATCCTCATTATTGTCACTTTTGTTTTTTTTCTTTTAAAGCAAAAACCAAAAAAATTATCTTTTTGCTATTGAATAGTCTATCGACTGTGTTGTGGGTACTTAAAAGGGAATACTAAGAGTATTTTTTCTAATTTCATGACTAAGTTGTAAAGAATTCATAAATGAGGATGCTTAAAAATAAACTCAAAAATATCAGGGTCATAAAAATTAATGTATCAAATCTTGATGCACCTAAAAGTCAACAGTTCGGAGGTTGCTGATATGAGTTTTGCAGATAAGAAATATATTGAATATCTCAAATTTTTCTGTAACGTTTTCCATTTGATACGAACTTCTATTTAGAATACACTAATCAACTTCTTTCCTCTACTTTGATGTGCATTTTGCACCCCCCTAAAAAGGTATGCTATGTTATGATCCCTTCAGATTTCAATTTTCTTTTTCAATTCTATGTACATTTTTTAGGTGGTCGTTTTTGATATTGTATACTCTAGCTTAATTTACGAATAAACACAACCATATCTGCCTTTACTAGCATCACCACCTCAATTGCTTATGACACTATCACTAAAAAATCTATACTTATATAATAAAAGCAATGTTGTGATGATATGGAATTTTCTTGCATTCTCATTAATTAGAGATTTTAAACCCTTGGATTCATTCTCTCTCCTCATCATAACCATCGGACTGTTGAAAATAATTAATTTCTAATTTTCAAATCTCTCACATAGCAATATGAAAATAATCGTGAGAGAGTATTATCTCATGAAATATAATTCCATAATTGTGGAAGTAAAGATTATGGAGTTTTTTTTTTAAAGGAAAGAATTATGGAGTAATTAGTGACTATCAAAATTATTAAAAAATATCTTTCTCAAACCTTTTGAATTCATTCTCGTAGATTGTAGAAAAAATTAGTTTATAATTTTAAAATTTTTCACATAGCAATAGAGGGAAAAAATCATTAACAACTAAGAAAATTATCCTAGGAAAGTACAATCTCAGGAAGTATAATTCCGTAATGATGGAAATGAAGATTATAGAGTGACTTTTTTCCCCCTGAAAGAAAGAATTATGGAGTAATGAATTATGAAGTAGTTAGTAACTAATAACTATGGAATTTTGATATAATAAATATATCATTTTTGAATATTCAATATTAGTATAAATAGTCAAGTAGTTCCTACTCCTATAAAATAATACATTAGAATATTTCTCATAGTTGAAAACAATTCTGCCGTCTTACATATTATTCATGTGTATCAAAGTGATCTTTTTTACCTCACTTCCAGATATATAATAAATTATATTTCCCATCCTCATATATTTATTTGTATTAATTTCTTAATTAGTTTGCAAGTGTCCTCCTCTTTTTGTAATTAGTAGTTTCAAAATTCTTAATTATATTTGATTGAAATTTTTGTACTTTTTTGTTGTAATTCCCTAATATATGTGCCTTAATTTTCTTTTCTTGATATTTAATCTTTCACTAATTAACGCAATCATTGATCTCTTGCTACGATTCATAATCTCACTTTTTTAGATGTAGTTTTTGTTAGGCTTGTTTAATAGTGCTGGTGTTTGGTTTAATTCGTTGTTTTCTTAATTATTTGCGTCCAGTTTATAACTTACGTTAAAATTTTTTTGCTTATATTATATTATATTATATCATATTGTATTAGTAACTTAATTGTATTTAGGTTCTTTCATGTTTTATTTATGTTGTTCATTTATGGGTTTTTGCTTTTTTTAAAAGAAAAAATCGAATAATTTGATCCTCTTACTTGGTGTTTGCAAATTTTTAATGGAAACAACAATGCAAACTATTTCACATATATCTAAATTATTGGGTGACCTATTTATCATTAATTAAACAATTTCAAATTTCTATACTACAAATTATAATATGATTTTGGTAATTTACAAACGTTAGTATTAAGATATATAAAAGAAACCACAAAATTTGACTTCCTTTTTAATATACGTGGATATGAGTATAGTCCTTCATATCTTTAAAAGTTTTGCTATTTTGAAAATTGAGTGAGGTGGTCAAGTTGGGGTTTAGAACAATATGGAGGGGGTATTGGGGAGATTTCATTGGGTTAGGAATCCTAGCAGTAAGATCAAATTGCATGAGTGACATACGGGATGAGTTTAATATTAAAAAGTTGATCCTAATTTATAAAGTCTTTAGAACAAGTTTAACTTATTGAATTCACCTTCAAATATGCCAACAACATTTAAAAATATAATTTTTCAGTTTTTTCTTTAAAATCATTGCAAACGTTCAATACTACATGCGTGTTTGAATCAATGTAATTTTCTGTGTCTATTGTTCAGTTAGAAACTACAATGCATGCTTGAATATTTCCATTGTTTGGTTAGAAATTATGATACATGATTGAATACTATTTCTATATACGTTTAATCATGACATACATTCGATACTGTTATAGATGCTTGAATCAATGTAATAGTTTTTGTTGTTTAGTTAAATACTGTAATGCATTCTTAAATACCAGTTTTAGGTTTTTTTAATAAATCATGACAAATGTTCAAAATCACTAATCATGTCATATAGTTAACTTAGACATAAATCATAAGGTAAGGGCATAGAAAATTTTAATTTCTATTGGGTTTTTTATTTGAAAATCACGTGTTAACCTTGTGATTTCAAGAAATAAAATAACCCTATTTAGATTAACTAATCAGATGATCAAATTTCAAAATACTATTTTTGAGTTTTTAAAATTATGGGTTAACTAAATCGACGGTCAGAACTTTATGGGCAATATGCTACAACTAATTATGTTCCTTGATTTAACTAGAATATCGATCTTACTACATATACATGCGTATTTCTGCTAACTCATTCTCTTTTCTTTTGAGAGGGGATAACTCATATAAATTGTTAGGTCATTTCAGATCAATAGACCCGGCTACCATATATGATACTTTTTATTACTTTTCTAAATCCATCCACTATTTACACAGTCCCCATTTTCCCCCAAAAAAAAATTGCATAATGCAAATCATGTAAAATCAATGAATCTATCGTCCTAAATCTACAACAACTCATCTGTGTTGCAACTCATGAATTAAGTAGAATACTAAACTTGGGGAGATATATTTTCTAAAGAAGAATTTAATGACATATTTTCCAACTAAAGGCCACCTAGCTTCATGATTTCAAAAGGAGGAGCATAAGCACATCATGGATGGCTAATTTTGATGTAGCGTAATTACATATTGAGATAGCTTGAATGAAATTGTGATCAAAATAGATCTATTTTCAACGATAACAATTTCCTAAAAGAAACAGATAAAAAGGTATATAAATAATATAATACTAAAAACTTCTAACTATAGTAACCAAGCTTATTAAATTTTTATAGTGAGAATTTATTTCTACTTACAACGATATGACTTACTAAGCAACTTATTTGTCTCTTATTTTCTAAATAATAATAACAACTGTGTGTTTTTGCTAAACAACTTATTATCTATTTTATAAATTACCGTGCAAAGCACGGGCCTATATTAGTATCTTATAGTTCCAATGTCATCCTATTATTAACTTGCTAATTGATAAGTTTTTGTTGGGCTGCTTTTAATTGGATCAAGTTTGAACTATAATTTTTGGATTTAATTTGTCATTTACTTTTCCTTTTTTTTTTGGTTGTCCCCACTTTAAAGTCTCAAAATTTCATTTTTTGGTTCGGTATAGGGTATGAGAATTTATAATCATTCAAGAGTTTTTTTTTACTGAAAAAAATTGTCTGGCCTTTTTTTTTTTTTGGGGGGGGGGGAGGTGGCAGCAGTCTGAGACTCCCTTATGGCTCCAATAAAGATAAAACTTGTTGTATAGGCCATGAAAAAAAAAATGGAATAGAATGTTTTCAATTCGGCTGAAATGGGTTGAAATTGGCATATTCTTTATATAATAGATAAAAATTGATTGAAGTGGGTTGAAGTTGGTATTTTTTTATTGAAGTTCGTGAAGGGAGTTGAAGTTTTTGGGATTTACCAACTAAAAGAACAGCCGCTTCGTACATTTTGGTTTTTTTATGTAAAAGAAAATGCATAGCTTAAGTTCTTGGTTTGTTGTTCTTTTTCTACTATCGTAATAGCATATGTATCCAAAGAAAAAAATTCTTTTTCCTTGTTTCATTTTTCGTCCCATTAATGACAGAGATTGTGTAATTATTTTCCTATATTATTTGTATTCGAGAAAGATACGATTCTTTCAAATTCAGCACGATTTGGATCTTTTACCAACTTGAAAACTTTAATTAAAATTTATCTCTATTTCACATAAATTTCTCCCCTCTCCAGCCCCAGGGAAGATAAAATGCTACTTTTGTACCACGTTACTCTATGAATATATGTTTGACTACTGATGAGAATACTAAAAATCTTAATTAGTACCGCATTTTTTATTTGATTTTGATATGAAAGCTAACTGAGTCCTTTAATTTAATTAGGATCTTTTGTTTAAATTCAAATAACATTTTAAGCTGATCATCACCTTGGTTTTCATTTGAAAATATTTAATTGCCAACTAGCTAGCATTATCAAACTAAACAACACTGGAAAAAATTAACGACCATATTATGTTGGCATGTATTGAACATCAAATAATATAAACTGACATTTCTATACCTTGCATGACTGTAGAGAAAACCTGCGCATAACCTTACTCATCTTGTCAATGATTTGTTTAATTCGTTATAAGACAATTCCATTACATAAGCGCATTGAATATATTTTAATTTGGGGAGTGTCACTACTCATTATATTATAAGAAAATAGTAAGATATATTTAGTAAAAAAAAAAATTATACCAAAAAAAAAAGAATATATAAATGTTTATGTTGGCCGGGCCTATTAAGTTGGGCCTGACGGCTACGAAGTGTTGCCCAGGGCAACAACCCTAACTGCCCCCATAACCTATAAAAGGAGGTTTTGCGGGGTCAGCCACAATATGACATAAGCATAAGACTCAAAATCTCTCACACTCTCCTCCCCTCCCCTCACGGCTGCCTACCATCATTGCTGGCCTTTCGGGTTTAGGACGTGGTCACTCCTAAGGCGACTCTGGTAGCCGTCACTCATCACTACGTACGTGGACTACTCCTGACAGTTGTTTTCGTATCCAGGTCAGTCCTATTTGTCTAACAGTAGTATCAGAGCCTGAACTATTCGGATTAGCCCCGATTAATAGGTTGATAATCTGTCAAACCTGATTTGTTAAAGCATGCTTGTTCATATGATTAATGGCCTAATTTTCGTAAATGTACAACCAAAAAGCATGCTTCTATGCTTATGGTGTCTTTTATGCCCAGAACCAACTAAGAGATTGCAATTTCAGTTGAACTAATAGATGAATGTTTCTGTTTTTCAAACTTGGCATAATCGAGATTGATAAAATAGACCCCAAATTGCAATTTATGCAACTGTGTATGCACTAATCTCTGCCAGATTGATTCTTGCATACTATGCCCTAGTTGATGAGATGATTTCCATTCTGCCAAGCATGCCTTTGTGATTAAATTTCACCAAGGACTGAACTTTTCTGATTACTTCGTTTTAATATTAGCAATTATGCTATTTAAGTGTTGAAAGCATGTCGTGGTGGGCGATTAGTTTGTACTAAACACATAATTACTCCCCAAAACCCTAGCCCTTAATCGATCTCTGCCTGATCTCAACCCAAAGTCGATTCCATTGTTTTGACAAACCTCGAAAACCCTAACCCTAATTCCACTGCTAGTGCCTCGGTGGCTGCGACAGCGGTGGGTCTAGCAAAGCCTCAGTGGTCTTTGAAGCCTCTACCTCGACCCAAAACCCTACAAGACCCAGATTGAGTTTTAATTAATATAAAAAGGGGATAGGGGTAGAAGACTAAGATCGAGACCTAACCCATCAGAAACGCACGCACCGCCGACGAAGGCTTAGTTGGCAATTCTTCTTCTGCCAACCGCACCCTTGACCGTCGACCTACTCAAATCCAGCGATAGAACCGCGAAATCCACCAAATTGGGGGTGCGTGTGGTTCACACGCCACCGCGTGAGAGGCGCGTTCGATGCTCAGCTAGTGTTTTCCCACTCAGTTGCGGCTAATCTACATGCTGGTGGGGTTATCCTTGGCTTTCGACGGCGGGTGGGGAGTTTTCCTCATGTGGGTTTTTCAGCCAAATGCTCGTCGTCCTCCACAGGGTTGAGGGTGGCGACATGGGCCATGAAAAAGAGTCGTAAAGCAGTCATAAAAAGGGTCAAAGAAGGCCGAGTGATGGTGGAGCTCTGTGCTGCACATCTTGCCATGACGTCGAGAGGAGGAGAGAGAATAGAGAGGCAGAAGCAGAGAGAGAGAGTATTGAAGTCAAGGGTTAGTAAGTCGGTAGAGGGGATAAGTCAGCAGCATTCACTTATAAAAGAGCTTGGTTTGGGCCGTCTTTACCAAAGAAAAAAAAGGGGAGGGGGTCCCTGTTCTTCGTCATTGTGGGCCATTTTTGTTTGGCCTAAAATGTTTGTTTTTAATTTGGGCCGTTTTATTTAGGCCGATTTTGTTTTTGTTTCGATTTGGACTATTGACTATCTGCTCCCATGATCATATAAATTCATTTTATATGTTGAAAATGGCCATAGGTTGGTCATATATTTATTTTTGATAAATTATATTATCTCTGTTTTCAATTTCATGTTAGTATTGCTAATAGTATGAAATTTTGAAGTTGAATATATAACTTCATGTTATATATTAAAATGAAATTATTTTTATGAATTAGTTTCATAGAGCTAATGTAAATATATTTTGCGTAATTAAAAGTGAATATCTTTGTGATAGTCACCAAAGTTAAAATATTAATTAGTTTAACAAACCTTTTAAGAAAATTCTATGAAGTTAATAATTAAATTAAAGAAGTTTCGAAATTCATATCTATACGTGATGATTATGAGCTTAGTGAAATTTCCGAACGTATATTATGAATGATGAGGTCTTCTTGATAATTTCATTATTAAAAATAATATGTCTAACAAATAAGTATACACTTTCAGATATGGCAGTTAGAAACATGATAAGTTGTATGCAATCTGTTGATAAATTGGATGGTTCAAACTACGCGTCTGGCATCTGAAAGTCTAGTTCTACTTAAATAATGATGATATGTTGGACCTCTTGACCTCCTCTACGACTGCTCTGGCTGAAAAAGATGAACAAGGTAGGGATATTATTGCAACTGAACAGTACAAAGAAAATCTAAAGGCATACCAAGCATGGTTCAAACGCGATCGTTTTGCACGCTACACTATCTTGTCTTGCATGCAGGATGATCTCCTGGGTGAGTTTGAACACTTCCCCACTACTAAGGACATGTGGACACAACTTAAGATTAGGTTCGGGCAAACATCTACTACAACGTTGTGTGCCTTGCAGCTGAAATGGATAAGTATACTATTGACTCCAGTCGTAGTATCTCCGGGCACCTTCGAACTATGAGTGCTATGGTTCGAGACCTTAAGGCTGCGAGGCAAGAGGTTTCTGAGGAAGAACAGGTCCTAAATGTGATTAGAGCTCTTCCCAATGGCAATGAACATTGGAAGAGTTTTAAAGTATTCATGACACACAGTGGGCACATCAAGGCCTTCGAGGCAATCTCTAAACACCTCGAAATAGAGGAAAAACGTTTAAAATTATATGCGCCTCCTCGTGTGGCATTCATTGCCAAAGGATCGGGGCCTAGGGGTAGGAAACCTTCCCGTGGTAAGAAACCTAAAAAGAGCCCCCGTCCTCCTCATAACTCTCGCTCCAATGGTGGTACTACCGAGAAGCATAAGGCTAAGGGCAAGGAGCTAAGAATATGGCACGTGAAGGGCTATAACTGTGTAAAGAAGGGCCATTTCGCTCGGGATTATCCTGAGCCAGCCAAGGCACCTCTTTCCACTAAAACTCCTGAATTATATGTTTGCTCCCATGCATTCGTTGCTAACTCTCTTCCTCAATGGATTGTAGACACAGGGGCAACAAAGCACATAGTTTAGGATATGGCTGGATTCGTGGAGTTCCATCGCTACCCGGTGGGTTTACGGATTGTCATACTGGGGAACGACAGTGAAGAAGATATCCTTGGAGTAGGAACATACCAGCTCAAACTCCGTGGAGAAAACAAACTGCTTCTTCATGACGCCCTCTATGCACCTGGGGTGCGATGCTCCTTAATTTCTTATGTTTCTTTAGTAAGATTAGGTTTTACTTTTAGTTTTCGTCCAGATGGCTTAGATTTGTTCTATAATGGCAATTTGTTCGGCCAAGCGACTTTGAAAGGAGATTTCATTGTTTTGGATTTGGATGATTACTATAATAATATATCCTCTGCTTTCGTTTTATACTTTGACTCCAATTCTAAATCTATTAAGCAGCGTGCTAGACTTGGCCATGTGGGCGAAGATAGGATAAAGAGGCTAGTTAAAGAAGGTTTTTTAGACAGACTCACTAGGGTTAAGTTACCTAGGTGTGAGTCCTGTTTAGCTAGCAAGGCAACAATGAAGCCTTTCGGTAAGGCCTCGAGAGCATTTAGTCCCTTAGAATTAATCCACTCAGACATATACGGCCCCATGAACGTTAAAATACGACATGGGGCTATCTATTTCATTACTCTTATAGATGATTACTCATGATATGGGTATGTGTACCTACTATCTCATCGCTATGAGGCACTCAATGTGTTCAAACGCTTCGTAGCAGAAGTAGAGACTCAATTGGAACATAGGGTTAAGATCTTTCGAACTGATCGAGGTCATGAATACCTCTCTGATATGTTTAAGGAGTTTTGTGAGGAAAAAGGTATACAAAGACAGCTAACGATTCCACGCACCCCACAACAGAACGGTATTGTGGAACGCAGAAATCGTACATTACTTGACATGGTCAGGTCAATAATGGCATATGCTAATCTCCCAATCAGTTTTTGGGGGGATGTGCTGCTTATGGCAGCTTACATCCTTAACCGTGTGTCGAGCAAGAGTGTACCTGCTACACCATATGAGTTATGGTTTGGTAAGAAGCCATCCTTGGACCATTTATGCCCATGGGTTTGGCCGACTATGTGCACAATCCAACCCGCAAAGATGAAAAACTTGGTCCAAGAGCCACCAAAATGGTGTTCATTAGGTATCCCACACAATCTAAAGGATATGTGATGTACGGGGAATACCCAAATGATGGCATGACAGAAATAGATTCCCACAATGTCGATTTTCTCGAGGATGAGTTCCCGATCATTGGTGAAGTCAAGAAGGATATTGAACTATTTGAGTTACAACAAAACATTCAACCATCATTCGGTAAGGGGGAGAATTTGGACTCTAACCAAGTCACCGAAGATGACATGCCTCCCCTACCCGAAAAGAATGGGGGAGACTTGTCTACTCAGGAGAATGAGAATCACCCTCAATCTCCCATAAATGAGGAAAGTCAACCTGTGAGTGAGGTCTGTCCTCAATCTCCTGTTCTTGAACATGCAGTTAGTCCGCATGTTCGGAATCCCATTTCCTAGAGGGATAGTGGGAGCAAAACTCCACATGTTCAGGGTCCCACACCTCTTAGAGAAAGGGGAAGGGATGCCTCATCCAGGCAGACAAACAATAAAGACCCCAGACTTTGAAGGAGTGAGCGTGGAAGAATTCCTCGACGATATTTCCAAATCGAAGAGGAAATATTCCTATGCACTCTCTTGGAAGTTAAGGAGCCTACCTTTTATCAAGAGGCAATTGACTCATCAAATCACAAAGAGTGGATAGATGCCATGAGGGATAAGATGGACTTGATGGCGAGGAACAAGGTTTGGGAACTTGTTGATCTTCCACCTCAGTATAAGTCTATTGGAAACAAGTGGGTTTTCAAGATAAAACACAAGGCAGATGGTTTGATTGATAAGTTCAAAACCTGTTTAGTGGTGGAAGGGTTTACACAAATTGAGGGTGTAGACTATGAAGAGATATTTTCTCCTATGGTGAGATTTGCCTCTATTCGCCTACTCCTAGCCATGGTAGTCCATTTGGACTGAGAATTATTTCAAATGGACGTAAAGACTGTGGTAGCCTTGAGGAAGAGATCTATATGGACTAGCCCATTGATTTTGTATCAAAGGGACAAGAGGACAAGGTATGTCATCTTAAAAGGTCCATATACGGTCTTAAGCAGTCTTCCAGATCTTAATGCTTAAGATTCCATGAAGTTATAACTTCATTTGGCTTATCCATGGTTTTGAAAGACCACTGTGTGTATGTCAAAATATCAACCGGGGGGATTATGGTCCTTACCCTGTACGTTGATGACATACTAATGGTTAGGAATAATTTGGAGATGATCGAAGCCACCAAGAAGTGGTTGCCGTCTTTGAGATGAAGGATATAGGTGAAGACATGTACGTCCTCGGCGTGGAAATAATAAGGAATCATCCTAAGAAACTTTTAGGTATGAGCTAGGAGGCATATATCAAAAAAGTCTTAGAACGATTCCATATGCATTATTCCAAACCCGTAGACACTCTAGTTGAGAAGGGTTTAACCTTAAGTCTCGACCAATGCCCAAAAATAGACAAGGAAAAGGAGGCCATGAACAATGTCCCTTACGCTAGTGCCGTAGGAAGCTTAATGTACGCCATGTTATGTACAAGGTCGGACATTTGCTTTGTGGTTGGTTTGGTGAGTCGTTACCAAAGCAACCCAGGACAAGCTCATTGGCAAGCCGTCAAGAGAATCATGCGCTACCTTCGTGGTACAACCGACTTAGTCCTATACTATCAAGGCGAGGACCTTAAGTTGAGAGAATATTTAGATGCTGATTGGGGTGGTGACTCAGATGAGTCCAGATCAACCTCAGGATATGTGTTCACCCTAGGAGGCAGAGTATGTCGCATGTAGCCTAGCCACGCAGGAGGCAATGTCGCATAGGAGTTTCCTCCAGGATCTTAACCTCACTCCTAGAGTTGATGATCCTGTAAAGATGTTATGTGACAACACAGCTGTCATCCAGTTCGCTAAAGATCCGAAGTTCCATCAGAAGACCAAGCACATCAAGAGGAGTTATCACTTCATGCGAGACACCATAAAGACAAAGGAGGTTGCCATCAAGTATATACCTACTAACAAGATGATCGCTGATCAATTAACTAAGCCGATTCCTAGAGATACTTTCAAAATACATCCGTTGAGTCTAAGACTTCGTAGAGTTTAGTTTTTGGATAAAGTCTTGTTATGTATGACAGATACGTTCTTCTTATAATGAGCATTTATGAAATAAAGATTGAAGGTTCTTTTTCTAAATGCTTTGTGATTTATTTGCTAGACATGTTGAAATGTCACAGGCTTCTGATTAGCCTAGTCACATAGGCAATCACCCTGATACTTGAGTAGTGGGCAGGATGAGACAGAATCATATTAGCACTAGGTGTGCAATATTAACTACTCATACTGGAAGTGTATGAATGAGAAATAGTCACCTTAGTAAGTCTAAGATGACACTCGAGGGAGTCAGATATGAGACATGATTTCATATTGAAGCCTTAAAAGCCGAATCTTGAGTGTCAATATTAGCATTTAGTATGTTAATCTAGTGGCTCAGGTTAGATTTTTTTTTTTTTTTTTGCGTGAAAATCTAGACTGGCGATTCGCATGGCATATAGAGTGACGATCCCAGGTAAGCGGGAGCTATGTCATGACACACATATCATACTGTGTGTACTCAAAAGACGACCATGTACGGAGTGACAATTGGCCTCCCTATCTCTGATCACTAAGTGACCCTATAGAGGATGACCCTTTGATTTAAAGCTATGGGATGAAGTCAAAGCTTGATGCTGCTACTTTAATGTGTTTTTTAAGAACCACGATGTATACGGTTCAGCGAGAACATGTTAGAAAAGCAATTAAGCTAAGATGCAATATCATGAGTGTTTAAGGAAAAGTCTATCCGTCATCAATAATATCGGTCTAGGTGATTATATTGAGTATATAATCATATGATATATCATAGCATAAGGGATTGAAAATGCCACTGGTGATGCTTAGGATGACTTGGGGTATCGTATTTAGTAAAAGTGTTATGTTAGTTAGATGGTAACTTAATATAACACTGCTTGTTACTTTTCGATCGTACGTCCTATTCCCAGTATGAAGCGTGAAGAGTTGTGATTCGTGGGGAGCATGTGTCTGCAGCCTTCGTGGCTGAGTGGGAGCTGTTGGTCAGGCCTATTAAGTTGGGCCCGACGGTCACGAAGTGTTGCCTAGGGCAACAACCCTAGCTGCCCCATAATCTATAAAAGGAGGTTTTGGGGGTCAACCACAATATGACACAAGCATAAAACTCAAAATCTCTCACACTCTCCTCCCCTCCCCTCACAGCTACCTACCATCATTGTTGGGCTTTCGGGTTTAGCATGTAGACACTCCTAAGGCAACTCTGGTAGCCACCACTCATCACTACACATGTGGACTACTCCCGACAGTTGTTTCCGCATCCAGGTCGGTTCTATTTGTCTAACAGTTTACAAGATACACTCCTTGACATAAAATCATATTTTTAAGTTTTAATTGATGTGGTTTGATTTAATCTTGGTTTGGGCGGGATCAAATTTTATTGACCTTGAGTTAGGTGACGTAAGTCCATAAATTTGTCTTGCTAATTAATAAAAACAATTTGTTGGAGAAAAGATTGAGTTAGAATCGATTTCGGATCCATTTCAAATGCCAGATAGATTAGCTATATACGAAGTTGGCTTGCATGGTTTCGAATGCTATTTTACTTTTGTTAGGTCTATGTTGAGTATATATCATGTATATATTATTTGTAAATGTGTGTATAGAAGCTGTGCATAATATCATAGTTAGTTACGGGTGTTAGAGGGTTGTTAGAAGGTAGTTATCAAGATTCCAGCTCAGCATGTATAGTCTTTTCTGTTTGCTTTCTCCTGTATATAAGACGATTGTACAGCCTCAATGAGTAGATGATCGAAATTCATTCTTCTCCATCTCTCTGGTTAACATGGTATCAGAGCTTCAGGACAAATTCCTTGCCAAATCGAACCTCTTCATCCCCTTCAATCGTCTAATTCGATTCATCATTCATCAAGCTTCATACGGATTCAACAGCATTGTTCTTTATCGATTGATTGTTTTGAATCATTCTGGCATATCCTCAAATTGATTCAGTGATTCTTGATTTCTTTCCATGCAAAGTCCTGAAATGGTGGATGAAGCTAGGAGTCGATCTAATGCTCAAAGTCTGAGGCAGAGTGATGGCTATAACAATGATCCTCTTCTCTTGCAGGCTTCAGATCATCCTGGTATGCATCTCACCACTGTAAAATTGAACGGTTTAAACTTCCATCAGTGGAGTAGATCTGTGAAGATTGCCTTGCGTACTAGAACGAAACTAGGGTTTATAGATGGTTCGTGTAAGAAACCTGAATCAAATTCACCAATGTATGAACGATGGATCGGATGTGATAGTATGGTTGTGAGTTGGTTACTTAACTCCATAGTTCCTGAATTGTCTGAAGCATTTCTTTACACTGGATCCGCTGAGGAATTGTGGCTTGAATTATCCAAAAGATTTGACCAAAATAATGGGCCATTATTTACCAAGTTCAGAAAGAAATTTCAGATTTATATCAAGGTAATGATAGCGTGGCTGTCTATTACACAAAACTGAAACGTCTTTGGGATGAATTGGATGATTTAAGTGAAGTGCCAATCTATAATTGTACTCACAAATCAGATTGGATTGCTATTAAGAAAACCAGAGAATTGGAGCAAAGACAAAGGTTGATGCATTTTTTGATGCGGCTGAATGATGCATATGAGTCTATTAGAGGGAAGATTCTGCCAATGGATTCCTTGGCAAATGTCAGTAAGGCTTACTGCATGATAGCTAGAGTAGAGATACAAAGAACTGTTACTGGGTTCCACTCTAATAGTCCTCGGGAAATAGCAGCCATTGCAAACAGACAACCCTGTTCATCCCTTGGTGATGAGGAACTTAACTCAAAGGCCTTGGCTGCTAGGAGTAGTTATGGTTCGAATGTAAGGAATAAAAGGGATGTGAGGAGATGCAAAAACAACAGGTTCTGTGATCACTGCCAAAGATCAGGACATACTCAGGATCAATGCTTCAAAATCATCGGATATCCAGATTGGTATGAAGGTCCAAGGGGCACAGATAAGAGCAAGAGGAGCACCAAACTAGCTGCCAATGTAACTAGTTAGACAGAGCCAGTGGCAGAAAGCCCCTTGGATGATGTTGGTAGTACCAAGTCAGCCCTGGGGCCGTTTGATTCCACTCATGTCCAAGCCTTGGCTCAGGAGATGATGAAGTACATGAAAGGGAAGAATGCATCAGACAGTCACTCTGACCATACATATTTTTTTGCTCATTTTGCACGCATGATTAGAAATAGCTCTCTTCTAGGAAAATGCTGTGCTATGAATACAAGCTGTCATGGTTCTTAGATTATTGACACTGGTGCATCTGATCACATGACCTATAACCTGAAATTTTTCACAAAAATTCAACCCTTAGAAGAACACGTTTTTATTATCCTACCTGATGGATCCCTTAAGACCGTTACCTATACTGGCCAAGTTCAACTTGGTCCCCAGTTAATTCTGCACAATGTTCTATATGTGCCAGATTTTAAATTCAACTTAGTGTCAATCAACAAATTGTTAACTGATCTCCATTTGTTTGCCTTGTTCACCCCTGAAGCCTGCACTTTCAGGACCCTTCAACTAATCTACTTGTGGTTGTTGCACATGTGGACAATGCCCTCTATCAGTTCAAATTTTTTGATCAGACTGGACATTCTAACACCACAGCAGACCTCTCTAAGATTGGACAGAATAAAGAAAACACAAGCTTGACTGTTGTAGTTCCTAATGCTGCTTTTACTTCCACTTCTGTTGATTGTAAAAATCCAAATTTTGATCTTGTACATGCCAGACTTGGGCATACATCACTCTCCAAAATGCAGCATGTTTCCTTCTGTAAACATCCCCTTCCAGACACACTTACTTGTGATATCTGTGTGTTAGCCAAAATGCATCGATTCCCATTCAATAAAAGTACCATTACTACTACTTTTCCCTTCCAATTGATTCATTTGGATGTATCGGAGCCTTACAGGGTTGTCAATATCTATGGAGCTCATTATTTTCTCACCATAGTTAATTATTTTACCAGAACTACTTGGACACAACTCTTGCAGGACAAAACTCAAGTTGGTCTTGCCGTTATGCATTTTTTTAACATGGTCAAGACCCAATTTGATACCAAAATCAGTATGGTTAGAAGTGATAATGGTACTGAATTTTTAAACTCTTTCTGCCTTGGTTTTTTTTCCCTCTAAAAATGGTGTTTTGCATCAAAAGTCTATTGTTGGCACCCCTCAGCAAAATGGTGTAGCTGAGAGGAAGCATAGACATCTCCTTGACACTACTAGGGCAATCAGGCTTCAAGCAGGGCTGCCTAAGTATTTTTGGGGAGAATGTGTTTCATCAGCTACACACATTATAAATAAACTTCCCATTGTAACCTTGAACTGGACAAGTCCTTTTGAAAGACTCTATGGCAAGCCACCAACTTATGAAGATTTGAGAGTAATAGGTTGTTTAAGCTTTGCTGCAAATTTAAAACCCACAGATAAATTTGAGTCCAGGGCCAAAAGATGTGTATTTCTTGCTTACACCTTTGGCTACAAAGGTTACAAACTTTATGATTTACAAACCAAAAAGGTTTTTCACAGCATAGATGTCATATTCTATGAAAATGTTTTCCCTTTCAAAGGAGACACACACCATATTGGCACTCATGTCTAGACTCCATGTCACCCTTTTGCCTACATATGCTACATCTGATGGTTCTTCCTTCCTCCCCTCTTCTTGTTCAGACTCCAGTGCATTGTCCAGTCCTTTCTCAGCTTTTGATAATGTGGTGTCTGACTCCCTTTCTCAATCACCCTCATTTGCTAAACACATCCATTCCTCTTCTCCACAGGCTTCTTCTGTTCCTCATTCACCTTCTGCTTCAACTTATAATTCATCTCCTTTTGTCCCTGTTACTTCTCCTCCTTATAATCAGAGTCCAACTCTTAGAAGGTCTAATCGGGCTAGAGTTGGTCCAGTTTGGCTACAAGACTATGTTTGTCCTACAACAGCTCCACTAACTTCCCTTCCATCCTCTCAGTCCAACAGCCTAGCCACTTTTGTTCATCCATAACCTTTATTCACCTATGCTAACCTTGCCCACCTTTCTCCTAGTTATGTGGCCTCCCTCACCAAAGTGTTACAAACCCCTGAACCATGCAACTATTCTCAAGCAAAGCTTTGCCCAGAATGGGTAATGGCCATGAATCAAGAGCTTGAAGCTCTTGAAACTAATCATACTTGGGTGATGACTGCTTTACCTCCTGGCAAGAAAGCCTTGACTTCAAAATGGGTTTATAAAACCAAGTTTAAGCCTGATGGGACCGTGGACAGGCATAAAGCTCGGTTAGTCATTAGAGGCTTTGAGCAGATTAAAGATAAAGATTACAAGCACACTTTTTCCCTTGTGGCTAAGCTCACTACTGTCAGAGTCTTCATTGTTTTAGCTATTGCTCAGAGTTGGCCCTTACATCAGTTAGATATCAACAATGCCTTTTTACATGGGTTTGTTGATGAGGAAGTCTATATGATCCACCTAGAGGGGTATACCAAAGGATCACTAGGTCAAATATGCAAATTGCAGAGATCCCTATATGGTTTAAAGCAAGCTTCACGACAATGGAACATAGAGCTGACCAATTCTTGGTCAGTATGGGCTTCGTTCAGTCCAAGAATGATTATTCCTTGTTCACCAAGATGGTGAATGGTGTTTGCACCTTTATACTTGTCTATGTGGATGATCTTTTAATTTCAGGCAGTGATTCCTCCACCATTTCTACTATCAAGGCAGATTTACATTCTGCATTCACTATCAAGCATTTGGGACTGGCTCGCTACTTCCTTGGTATAGAGATTGCACGTTCCTCTCAGGGCACTTTTCTTAATCAACGTAAATATATACTTGACATTTTACAGCACTTTTCTTACAACAACTAAACCAAGTCCTTTTCCTCTTTCTAAAGGACTTCATCTATCCTCGGATTCAGGAGCATTGTTGCCTGACCCTTCTTCCTGTAGAAGGTTGGTGGGCAGGCTATTGTATCTTACTCTTACCAGGCCTGATTTCTCCTATTCCGTCTAGCACTTGAGTCAGTTTTTGCAACAACCTCGCGTTCCTCACTACCAGGCAGCTCTATATGTTCTCCGGTATTTGAAAGGGACAGTAGACAAAGGCCTTTTTTATTCCACCAAAAACACCTTTCAATTGCAAGCCTATAGTGATGCAGATTGGGGTACTTGCAAAGATTCAGCCCAATCATTGACAAGCTATTGTATATTCCTTGGCTCATCCTTGGTTTCCTGGAAGACTAAAAAGCAGAAGACTGTTGCTAAATCCTCTGTTGAAGCTGAGTATAGGAGCATGTCAGCCACCACTTCCGCGCTTTAATGGCTTTTCTTTTTACTGCAAGACTTCTTCCTTCACCCTACTTTGCCACTCACCATGTTCTGTGACAATAAAGCTACACAACACATTGCACAGAACCTAGTTTTTCATGAGCGAACCAAACATATTCGGATTGATTGTCATTACACTCGTGACAAGGTCCTTGAAGGCTTCCTACAGACCTGTCATGTCCCCTCTAGGGAACAGCTTGCTGACATCATGACCAAGCCTTTGGGAGAGACACAACATTCCTATCTATGTTCAAGGTTAGGTTTGTTGGCTTCTCCACCAATCTCACCTTGAGGGGGGGCTGTTGAGTATATATCATGTATATATTATCTGTAAATATGTGTACAGAAGCTGTGCATAATATCATAGTTAGTTACGGGTGTTAGAGGGTTGTTAGAAGGTAGTTATCAAGATTCCAGCTTAGCATGTATATTCTTTTCTATTTGCTCTTCCCTGTATATAAGACGATTGTATAGCCTCAATGAGTAGATTATCAAAATTCATTCTTCTCCATCTCTTTGGTTAACAGTCTATGAGATGCTTATATTTATAAGCTACTGTATAATTTTTTGTTTTTTCACATCAAAGTATAATTCAATTCTTAATGACGGCCATCACTACTACTACTACCGCCTCCCTCTGCCTCCTCCTCCCCCCCTCCTCCTACTATTCTTTTTTTTTTTTTTTTGGGAAGGATATTCATGCAGATGAACTATTGAATGATTTATGACTACTATGCATCTTTTTTTTTTAATGAACCATAAAGATTAAAAATTTATCTTTTGCAATAAGATTTTTATTTGTAAATTTCTGTATAATAGCATATGCACAAACTAGCTAGTAGGTGCGTGTGTACACACATATACAGTCCTAAATCAAAAAAAGCAATTGCCCCTAGTAAAGTAGACACAAAGCAAAATCTCTGGCTTTTAATTAGAGAAAAATGGTTCGAATGAATGTAAACATCGTACATACATACATACTCATCAGATTATTATCATTTTCGGTTATAGAAGATAGATAATATATTGTCACCTCCCCGTAATTGACTAGATACCATATATATATATATATATATATATATATATATATATATATATATATATTTGGATTACCATATGTAAACCATAATGTCCCAGTAAAAATTTTTCTTGAATCTGCCACTGAATTTTACCTAATACTACTATATTTGAGTTGCAATACCAACTAGATCAACCTTTAGATTGTCTTATATACCAAAAAAAGAAGTAATGCACTTAAACCACTCATATGGACATTCATAAATAACTTAAATTAAATCGGTCTAGGTATATATATATATGAATATCCACATAAATTTTCCTAGGATAGAATATGCAAAGTAGGAAAACTTTCAACTTCAACATAGGGGGCGAAACCCAAGTGGAAATCTGAGGTTTGTTCCAATCGGCAATTTGGGCATTAATTTAGGCAGATCAACAAGCAAATTACATTTCATTGACAACAACATGTAACATTGCTAGTGGCTTATGCTTCAATACGCATTCCATCAGAGTGGATGTGTATTTTGCGTGGCCATTTGGACAAAGAAATTATAAAAAAGAATTTGGAAAGTACATTGTCAACCTAATTGAATGCATGTTTATCTACATGTCTTTATTGGAGACACGAAAAATTCAAATGGAATTTGGATTTTTGAAATAGCTCTTAGTTTTTAAGTTTGTACGTAGTATGGATTGTTTTAAAATTTTAGTTGAAATATTTTTAGAAATATTATAATTAATTTTATTATTTAAATTTTTGGAAATAATATTAAGATATCACTAATTTATTTCCTGTATCTTTTTTAAAAGTAGTTGAAAAGACACTCTTCGTTATGATAACTTTAGAGCATTCACAATCATTATTCTATTTTTTGGAACTCAGTCTTGCCATATCAGTAAAAGTTCCAATTCTTTGAAACTTGCATTTCATCAGTTTTCCAACTCATGGGATTTCAATTTGAATCACCCAATAAAAATATTTATTATGGACCCACATAACACACAACCGCTTTTTTTTATCATCTAAATAATGTTTTGAGCAAAAAAAATAAAAAACAAAAGGACAAAAAAATTGCAACACAGGTGGGAACGCCTGACTGTTCCTCCTGCGAGGCAATTTTTGTGGCAACAAATAATTTTGCAACACCTACCATAGAGGTCCCCACAAATGGCTTGCATTCCTTCTGCTGCTAATACTCTTAAGTCACATATTGTTTAAATTTTTATTTTTAAATAAAATCTTAATAAACACTTGAGAGACACGTGTTGCAATAGCAACATTCGCTCTCACTTATATATATATATATATACACACACACACACACACACACATATACATACAACTATATATATATATATATATATATATATATATATATATATATATATATATATATATATATTCATACATATGTATGTATGTATATGTGTGTGTGTATGTGTGTGTGTGTGTGTATATATATATATATATATGTATATGTATATGTATATATATATATACACACACACACACACTCTCTAGTGTACATCCCGTACTTCGCACAGGCATGTGCCAAACTTTTATGATCTTATTATCTTTCTTTAAAGAGTCAGTGGTCTTATTATTTATTCTAATTAGAAGCAATAATATGTTTAAAAAATTGATACTAGAAAATATCTATATATACTATCTTATTTTTAACATATTGTTTGGATTGGGAACTATGTTTTTAGTTGGATACTATTTTTACCTTGATAAAAAAAAACAATTCCTATATAGGATGATTTTAAAAAAAAAAATAAGGACAAAAGGTCGGAAAAAAGGGTGAAGAGGTTAGTGTCAAGTGGCATACACATATGATAATTGTATATAAAACTTTGAAGTCTGTAAACGCAGTTATCATATAATAGGGCATTCGAAATCGAAGGATTCGTTGCCAAAGGATTGCATGTAATTTAATATATGTAATAGTGTATCAAGTTGTAGTTAGCTGTGAAAAAAATATTTTGAAGATAAGGTATGGTATGTTGGGGTCTCAATGCCTAAATACTATAATTTAGGGAGGGTTCGTTATAATTATATTTGTAAAATAAATCTCACGATTAAATATAAGTGTCTAATGTTCCTATTATATTTGTAAAATAAACATCATTATTTAAAGACCACAACAACAACAACAACTCCCAGTGTGGGTCCCGCTTTCGTGAGGTCTGGGGAGATCCAGCTGTAGGCAACTTTACCCCTACCAGTATTCCTACCCATAGAGAGTTTGATTCCTTAAGACCCACAAAACAGTTTTTTTTTTTTTTGAAAAAGGTTTATAGAGAAAACGATTGCAAACCAAAAACCAAGGAGGAGAAAATGTGATGGAGAGCAAAATAAACAAGGAGCAGAGACATACCTCAACTAACCAGGGGCGCTAGATGCCGTCACATCCCAGAAAAGCACGACCTGCAAACAAGCACACCAAAACCCTACCCGCTCCACCTTACCGAAGCTACTACCACCTACGCAGCCGGTCCCCTACAATCAGAGACTTTAATCCTATCCCGCCACAACCTCCTATCCTGAGCCATATCCTCCGTCAGACCGGCAGCTCTCAGGTCCTCTCTAACCACTTCCTGTAGGCTCTTCTTCGGTCTACCCCTCCCTCTCTTTCCACCGGGGGGGACGATCATCTCGCACCTTCGCACTGGGGCGGCCACACTTTTCCTCTTTACGTGGCCGAACCATCTGAGCCTCGATTCCCTCATCTTCTCCTCTATGGGGGCCACTTCAGCTAAGCTCCTGATTACTCCATTCCTAATTCTGTATCATTATTTAAAGACCCTTTTACTAAAAAAAAAGATATAAAACATCAAATCATATGTGATAAATGCATTCATATATTTCAAAGTTAAATATACAGCATTATATATGTATACTGTTTGACATTAACCTTTTTACCTTTTTATCTTTTTTTTAAAAAACATCTTATATAAATTTTGTTCTTTTGTCGTTTTACGCCTCAGGATACATTTTTTAAAAAATTTTTTTTTGACATATGTTAATGTCATTTGGCCTATGGGGATATGTCTCTTCAGATTTGGATAATGACTGATAACAATTGAAAACAATTGATAAATTCATAAGTGTAAAAAGAATTGACAAGAAATCATTATTTAATATTGATATTTGAAAATGGGTAATAAATTCATGACGTTTAGATTAATTGAATAAAAAATAATCATATAATATTGATACAAATATAAGATAACTAATACAAATTTACCACTTGTCAAAACACCATCAACCCATTCTATATATATATATATATATATATATATATATATATATATATATATATATATATATATGGTCAGCTAGTTGAAGGCTGCTGCTGTGTATGTATGTATTAATAGTGCTTTGAAAGTTACTACTATAAATACAGTTTGACTTTGAGCATAGAAGTTTTCTAGCGTTATTGTGGTTCCGAGCCATTACAACGTGGCTAGTGGGTCGGTTTTTTCTGATACATTGTCTCGAAGTATCTCTATGTTTATAGTAGCGATCGTTGAAAATGTGAATTGTATATATTTAAATTTTTTTAAAGTGTTATTCGGAGGGAATTGCAGTGGCTAATAATTAGCGGAAGTGTTATTGCATTCTCTCGACGCGAGCGCGGATTCGAGCTCTATCCGATCAGGGACATACCATTTGCGTCCAGCTGGGTTTTCTTATCCTATGTTATATGTTTTTGAATAGTGGCATGAAGTTTGACTCTTTTTGTTTGCTTTGATGGCGTTCTTGTTGGGGGGCTTGTGATGTTTTGTAGGTGAAATGTTCATTGTTGTTCAGATTTAGAGGGTCCGTTGCCTATTTTATGCAACAGTTCAGTTTTACCTTTGGCGCCGAGATGCAGCATTTTATGGTGTTTATTGATTGAGGGCATGTTCGTTTTGTTGATAAATTTTATTTTATCAACTTCAACTCACTTCAATCTACTTCTACTAACTCTAATAAAATATTCCAACTTGAATCCACTTCAACTTATTTCAATCAACTTCAACCCATTTTCTTCAAAATTTTAACCAACTTCTAGTTATTCTAACCAAAAAAAATACCAACTTCCAACAACTTCAATCACTTATACCAATCTCAACCAACTTCACCCATTTACCAACCCCTATTTTCCAACTAAAAGAGCAAGCCCTAAATTGGGCTAGCAATTGTGTTGTTTTTTAATTGCTTCATTTAAACTGATCAATGACTAAAAACAAACATGGGCTGGGAATGTAATAATTTCCTTTTCTCTGTATCTCTTCTTTTTGTTTGAATTCTGTTTTCTGCATCAAATAGAGCTGCAAATTTAGAAGAAGATTGAACATTCAAACAATGCATGACCTAGACATATGACGCAGAGTTACATATGTATTGCTTACGAATAAATTTTCGCAACATATTTACTTCACCAGAGTTAAAATCAAACTTCTCCCCACCACCCGAACAACTTTCTTTATGTTTCAACGCCCTTTTGATGCGTACATAGCTACAGAACCCTAGATTTAGGGGTTTGTATTCCAATGACCGAGGCTTGTTGTGGTTTAGTTACCCTCTCAGCAATATATCACCAGCATCCAGACAAACATAAATGTGAGACTCTAAGGCCAAGTTTTGATGAAATATATCAACTGATATTTGATTCAATAAACAACAGTCTCGTGAAATACATGCATTCATCTGGGAGGGGACTAAGTGGGAATATGATATGGACTATTGGCGCTTCACATCTTCATCCGCTTTGAATCAGAAAATCAGGTGAAGACTGAAGAGATACATAAAACCAAGAAAAGGGAAAAAGAATCCGTCGACAGCAGGGTTCGAACCTGCGCGGGCGAAGCCCAACAGATTTCAAGTCTGTCTCCTTAACCACTCGGACATATCGACTTCTGTTACAATTTTGCGAACCACAATTTATGAAAAGGTCTGTCAAGGCCCTAGTAATTGGGCATTAGGCTTAAACTGTTTGTTGTGATGCTTTCACATCAAGTTATAAATTCTGATGATAAATGTAACGGGCGTTTTTATACTTCCCTTCTTTTTTTTTTTGGAACAAAGACTTCGTAAGTTTTTTAGGGTTTGGATTGGTTAATCTAGATTCTAATTGAATTCAAATATGTTCAGCCAGCCGAAATCTGAAGCAGGCCAGGCCCATAAATGGGCCCAATATCTTTGACCCATGTTGCACTTGATCATCCTGTTGGGCCCAGCCCACCACATGTCATCCAGTATAGCGGTGTGATCAGAAAGATCGTGCACACACACAAGTATACACAACACAAATTAACGCTTTAAATTACTCCAATAAAAATTCGTATTTGCAAAACCCCTGACCTCCTCTTTAAGGGTTTACGAACTCCAACTCCTCAAGAATCGATGCCAACCCACCACGAATCCATTCGTCAATCCACGCCGTCCGTCATATTCCCATGGCGGATTATCATCCCATCCCCAAACCCAGATCGAAGAACCCTACCCGTCACACTCAAACTCCAGCTCACACTCAAACTCCGGCCGAATTCTCTCACCTTTTAACCAAGATTGCAGTCGCCCAAATCTGCCGATCCTTCGGATTCAAGGCCGCCCAATCCTCCGCCCTTGATTCTCTCTCCAAAATCGCCGCCCTCTACATGGAGTCCCTAGCCTCATGCGCCGCCTCACACGCCGCCGTTTGCGGTGGTCGCACCCAGTGCAATCTTTTCGATATAATAACTGCCCTCGAAGATCTCCGTCTACCCTCTGGGTTTCCCGGTGCCGGCGATGCCAACCGGCCATTGTTGAGTTCGTATACTTTGAAGGAGCTTAATCGGTTTGTCAATGGCATCGATGAAGTTCCGTTTGCTGGCCGGATTCCTGGGGTCGAACCGGGTTCGAGTTCTGGGTCGGAGGGGTTTCCGGGAAAGTCGGGTCCTTTGTTGAGAAACCGGGCCGAGGTGCCTAGATGGTTGCCGGAATTTCCGGAGGTTGTAGAAGAAGAGGCGAAGCGCATTTCGAAACGAGAAGCGTTTTGGGAGGAGGAAGCGTTCCATCAGCCACCACTTGTTCCACCACTGGTGAAGACGGTAAAAGAGGAGGAGAAGAAGAAGCAGGGTGGAGGGTTTTTGCTGAGGGGTAGGAGAGAGAGAGTGAAATTTAGACTGGGAATCATGAATGGGAAAATGGGTGTGGGTGATTTGGAGTTGAGAAATGGGGTCTGTAGAGGTGGCAAGAGGGTGTGCTTGACGAAACGGTTGAGGACGTTTCTTGAAGAAGATGAAGAGGAGGGTATTCAATGTGAAAATGGAAAATCATGATGAATGATTATGTTTGAGCTTTGTTTGGAGCTCAGAAGGTGTTCAATTTTGTCAACCCCCTGTTTATCTGCCATCATGTACGTAGCAAATTCTCGCTACTTGGAAAATTATTTGTTTCTTTGTTTTTATAATTAAGCTTATTGCGGTTGTTCGTCAAGGCTTTTTACATGATTGTATATATGTCATTATATGGATATGAAATGATAAGCTTGTTGAACTTGATCTATTGGAGTTAAAGATACAGAGATGTATCAGATAGGTTGGGCTCAGACTTTTCTGCCCTTTTATTGCAAGGAAGTATTGGCAGATAAATGTGTTGGCCCGGTTTGGCTAGTTAAATCACCCTAAAAGGTAAAGGTGAATAGGGTGACGATCAATATTGCAAATTAACTGAAATAAAGAGCAAAAAGATAAACGCGGATAAAATATAAGAACTTTTTAACGAGGTTAGTCTTAATCAGGTTTAGTACCCGTTTAGAGTTTTCTAACTCTAGGATTGTTCCCATTTTATTAGGAGGGATAAATACAACTTCAGAGTACACTTTACTCTAAGTTTCAAGTCACAAGTTGAACCCTTCAACTAGGTTTGGTAGAGTTGACCCTTCAATTCTATAGTCCCACCCGATTACAACTTAAACAATACAAATCAAATGTAATAGAAACAAATTGAAGCTCAATGAATGTCATAGGGCTGTCAAAGTTTGACCCGATACGATAACCCGATCCGAACCCGACCCGAATTTACTGAGAGAAATACGAACTCGACACGATTTGACCGTTTAGTGTGAAAACTTGCTATTTTTCAGTTTTGAGCAAATTTAAGCTATTTTTAAAGTCGACATGAAATTGACCCGTTTATTAAACGGGTCGTGCTTGAGTAATATATATGCCAATGAGTGCTTGCTCTTCTTGTCTTCTTCAACTCTTAGCCAGCTTCTATATTTATAGCCAAGTCTTAGAGAAATCATAGGAAGCTAGCCGTTAGACTTATCCTTAAATTCAGCTTCAGTTCAAGGCCTTGAATAGCAGTTCAGGGTCCTTGAAGATCACACAATCTCAGCAGGCAACGGTCAAGAGCTATTTTTGGCTGATCGAGAATCTTCCTGATATGATTTGCAGCTTCTTTCATGATCAAGGCAAATATTAAGCATTTAAAAATTGAAACCTTGTTTGAGGAAAATCAAATATTTGCCAAATGAAAATTCCTACTAAAATGGCATATCTTATCACATAATATCGTAATCAAATTTGAATTATAAAATATAATATCATAAAGATTACATATTCAAATTTGAATCTTAAATTATCTCAAAGATATTGTGACACATAACATAAAATCAATTAAGTAATATCAATATTCCAATATCCACTTCAAAAATATAGCACATTTAAACAACAATAATTATTAAGACAATTCAAATATAACATAATGAATATGTTAATTGATTAATCTCTTTTTGTCTTTCATTAAAACATATTAAAAAACTCAATGTGAGCTTTAAGAAAGTTAACAATCTTCCCCTTTTTGATGAAAGACAAAACCTAATAAAAATAACATATCCATATAATTTTGAATGACGGACCAAATATAGGGTGTGTCATTCAAAATTGTATGGATATGTTACTTTTATTGGGTTTTGTCTTTAATCAAAAAAGGGAAGATTATTAGCTTTCTTAAAGCTCACATTGAGTTTTTTAATATGTTTTGATGAAAGACAAAAAAAGATTAATCAATTGACATATTCATCATGTTATATTTGTATTATCTTGAGATTACAATGCTGATTATAATTGATAAAATTATGATTGATAATATCCTTTTTGGTTATGATTGTTTCCTTATTATTAGGGATCCTTATGTGGTAAATATTTGACTTGCAAGATTTGAATCCTTGATATTAGCCTTGATTATGGAAAGGATTGCAAATCATCTCAAAGAGATTCTCAATCAGCTAAAAATGGAAGTAGCTGTTGAAAGAATCTCAAATCAAGCCAAAATTAGCCTTCTAGCCGTTGGTTGTTGAGATTGCTAACATTTCAAGGACACTGAACTGTAGTCCAAGGCACTAAACTGAAATTGGAATTCAGGATGTGTCTAACGGCTAGTTTCCAACAAATCCTCCAAGTTTCTACTATAAATATAAAGTTGAATCAAAGCTGAGGATAAGAAGAATTGCTAGCACTCATTGGCATACTACTCATTCAAGCAATACATTGGCATACGTTGTGTTTAAACTTGCTTTCTTCACATTTGAGTTGTATTGTTCAAGTTGTATTTGGGTAGGATTATAGAGTTGAAGGGTCAACTCTACCAACGACTTGTTGAAGGGTCAACTTGTAGCTTGGAATTTAGAGTAGGTGTATTCTAGAGTTGTATAATCCCTCATAATAAAGTT
Source organism: Carnegiea gigantea (assembly GCA_029747015.1). NCBI lineage: Eukaryota > Viridiplantae > Streptophyta > Magnoliopsida > Caryophyllales > Cactaceae > Carnegiea > Carnegiea gigantea. The sequence continues at coordinate 56,442 of JAKOGI010000134.1, read as the reverse complement.
GGGTTAATCCTAGAGTTAGGGAACTTTAGGCGGGGATTAAGCGTGGTTGAGGCTAACCTTGTTAAAAATTACTCGTGTCTTGTCCGCATTTACTTTCCGCATTTCTATTTTGATTATTTTGAGACTTTGATTATAACCCTATTCACACCTCTCTCTTAGGTGATTTAACTAGCCAAAATTGGGCCAACAAAATGCTTACATTCTCCATATGCAGCGACTCAAATGGTGCATAATTATTTTGTCTCTTTGAACCTCTGAGAAGAGGGATGTCACCAATTATATACCCTTCATCTTGGTGGGTGGCTGTAATCTTTTGAACATCTTCAAGTCTTTTGCTTAGGGCATTTATTTATTATTAAAACCTAGCTTTAACATCAAGAGAGCATGTTAAAGAATCATTCAGTTTCTAAATGTGGTGCATAAATCCCGGTTTACCGCGAGCTGTTAAGTTATGTCTTCCATGTTACAAAAGACATGCCAGAGAAGAACTCAGCTTTCGACTGTGGTAACAATTGACAATCGGCAATTTGTTTCATGTATCTGATGTCCCTTTGGACCTTTGTAATCGTGCACACAGTGGTGCACTGGTACTTTTGGTCGATGTTTCCTATTCCATAGTTATATAACATTACAATGATGTGATATGGACTGATAAATTGTGGCGGTTGTTTGCTTAAAGCTAACACGAGAAAGATTGATAGGGATAGCTTTCAGTTTTCCCACTAAATTTAAAACGTTCAGTCTTTATATACAATGATAACCAAAGGATTCAGTACACTTTTTTTATAATTTTTTTTGTTAGCGCGTGCTTGGATAGATGAATAGGGATAATTCCAAACTAATTTGGTTTTGTTCCTCAAGGGAAGCTAGGTAGAATACAGCTGAATATTTTGTTCGACGACTTTAGAAATGTTTTCATCAATCTGGCTGCTGGGACTGTTTTTCTGTAGATTTCATGTAAAAGAAGCATTAAATTCTGAAACTAATGGATGTCGAGATGTATTTGGAGCATCCTGATGGTTGGTTTCACCATGTTGGAGGTGAGGGTGTTTTTTGTTGTTAGCGGTCGAGATGTATGCTTACTCTACAATCTCTATTCTCTACTCATTCATTGTTTTGTTTTTGTAATCCTTTTACCTACTTTGCTAAGGGTTGTGGGAAGAATGTATGCCCGATATTTACAGTTTTTTGGACGACACTGTAACTTGGGATTAGCCTGATAAACTATTATAGTAAGAACTTTTAGGACACTCAACATTTTGCAACTTCGCACATTAGGTAAGTGATTCTGTCCTGCATCAGTAAGGCAATGCAACAACAATAGACCTAGCGTAGGTGTTATGGGCAGGGATTATAAGGAAAGTCCATATATACCTAATTTTATCCTTGACATAAAGGCCATTTTCTACAGACCTACATGTTAAGAAGGTTGCAAAGATGAATTTTTAAAAAATGAACTAGACAATAAGAGCACTAGGTAAATGTAGATGAAGGAGAGGGGGCTAAGGACTTGGACAAAATTTTAAGGGAAGCAAGCTAAAAGGAAGGCAAGAAAACACTAGGATAAAGCGATGTATGACCATAGTCCGTGTAGAAAAAGATCTCATTGGGAAATGTGGCAGAAAGTTAAGCTGGTTAAGGTTTGATTGAAACTATGTACGCATGGCTGGCTGTTATTGTTACCATGCATTCTGTCCTTTTTACTTATTTGTGGCTCTGATGCTGAATGGCCATTAGTGTGGCCATATAGAAGTACTGATTCTGTTTGAAGCATGCCTAGCCATTGTTAACACAGGGTGTTGCCTGATTCTACTTGTGCAAGGAAACCCTGGTGTCAGTATTATGTCAGTCTCACTAGATGTTTGTACTAAACATTGTGTGTCATGGACTGGTGTGAGGCTTAATTTTTTTCGTTTAGTCAATGTGAATGAAACAAAGCTTGTCAAGGGTGTATGGTAAAATCATCTACAATAATTTTGTAATTGTGAAATCCCAAAGTTGATTGTGTTGCATATGATTGCCATGGAAGAACAGCTCTTATGGGAACATGTCTAATATGATAACTGGGATAATTGGGATCTTCTGTGATGTATAGCATTTGCTAGTGGTTACGGTCTCTTCCTCCTCCCCTTTTACTAAAGTCCTTAATTCTGATTCTGGTAAGTTTGCAGCTGTGACATGGATTCTATTACAATACCAGGCTTACCAACGGATGTCCTGATTTATGAAAAACAGACCAGGACTATGGGCAGCATGAGGAAATGACAGACAGAACTCGCAATGAGAAGCTGAGAATCTTACACTCGGAGGTGTTATGATAATAAATCCACGACTCTAAGGTGTAGAGGACAAACTAAGATGAGACTCATTATAAGGGGTTCTCCAAAGCTTTATGTGTCAACAAAGTGACTACTTTGATGGAAGCTTGAAAAATATATAAACACTGTGAGCTTAAGCTTATTAAGGAATATGGCAAGGGCTTTGGGTTAATTTGGAAAACATATGCATAACTTCTTATTTGTTTTGTGGGGCATCACCCAATGTCGGTAAGCTCCAGGTGATCATGGCAGGCTAAATTGTTGGATATGCTCAATTCAAAAGTAGAGGATGGATGTGATTAGAGGAAGTAGGAGTAGCTACAAGTGTAATGGATGAACAAAATGCGAGCCAAATAGAAGGAAAAAATTGATGGTCGTAGATGGGGCAAAGAGAAGAGACCAGTCATAATAGAATATCTAATGGTTTCAGTAACAGAAGCACATGGGAAGCGGATTATGCTAGGAGCTCCAAATTATGATGACTATGACCATGATCTTGATGATTGGGACAGTCAGTATCGGAGACAGATAAATGTTCATTCTGGATCCTTGATTCATAAGGAACTTCTCAGGTATGCTTGATATTGTTGCCTTTCTATAAAGATTGTTGGGTGTTCGCAGTTTGCTACTTTTTGTTTATAGTCTTTACCTTCATCTCGGTAGGTGGAATGGTCAAGCTCACTGAGGGTAAGCATTGATGGTGGGATGTCATGTTGCCTGGGTGTCTCTGAAAGAGTAAAGGTCAAAGCAATGTCTTCAAGTCGTCAAACTGGATACAAAACCATGACCACTAGGGTCTTTGATCCCATGAACAGGTTTGTCTCTCAGTGAATGTTAAGTATGTCCAACATTCTCCATATTAATATTAGGTGTTTTCTCTTTCCTTTTTTTTTCCCCCTATTATTTGGGCTCTGAGACTAAGAGATGAAGGAATTGCTGTTTGCCTTTGATGCTCTTGCAGCTATAAATTATTCTGATCTGTAGAATTTTCCCTTTGCAAACTTTAGGGCGATCGTGTTACCACTGTGAGCATTATAATGAAGGCTAAGTATGAATAGGTGTTTTACAAAAACACATTAAATTCATTAATATGGAGAACAGTGAGATTCTTTTTTAGGGTCTTAATGAAGAAGACTAGTCCTTTGTTTAGAGTCAGCTGGCCTAATTTGTTGTGAGATTTGCCAAATTGAATGGCTTGCTTTGATCCCTATGTCTAACGAACTAATGCTATCGACTGGTGCTCAGGTTAACCAGGCTGCCCGCCTGCCAGTGCAGTGGTAGGAGCTTGATGCATGTCATCATTTTACTTGCACCATGGGGTAGATTGCTGAGACTTGATCATTCTTATACCGGGGAATTCATTGGAATGTCGCAAAGCCTCTGTCAGGTGACCTTAACATCTAAAATGTGGTTCTTCCAGACACCCTGTTTTATGAAGTCTGAATGAAGTATGAGCAATCTATGATAGTAAGGTCTATACTGTTAAAGGCTTGCGCTAGGGTGGCATTGAACATTGATGTTCAGGTGTAGAGAAATTTGGTGCAAAAGTAGTCATTAATGGTCCTATTGGGAGCTCTGACCTCTTTTAGTGTGCCACTATTAAGAAGGGTAAAAGTACACTAGGGGCCTGCTCTTTTCGTGGGTAAGTCATTGGTTCCCACTCCTTCCCACTCCTTTTCACTTCTTTCCATTCTTTAAAGACAAATACCATTCCTTTCCACTCCTCACTGTCTCCCATTCCTTTCCACACCTTAATATTAATAATTCTATCTTGTTCCTACTCTATTCCACTCCATCCCATTCCATTTCACTCCTTCCACTCTTGCAAGAAAAAACCACATCTTCCCACTTCATTCTACTCCTTATTCCGTTCCATTTATTCCAATCCCACATCCCCAATTTACCCACGAAAAGAACAGGTCAGGTGCCCTGAAGAAAGACCAAATCCCCTCTTATTCCTTATGGCAAACTTTGGAAAAAGGGTTATTCTGGCTGCTATTAGACACATTGCACTGCTATTAATGATCAACCTCAGGTTGGTCCTGATATAACTGTGATGCCGATTCCAGTTTTCTTCCTAGTTCTGCTGTTAAGGGACTGATTATCAGTTAGCTTCCCTGTCACTGTGATGTTTATGGATTCTGATGTTGCTGCTAGGATTTCTAAGTCTACCGGGAAGATGCCACTCTAGCTTAACCAACCAAGGAACCTTTTCGTATCTGAAGAGCCTGCAAAACAAAAGGCTGTCGGTGATGATATGAACTCCAAGGATGAAAATACGTTTGATAAGCAACACCTGGACAATCATGACAAGGAGGCTTTCATGGGGTTTGAAGTACTTTGAGACTACTTTGTCCAGTGACTCAACAAACAAAAGAATGGTGATCTTCAGTTGCAAAGAACTTTGTTGTTGCCATTATAGTTTTAGGCAGTGTTGCTTTGGACTTCACCATACCCACATTGGAATGCTGAGTAGCCAGTACACATTTTGGGGTCAGAGTGGATGATACGGTTATCTGGAAATTGTGTTTATATGCTGAAGTGTCTGGTATCTGACACAAATACTTGGCTTGAAATGAACTGTTTTGAGTAAGCATAGGTATTTAGCAATAATACGTGGACTACCTGTGACTGCTGTGTAGTACAGCCACCAAAGTCTTTTATTGATCTGAGAAGTGATGGAATAGTAGTGCAGCTTGTACTTATTGGATGATATGTTATGCCTTAATATGGAGTCCTTCCATATCTGAGAACTACTCCTATTTGACTAATTCATGCTCTTTTAACCTGATTTGTTTGCTTTGTTAGAAAAAAAGGGCTTCCGGTTTTTTATTCAATGATTTTGACTCTGAATATTCTGTCATTTCTCAGGGTAGGATTAGCACGGTGTTATGGGTATGAAGTGAAGGAAGTCGTTGCTTTCACTCGAGCAGAACTGCAGCAGACTTGACGGTCGGGTATTTCTATTTGTCACAACTGGGATGTTGTTTATTTGGTCCAAACCACATCATTGAGTACAATAACCGTATTTGGTGATCATGTAAGTTCTCTTTTGTGTGTGTGCCCGTGCGTGCAATTGTGAGAATTAAGGTCTTATTGTGGACAGAAAAGTAGGGATGTTGGACTATATGATCAACTTGTGGTACAGTACCTGTAAAGACTCCTGATGGAAATGTTGAAGAGCTTGAAGGCCTGTATCTGAACTATGATATATGACTCTCGGCAAAATCTTGCAATTGAATTTAAATTTATTTTCGAAGGTTCCATTTTGGAACAAAAATGTTATTTGTTAAATAAAAAAGAAAGAAAAGCAAGAAAAAATTAAATGTAGGTTTCAAAGCCTTCATAGTCGAATCCTGCAGATTATATTGTCATTTCGGGTGGACTAGAGGGTGGACCAGAGAATTGTTATTCGGAATGTTTGCTCACTAGAACATAAAACAATGCTTGCAAACGATAGATAGTTCCCTAAGATGTTTGTTGACTAAAACATATAATAATACTAAGGTAAAACCTAGTAATTGTATGATTGAACCTCCTAGGAAATTGTTTACTCTTAGGGCCTGTTCTTTTTGTGGATAAATAGGATGGATAAAAGGGTGAAGTAGGTTGAAGTAGGTTGAGGTGGGTTGAGGTAGGTTGAAATTGGTATTTTTTTTGAGGTGGGTTGAAATAGGTTGAAGTGGATTGATGTTGGTTGAAGTGGGTTGAAGTTGGTATATTTTTTATGTGGTGGGTTGAAGTGGGTTAAAATAATAAGAATGTAACTAATGTGTGATAATTTATGAAGTTATCGAAATTTTGTGAAATTTTTGTTTATTCTTTTTTTTTATTTTTTTATTTTTATTTTTATTTTTATTTTTTTATTTTTTTATTTTTTATTTTTCATTTTTCATTTTTCATTTTTCTATTTTTGTATTTTTTATTTTTTATTTTTTATTTTTATTTTTGTATTTTTTATTTTGTATTTTGTATTTTGTATTTTTTATTTTTCATTTTTCATTTTTTCATTTTTTATTTTTTATTTTTTATTTTTATTTTCATTTTTGTTTTTAATTTTTAATTTTTATTTTTTTATTTTTTTATTTGTTTTTTATTTTTTATTTCTTATTTCTTATTTCTTATTTCTTATTTTTTATTTTTTATTTTTTAATTTCTTGTTTCTTCTTTTTTATTTTTTATTTTTTAATTTATTATTTTGTAATTTATTATTTTTTAATTTTTAATTTTTTATTCAAAAAATAAAAATTAAAATTAAGAAATAAAAAATAAAAAGTAAAAAATAAAACAAACAACGTAAAAAATACAAAATAATAAATAAAAAATAAAAAAGGAAAAAGGAAAAAGGAAAAAGAAAAAATTAAAAATTAAAAATTAAAAAATTAAAAATTAAAATTAAAATTAAAATTAAAAAATAAAAAAAATAAAAAAGAATGAACAAAAATTTCACAAAATTTCGATAACTTCATAAATTATCACACATTAGTTTCATTCTCATTATTTTAACCCACTTCAATCCACTACATACAAAATATACCAACTTCAACGCACTTCAACCTACATCAATCCACTTCAATCTAGTTCAATCTATTTCAACTCACCTCAAAAAAAAATACCAACTTCAGCCTACCTCAACTTACTTCAACCTACTTCAACCAACTTCACCCTTTTTCCCACCCAATGTACTCACGAAAACAACAGGCCCTAAATCCCATATGATACTTTACAAATTATTAAAATTATGAAGGGGGTGGGTTGAAGTTGGTTGAAGTTGGTTGAAGTTGGTATTTTTTTTCAAGTGGGTTCAAATAGGTTGAATTAGGTTGAAGTGGGTTGAAGTTGGTAAGTGTGGATTGACCCACGAAAAGAACAGGCCCTTAGTGAGCATTGATTTATATTTTAGAGTTTGTTTTTTCAACTCATCATAAGTACTTATCATCAATATTTAATGCTGATTATTAGCGCCAATGATCAACACATATCAACAATAAGTTACTTATGATAAGTTGAAAAAAGTCTCTCAGCGGACAATTCATCTAAATTTCTAGTTCTCCTATCCTGGGTGCCAAGATGTATTGATATATATGAATCGAGCAAAGTTATTTAATATTAGGATTATATACCAAGTGTTAGGGATGACAATAAATCGGGTTCAAATAGGGGGAACCATCATTTGCATCTATCACCAGCTTTCTTCCACTTCATCCAATCCATCCATCTGCTGCGTAAATCCAATTCAATCTATTCATCCATTATCTGCGGGTAAAAGTGAGTGGATCGGGTTATAAATGAGTGATGAAAGCTTATATATAATATGTTAACAAATTTATAAGAAAAAAATAAGCTTTAGCTTTCGAAAATTTTTAAAAAGTTATTTTAGGTACAAGAAATGAGCAAATATCAAATTTATCATATTAATTTCACAAAAATTATAAAATTAACAATATAAAGAGATACAATTTAAAGGACAAAAATAAAAAAGTAAATTAATTGCAAATAAGTGATAAACAAATGGATCGGGTAATGGGTTAGATGGAGCATCACGCGGATTCAATTCAATCCGTCAAACCATCATCCATCTATCAATCATATATTTCGGGTTTTCACTCGCTGTTCCGGGTCAAGTGGAACGAATATCCATTGGGTGCGGGTGAAATTGTCAGCCATACCAAGCGCATATCATCCAACAAAACCATATTGAAATACCATTACCTTAATGTGGGCTTCTGTGTTCGTAATTTTTCAGTAACTCGAATCGCCCTCAAATTAATAAAAACTAATGAGGGGGTATTAATTTCTTATGTTGTTTTTAAAAACTAATGGGAGTGTATTAATTTCTTATGTTGTTTTTAAGTACTTTCATACATTATCCTTTGTCTATTAAAATTTTCAACCATAATTTTTTTTGGGTAAAATTTCAAAAGATATCTGGATACTCGCCTGTTCCATGGATGACGAGGGTATTGGAAACGTTGATGTGTGGTTTTGGCCATTATTGATCATGTGTTTTCATTACTTGTGTATGTTAGTAGTATTTTTGTTCATATTTATGCTTGTTATTACTTATCTTAGTGTTATTCATTTATTGTCATGGATTTATTTCCTTTATTTACTTATTGTTACTTGTTCTTAGTTGTTATTTTTTCCTCCCTTTTATATCAACAAATTTTCAACCCTAAAACATTTTGTCAAATTTTTCTATGGGTCTATTGGAATAAGTCTCTATGTGGGGAGTACTCGCATAGGTAAGGTCACTTACATATAGATGTCCCCGAACCTCGTTCAAGCGGGATCCACAGTGAGAGTTGTTGCTTATTTCTTTCTTTGGGTCTCTTGAAATCGACCTCTCTATGGACAGAGATGTTTGCAAAAGTAAGGTTAGCCTACAATTGAATCTCCCCAAACTCTGTAAAAATGAAAGTAGCAGCAGTAGTTGTTATTAATTTATTAATTTCATTTTTTTTAAACGAAGAAGCAAATAAAGAAAAGCAAATAAACATCAACTATGCATTCTAGCCCACAGAAGCCTCAATTGTGAATGGGAATTAGATGCCTACTCAATTTTGAAACCTAAGGAATGCGGAATGTCCTTTAGAAACTTTGTATCTACGGGCATACTTTTACTAGGTATGGATATATCAAAAGGTTTACCATATTATAGATATATCAAAAGGGTCACTATATAGATATGTATGCATTAAATTAGTAGATATTAATGTAATTTTTTGTTAAATGTAATGTAATACAATTGATCTTATAATACTATTTTGATTATGTAGTGGTAATCCAAATTACAGCTTAGTTGTAATTTGCAATCCTCTATTACAATCAACCAAGGTGACAAAAATGCAATGACAAACCTGTTTACATTACAAACTTCGTTACATCCAACTAAACATTATATAGTAAACGAAATTTATAGAAAGAACTTAAGATTATGTAAAATGGGCGGGGGTGAAGAAATTAAAATTTTGAAGTAACTCGGAGAAATTAAAATTTTGTAGAAATTAATCCCTGCAAAACAGTGAGTCCTCGTCATTTCTATTCCCACAAAAAGGGGTGTGTCTGTTCCGTGGAAATATTAGCTTGGTAGTTGGCACAGTGGGATTCGTTGGGGCGCTGAGAATTTCAAATTATTCAAAGATAAGATGCAAAAGCATTTCGAGATCAGATGGCATCATTTTTAGTGGGCAATGTTGACACTTTCGGAGTGGTGACTATTTGTCCCTGTGGATGACTTTTGAGTGTAGAATTAAAGTATGAAGCAAATGGCATTGATGGGCCAGAACTCTGAGTATGATTGCCTTCAAGGCACCATGCAAAATACGCAATGTTCACTGGTAGGGTGATTGTTCGGTGTCTCTTTTGGAGCTCATGGGGAAGCTACAATCGAAAGTAGAGCCTCGGTCATAAGTGCGGAAGATACTGTGTTATTGCTAGGGAAGGCAATGGATCGGGTCCGGATCGCGTCCGCTAAGATCAAAATCCAGTTCCTTTTTTGCACATGGATCCAGATCCAATCCAAATTTGTAGGGTCTACAAAAGTTGGATTCAAACCCGGATCCTCTGGATCTAAAAGGTCTAGCGGGTCCTTAACGGGTCCTACTACTTTGAGTCGTTTTGTTTTCACTTTTTTATTTTTCTCAACAAAACAAAAGTGTATACATAAAATTTTGTCATATAATTGACTTCTCCGCCATAATGCATAGCAAAATAATGAATTATCGAAATGAATAATATACTATCAATTTTGTTGTTGTAACATTGTATAGTAAACTAATTTTATTAGCTATTATAGGATAAGTCATGCAATTTGGGGTATTCAAATATTGGTTTGATATTAAACTTAAGGAGTCCTACATGATTTCGGTTCTTATAGGGCAATTGCATAAGATATCTCATTGCAAAAATGTGTATGTATGAGTAACCATAACAAAATGCAACAAATATTAAATTGCATTCAGAATTTTAGATATTGGTTTGTTTCTGATTGGAGTTTGAGGTTTCATCCTCTGTCACCCCATGTCTGTTAGAGATATATGGCGGAAGAATATGTGGCTGAGGATGCAGAATAGGAACATAGCTTTGGTAAATTAAATTACCTAATTGTTTGAATAGAGGCGCTAAAAATGGACAGAAGTGCCGGAAAATAGTTGATTCGTGAAGGGGTAGCGCTGATATGAGGGTAGTGTGGCTAGTTCTGGCGAAACCACGACGAGCAAGACCAAAAGGTTGCTGGGAAGAGGGAGGAGGCCAGCGTGAAGGTCTTGGAGTCTGGGGAACGAGGACCGGAGGAGATAGGGTGGAGACGTGGAGTGGTGGACGCCAGAAGAGATGAGGTTGCAAGAGCAGAAGAGTGAGGAAGAGAGGTGCGACTGAGAGGAGTGAGAAATGAGAAATCTAATACCAAAACTGAAAACCCTAATGCCTATGCTACACGAACAGTCAAAAAAAATCAAGCGGGTCTATGTACGGATCCAGGGTCGGGTCTAGGTCTCAAAGTCTCAGGTCCAGATCCAGATCTGATGTCTCAGGTCCAGATCCAGATTTGATGCAGATCCAATAGGACCCGGATCCTCTAAAAATTCAACAGGTCCAAATTTTTTGAATCCAAATCCTTGAAAATAGATTGAGTCTGATGGATCTGAATCGGGCCCAAGATCCACTGCCATCCCTAGTTATTGCACTAAAAACTAGCAAGTCCCATCATGTTTCCTGAGCTTGAACTGGCCACCTTTGTTTTCACCTTTGTTGCTTGTCTAGCCTTCCTTGCTTTGTTGCTGTAGCTGTTGTGAGCTAGCCTTTTTAGTTTCTTAAGTTGGTGTGCGTTGTTTGTTCATTTATCTTTTGTATCTTATTTGAGCTTTGGCTAATAAATGATCGGAAAAAAAAAAAAAAATGCTAGTTAGTACCTCAACATAAGCAATTCGTGAGGTAGTTTTTTTTTTTTTCCCGATTGTTTATTGTGGCACAAGCCAAGCAAACAATACATTAATGCTCCAATAGGCAAGTAACAAACAAGACAACATTCAGACAAACAAATGGAATAGTCAAGGATTAGCATCTACACATTAGCACTGACCTAAGAGCCTATTCTTTTTAAGTTATTATAAGTTGTTGATAGCCGCTGATGAGTACTGATTTGTACTGATGGTGCCGATAACTGCTGCTCGGTGTTAAATGTTGATAATAAGTACTTATGATAAGTTAAAAAGAGCAGACTCTAAGTACCTTAAGGTTTTTTTTTTCCCAAGTACTAATCTAGAAGACAGCGCTAAATTAGCACACCTCTAGCACGTTGGCGGCATGCGTTTTACCTGCAGGCCCCGTGTTCCAAAAATGTCGTTGTAGCGCACAATCCGTGAAGAACAGCATGCGAGTTGGACGGTTATATCAGTCCAACTCATCTGCCCTTTTTTTTGCCGTTTATGGGCTCAAAATGCGGACTAACGTTTTTCCGTCGGTGTTGGTATTTTACCGTTGCGGTATTTACTAGACTGGGTATCCAAATGGCTAGTTTTTGGGTTTTCTTTTGTTTTTTTTTTTTTTGGTGAAAGAATTCAGCAATAAATATCCCACAATTGCAAAGCAAAATTCGTACCAAAAATAATCTCATGTCATCTAAAAATTTGTGAGGGCGAAAAGGGTCATCGGAAGTAAAGTGGGGTGAAGTTTTTTGCTGAGCAAGTTTTTATAAATTAAATACAACAATTTAATATAATCTCATGTCATCTAAAAATTTGTGAGGGTGAAAAGGGTCATGGGAAGTAAAGTGAAGTGAAGTTTTTTGCTCAGTAAGTTCTTATAAATTTAATACAATGATTTAATATAGTAATTTAGCTTTCTTTATGTTTTACTTAAATTATTATCTGAATTATATATTGAAATATAATTATTATTTGTTGTTTTTTTCATAGAGATATTCGAGTAGTGTATTGGAAGAATCAAGAAAGAAGTGAGTGAAGTGAAACAATTATCTTAGAATATAATTATGTGGATGTTCCCATGTTGGTTAAGTTCAAGAAAGAATTATATAGGAATTTACACATTCATTATGCTTAGGAAACAGTTATCTTGGAATCTACATGTTGATTTGATTTAGGAAATAATTATTGTTAAATTTACATGTTCATATATCAAGTTATTTTTTTATTTTAATTTGATTCAACTAGGTTGAGCATGTTGATATAAATTAATATGTTAGGAAACCGATTTCAATACTTCTTAAAGTTCGTATTTGTTAGAATAATTGTAAAAGTTAATATGTTAGAATTTGTATATTTGAATAGGTTAGAAATTAAATGTGTGAAAATTAGCATTTAAAATTTTTGAATAAGTTGGAATTTAAGTATGAATTACAATATGTGAATATATTAGAATTCAAAGTGTTGGTAAGTTAATATGCTTTTCTTAATTGATTAACTTAATTTAGTATGCTTGAATTAATATATTAGAATTCTAAATCATGAAACTATCGGTCATATGTCATACATGTTTATATTTTTAATTTAATATGTTTAAACTAGTATGAGTATGTTAGTGCACATTGTATATTTGAATACATTACAAAGTTAGAATCTAAAAATTTTATTTTGGAATTAAAACCATACTAATTACAATGTATGAAAATGTTAGAATTTAAAAGTGTTAACTTAATATATTTAAGTTAATATGTTTGAATTAATAATCATTGGTTAATGTCATACATGTTTATATGTCATATTACTTTTTTGTTCTGATATGATTAAACTAGTATGAACATGTTCATTTAAATTAATATGTTAGAAAAATATTCCAACGTTTCTTTAAGTTAGTTGTTTGAATACGTATATGACAATTATATGTAGGCACGCCTATAAAATCGATCCTTACACTACAATCATTTATGAATTTGCTTACTAGGGACAACTCACAATGAGAAACTAGGAATGGCTCAAATAATTCCCCTAATCCCCACAATTGGCAATATCCCCCACTTTAACCCTTCACATTATCCCCTCACATCACCTCCTACCACAAAACATCCAACCACAAAGCCAAAATGACCCCAAATCCCAAATTATAACTACCGGTCAATGCCCCTTCCTCAAAAATATTACCCACGGCCTCCTCATCCGACCCCTTCATCAACTCTTCCTCTTCAATCTAATAATAATCTGATTAACAAGGACGCGGGGGGGGCGGGAAAGGGGAGGGTGGTGAAGGGGGGACCAAGTGGACATTGGAGAAGGATAATCACTTGATAAAATCTTGGATAAACATAAGCACAGTAACAGGCAAACCACAAGAAGTCAAGCTTTTGGTGTAAGATGGTCATCACCTTTAAGAAATACACTCCAAATAGAACTGGGAAGATTTGCAATGCCCACTGGAATCGGGCCTCCTCATTAGTATCCAAGTGGATGAGTTGTGTGGGAAAATATACTAGTTGAACACTTGAACCCAAGTGGAGCGAATGAGCACTATATTATCGAGAAGGCCCATGATTTGTATTTTAAAAAATGGGCAAGAAGTTTGACCTCATGCACTAGTGGCTTCCACTCAAAGACCAACCTAAATGAGAGATCTTTTGTGAACAAACTGTAGAAGCATCACTAAAACGATTTAGGATAAATGTGATAGGGGCACACTCTAGCAGCTCCACCCCTAACACCCTTGCCATCCTTGGTAGCAAAGATATACCAGCCAAAAAAGGGGAAGTGGACATCCGTCTCATTGGAAGAAAAGCCACCAAGAGAAAGGCATCGGAATAGGTTAACGACCTAGTGTTAGATTTGATAACTAAAGAGCTGTCAGTGTTAAGGACAGTGAATGTGGAGAAGAATGCCAGCTTCAAGCAATATGTCAAAGTGCATGAGAAGAAGGCGGCAACAAATAAGCAAACAGTATGACTAAGAGATTGACATCAGGCCTTGACGGATAGAGAGTAACTTTTTAAGGAGAGGAAGTATGAGGATAAGATTTTGATGATGAACCTTGATAATGTGTCCTTAGGATCAGACTAGATATTATCAAATTCAAGAACAAATTAGGAGTTGGTAACACCGAACACCAACCTCAACTGATTAGAATATAATGCCCATGTTACCTTAGAATGACACCTAGGTTGCAATGTGTTAGTCAAAGAAAAGTATGCTATGTATGCTAAGGTAGAGAAATGTTTATTATAAGTTGTATGAAAATTTTTTATTTTATGGAATGAAATCTTTCTTTTGAAGTTTATATTTTGAAGTTTATTATTATTAAATGTATTACTTACATTAAGTTTATTATTTACCATTATGTATGCACAAGTGATTGACAGTGAGTGATTCATCCTCCTCCTCATCATCAGATTGTTTAAGCTTTATACTGGAAGAATCTAGTGATGATATACCAATTTTGGAATATCTTGTTGACTATGAAACTGAAGCCAAGAAAATGGAACTACTTCTGCATCTTAAACAAGATAGGCAAGAGAATTTTAATAGGAGAGATCGAGAAAAAGCCTATAATCACCTATACAAAGACTACTTTGCAGAATATTCAATTTACAATGAAACATTTTTTTGTAGTAGATCTAGGATGTAAATGAGCTCATTCCTTCGCATCATAGACACCCTCGGGAATCATTCTGAGTACTTTCAGTTGAGGCATTATGCATTTGGCTTATGGGGGTCATCGCTGCTAATTAAGTGCACTGTAGCCATGCAGATGTTGGTTTACGGTAAAGCAGCTGATTGTATCAATAAGTACTTGAAGATTGGTGAGAGTACAACTTTGGAGTGCTTAATTTTGCTGTTGGGGTCATTGCAATGCTTCGGCAAGAGTATTTAAGAAAATCAACAAGCTGACGTTGATCATCTATCATGAGTGGCGGAAGCTCATGATTTTTTCAGTATTTTGGGAAGTATTGACTGTATGCATTAGGAGTAAAAGAACTGTCCAACGGGTTAGAAAGCAGTGTTTGGTAAAGAGACTTATCAAGTCCCAACTTTAATTCTTGAAGTGGTTGTTTCCTGGCCTTTGGATATGGCATGTCTTCTTTAGGTGCCTAGGAAGGCACAATGACAAATGTCTTTGACCGTTCATCGGCTTTCCAAAAGGTGGAGGAGGATCGGGTTCCAAAAATGTGAATATGTCATCAATGGTCACAAGTGTAAAATCGAATACTTCTTATTCGATTGTATTTATCCAAAATGTGTCACCATCGTGAAAACTCTCCTCCTTCCCCAATGACCAAAGGCAAAATTGTTCACTGAATGTCAAGAATCCACTAGGAAGAATGTGAATGAACCTTTGATATTCTACAAGCTCGCTTTGCCATCATCGTGGTCCTACTTGACAACTGACATGACTCTAATAATGAAGGTATGTGTTATATTCTACAACATGATCATCGATGACGAACATGATTTGTATATCCTTGGCTCCTTGCTTTTGACTATGAGCATGTGGAGGGTGGCCACCTAGAGCATAATGTCCGACGAGACCATTATCCGTGCTATACAACTTACTTTTGTAGAATAGCATAAATTTCAGACCTTGAACTACAAGCACATCTCAGATCGGACTCGGTTGAAGAAATATAGAAGCAACAAATAACGCGACAATGTCAACATAGATAATTGTTATAAATTTTTTTTGGTCGAACTATTGTATTGTGATTTTTCTTTTTCTAGTCGAACGTTCATAATGTAAATTTTTGTAGTCCGACGTTTGTATTGTATTATTTTCCAAGTTGATCCTTCATATTATAACTTTTTAAAGGCAGACCTTCACATTGTATTTGTTTTTTATTGATTTGTACTTTCGTATTCTATCTTCATTGAGTTATGCAACCCAAAAAAATTAGTATGTTACGTGTCAAAAGGAAAAAAAAAAAATACTCAATAAATTTTCCGGGAATTAAAAAATTAATTTCTCGGGAATTAAGAAGTATTCAATTTTTAGGAAAACAAAAACAATAATTGCAAGTTGTAAACATAAATAACAATGCAAAAATAGAAGAAATAAGTGCTCCATGACGAAATATTTTATTTCATGATCCAAGTTGGAGTTCAATGGGTTGAAGAGGTGAAGAAATGCAAGTTTCAAAAGATGAAACTTTTGATAATGTAGAGGGATAGAGTTACAAAATTTAGAACTCCTATTGGAGATGCTCTTAATAAGCTAGATCAACCCATCTTTATTCAATTTTAGCCCTCCATACATGATGTCATTTCTATGCTTCCAAGTAGAGCAAGTAATTGAAAAGAATACCACAGTCCATATTTTGATCTCGATTTTGTTCTGCATCTTAGGTAGAGATGTGCAAAACTGATTAACTAGAGTTTTGGTTAACCGAAAATCGATTAATCAGTTTTTCGGTCCAAGAAAATTCCAAACGGCAATCAAATTGAAAATTTTGGTTAATCGATTTTTAGTTACCGTCATTCAGTTAACCAAAATTTCGGTTTGTCCAAAACTCGAACCTTAACCGAACCGAAAAAGTCGGTTAACCGATTTTTCGGTTCGGTTACCGGTTAATAATTAAAAAAAGTATACTTTCTTACCTAAATGTTTCATCTTTTATGTTTAATTTTTTGTAAAAATTGAATTTTGGTTACCAGTCATAAATAATAAAAGCAGTGCACTTTCTTACCTAATGTTTTCATTTTTTAAGTATAATTTTTTAAAAAACAAAATTATTTTCGGTTCAATTAATCACCTGTTAACCGAATTTTCAAATCATCCGAACTATAACCGAATTGAAAATCAAAAATTGTTTTCGGTGCAGTTATCCTAACCCATTTTTGGAAAAATATGGTTGGTTAACCGGTTTTTGGTTCTGTTTTTTCAGTTTTTCACTTAGGTTTTCGATTTGGTTTTTTTGCACACCCCTAATCTTAGGTGCAACCAATTTGATTGTTGCATTAATGAGGTTAGATGCTCCCGAGCTTTTGTGTAATATTTGTTTGAATGTAATATAATATGATCAATTTTATAATGTATCATGATTACAAAGTTTGTGATAATTATAATTACAATGTATCGGTTTCTGTTGTTTTCGTTGGTCTTTTTCAATTTACTAACTTAAACCTACTTCAACCTACTTCAACCAACTTCAACCCACTTCAATAGAAAATACCAACTTTAATCCACTTCAACCCACCTCCTTCAAAATTTTATTCTCACTATTTCAACCAACTTTAAAAAATATACTAATTTCAATGCACTTCAACCTCCTTCAACCTACTTCAACCTATTTCAATCCACTTCAACAAAAAATACCTACTTCAATTCACTTCAACCTACCTCAACCAATTTCACTATTTTACCAACCTTAATTTACCAACAAAAAGACCAGGCCCTCATTATTTTATAATACTCTCTTATAACCAAACAAGACAAAGGAGACACAGTTACAAACTTCTTCGCATTATAAGCTTGTTTAGATTCAACTAAACATTACTTAAGAACCTATTCTTTTCAACTTATCATAAGTAAATTATTATTAATAAGTGTTGACCACTACTGATGAGTGTTAAAACTATAACTTAAAAATGAGACAGAGTATTAAATAAGTACTCATCAATACTAATGAGAGTTTATCAATATTGGATGAGGATGATAGGCATTCATGATAAATTGAAAAGAATAAAGGAAAAATTACTAATAGTATTTCCCATACGTCCATTTTTCAATCAGGTGTCATTACTAATAATTACTAATGATATTCTGCTTTAATAATTACTAATAATAATTTTAATATTACCCATACAGTGCATTTTTCAAGCAGGCGTTATAGGGAGACAGATTGCGAGAGCAGCTTTTGAGCGGCCAAGTTGTTGCCACTCCTTCTACCTGGGAATAGAGGGTCTATTTTTTTTTATGATAAGATACAACTGTTAGTTGTAAGAAAATATAAGAAGGTGTAAGAAGCTGTAAGTAGGTATAAGGAGCTGTAAGAAGATGTAAGGAGTTATAAGAATATGTAAGAAGCTGTACGCAGATGAAACAAGGTGTAAGAAGATGTAAGGAGCTGTAACAAGCTGTAAGGATAGATGTAAGGAGTTGTTGTCTTGTTGAATTATTGAAGAGTTGTATAGTATAATTTGTAGACATGTATGCATATTATTGATGTTTCATGTGTGATTTCTGAAATAACGTGTAATATATTAGTCATATTTACGAAATAAATTTGATACCATCAATAAACAAATTATTTCTTAATATTATTAACATAAAATATGTTTCCTTTACAATGAACGCTTCGGATGGGAAATAATAATATTAACATAATGTACTTATTGAAAATAAACTTTTAACCAAGTAAATTAAACAACAATAAAATATATTAAACCCCGCAAACTTTTTAATCAACATTTCCTACACTTGAGGTGATTTCTTATATTTACATTAATTTAATCTTCCAATAAGCAAAGTATAACCAAAAAAAAGAAAGAAAATTTTCTCACAAAATTGAATACAACTCCTAAAATGAAATCTTATTTTAAGTAAACAATTTTAAATGTAAATGTGTGATCAATATATTATTACCAAGGAATTTTGTCAATAAAACCTTAAAACATTCAGAAATAATGCTTGAAATGGGAAAATTGTACTATTATATTGGACAACCAAAAACTGAAAATTACCTTCCAAAAAAACAGATGGAAAATAAAATTGGCCAGCAGAATGCCTCAAATGAGGCAGCAGCAGCAGCTTGAGATAATCGTTTCTGGTTATACTCTCCACAATTTTATTATTCTGTATAACAAGCGCTTATCAATCTTCGTAAAGGAACCGGATTTGGAACGACCACCAAATGTTCAACTGTATAATAATAGCAATAAAATTGTCATGGATAGCCTTAGTGATGAAATAGCTATAATGCTTTCATCACATACAGTTTGAGAGTTTTTATATATGATTCAGACTTAGACATGAACAAAAGCTTTGTATTATAATTTTAAAAGCATGTTCACTTATTTCATCTGTAGTAGCATATATTGTTCATGTCGAAACTTAAATATAGTTTACGTTGTTAAATTTTGTTTTTATATCTATATAAATGTTGTGTTCATATCATATTCACAAATTCTGTATATTAATAGTATAATAAAAAAATATATATGCATGTTTCTGTAAGTACTAGAATAAAAATAAATAAATGTTATACAAAAATTTATATGGGATGTAAGAAGATGTAAGAAGATGTAAAAGGATATAAAGAGATGTAAAAAAATGTAAGAAGCTGTAAGGATTATATTAAGGATGTAAGGAGTTGTAAGGAAATGTAAGGAGTTGTAAGAAGCTATAATTTGTTACCTAAATCCTCCAAAACACTAAAAAGAACAGAGCTAGACTCTCACTCACTGTCTCCTCCCTTCTATCCTTCTTAATCTTCTCCCACAAAATCAACGCACAACAGGAAAAATGGGCAATTCCATTATCATGACATTTCATAACTGATAATCAAAATTAACGTTGGGTCTCCCTCAATTTCTGCTTTTCTTAGGCCCTGTTTTCGTATTACCCAAAATATTGATGTCAAACATAATAACTTAGAGTCAATTACATTTAACAAAAATAAAATATTAATATTAAATGATTAGTCAATTATTGCATGACATAGACAAATTTAGACCTTTAAACATAAGTTCTATAATAAACCCAGCCTCTTGTTTATGACTTATTTCTTTTTTAAAAAATTTTTAATGAAGAAATTATTTTTTTCTCTCTCTAATTGAAAATTTATCTTTCATTATAAATAAAATATGTGAAACCCTAGGTCTAAAATGCTTTGTTCTTGATATAAAAAATCGATTTCGGAATCATGTCGCCCAATTTTCAAAAATTTTTTTAAAAAAGAATTCAATTAAAATTCTCTTCTGGTTCATTGTTCTAACTTATCACTTTTATTACTGTTAGTTTTTGTATTTCAAGTGAATAATCTATTTCTTTTAATTTTCTAACTTGATTAGATTTGTTGTTTTTTAATTTATTTTTATCTGAGTTTAATGAAAATATTATTGTTCTTGCTTTAAACAAAATTTAATATTTTAATTGTATTTTATAAAAACATTGTTTTCCATATTGTTCATAGACTTGCTCTATTTATTGATGATTTTTTCTCTTTTTAAATTAAAGTAATTGGAAAAAGTTATTATCTAATAAGTCAATAATTTTGTGTATGTAGTAGACATATTAATGTTGTGTTTCCCAAGTACGTGGGCAAGGTGAACTGTGTCGTGCTTACTCTTGTACTATTAGCTCAGTTGTTCAACGAAAACAAACCAGCAAATAGTGCAAGGGATTTCCAATACTTGCTTGAAATGAAGTTCAAATTGTTAACTCGAGTTAGTTTGAATAGTTAACTCATGTTGGTAGAAGTCATTAATCTGTGTTAACTGCATATAATTTCAAAAATGGTTTAACATGTTGGCAGTTTATATTATCTTAATAGTAGTTTTCAAACTATTCAACCCCTAAGTTTCAAACAACCCTACTTAATTTTTGTATATAAGTTAAAAAATAATGTGAGGCAGATACAATTACCCCTGCCCTACTAGATATATGGTTAAAACTCAACAAACAAAGATCCCAAAATATATACACGTCTATGTAAGTTTTAGTATTAAATTTTTTGTGAGTGTGTGTACACGTATGTGTGAGAGGTCTGATTAATTCTTTAATAGTAACAAAAATAACAATAATAACAACAAACAATGATGGTGATGATGATGATGATGATGATGATGATGATTATTGTTGTTGTTGTTGTTGTTGTTGTTGATGATGATGTTGATGTTCTTCTTGTTGTTGTTATTGTTTTTGTTGTTGTTAATATTAATAACAAAATAAATTAATGATAGTATTATAATACTAGTAGAAACAGTAATATTAATGATGTTTGTAATCAAGTAATTCTTCTTATTATTATAATAGTAGCAATAATAATACCTAAAATATAAAATAACAATAATAATAATAATAATAATAATAATAATAATAACAATAATAATAATAATAATAATAATAATAATAATAACAACAATAATACATAAAATTAGGGCTGTCAAAAGCTGACCCAACATAATTACCGATCCAAACTGAACACGAAATTAAGTGGGTTTGGATAAAATTTTTTAACCCATTTAATTAAATGGGTTGACGAGTTTAACCTGTTTAATTAATTGGGTTAGATTCAGGTTAAGAATTTTGACATGAAAAAAATACATGTTTAACCCGTTTAATTAAACAGGTTAAATAGGTCAACCTATTTACCCAATTAGCGTTTATTTTTGGAGAAAAAATTGTGAAAAAGTAAGATTTAATCAGTCGATCTGTGTTTTGAGGTTATGGTTCTCATAAATCATGGACAATGGTTACGTTATGATGATATATTGAACTTAAAAGAATCGTTTATAATGTTCCATAATCATATTTTAGTCGAAATATTAAGTGGGTAAATTGATAACTGGATAACTTGAACCTAACCCGTTTATATTAAATGGGTTAATAGGTAAATTTTAGGTCAATCCGTTTAAAAATAAATCAGTACAGGTCAAGATTTTCAACCTGTTTAATAAACGGGTTAAGTTCAGGTCGAGAATTTCTTAACCCGTTTAAGTTCGATATGAACACGAACTCAACCAAACCCAACCTGACTTATTTGACAGCACTACATAAAATACCAAGAATAATGATAACTATAATGAGTAATAACAACAACAAAGTTACAACATCATCATCACCATCATCATCAACAGCCGCAGCAGCAGCAACAACAGCAACGACGACAACAACAATAATAATAATAATAAATAAAATAATTTATTACCGAAATAAAATAATTCATTACTGAAATTTAAAATAATAGCAGTAGTATTAGAAATCAAATTTAAAGTATAATGTCATTATTATTAATAACATTAGAATTCTCGGAGCATCAGTATATGAAGAATGTAATATTAGTAACATATTTATGAGAATAATAATAATAACAATAATAATAATAATAATAATAATAATAATAATAACTCCTAAAGTATCATTATTAGTGATAATAATAAAAACAATACTGCTACTTCCGATAAGAATAATATTAGTACAGTATTATTATTATTATTATTATTATTATTATTATTATTATTATTATATTATGAAGCGCCCTCAGTGGATTCTTTAAAAGTTCCGTCACCCACTGTGCTTCATGCATGCTATGCAAGATGGTGGGGCCACCATTTTGCCATCATGATTCAACACCGATCTTAGACACACACCGATCTTAGACAGAACACTTTTGGGTAACAAAAACAGCAAAATCAACGACTGTTGACAAGTTTTCCAAGTGACAAGTGGACAAGCACTGTGAATTGTCTGCAGTTATTCACAAATTTTGTCAAACAAGAAACCATTCTTCATCAATTATTGTTACTTTGTTGGGAATTGCCATAAAAGGGAGTTCTCAAACAACTAGGATATTACGTCTCAAATACGATGTCAGCAATTAACCAATATTATGGGTTTGCAATATGATAACGTGAGAATAGAGGATGAACTGGAGAAGCAAGGCTTTTATTTTTTCAAGTACAAATACCAAACAAAATTTTACATCAAAATCAGAGGACACGCAACTTAAATACAAGAAGTGACTACCACCCCAAGAAAACAAAACCATAGCAAGTCGAGCCAACAGAACACTACTTCTCACATGAGACGGTTCCACATAACGCTTTCGGAATACCTCGCATGTACATGCCACTTTCTTTATATTCTACAACAAGAAGGCCCCATCTGAGACAAACCCTTCGTAAAACTTCAAACCGGACAGATGGACGGCTTCGATTTTCATCAGTAAAGAGCAGGGACCGACAAAAACCGGACAGTCTTTTCATCACCTATTTACGTAACATAGAGCTTCCCTACAAGTTTTGATGCAAATCTACCAAGACATGGCAACCACATATAACATAATAACATTAATCTTCAATAATGCCAAAGATTATGAGTTGTGAAGCACAATGGAGTGGGTGGCATCCGATCCCCCCCTATTTTGTGACTGCCAAAGCTGCTGGGCCTTCCACCTGAAATGAAATATCATTTCCATGATTTGAATGTACTGCTCCTCATTTGTGGACTGAGTTCTTTCAAGGTGAGGTGCAAAATGATCAATTCAGCACCACATAATACAGCATGAACTGTATATGCCCAATATATCTCAAATGTCCAACAGTACCCTTCTAACCGTAGATTTTTTTATTTTTTATTATTATTTATTTTGCAGTGAAGACACATTACAACACTAAGGAGTATAATAACTTATTAAGGCTAGATTTTCCCTGTATTTTTAACAAGGTCTTTCACAATTGAAAGTTCATTCATAAGGGGTAAGAAAAAGGCAAAAAGACAAAAGAGTTTCTTGATTAGTTTTTCTTTGAAAAAATCTTTCTGTAATGTTTGATTAAATATAACTAACCTTGTAATGCAATTAAGTTTGTAATTGCATTTTCATTACCTTATTTGATTGTATAAGAATATTACAATAAAAGAACTATCTTGTAAATATGATTGCCACAAATTAAGTGATCATGATTACATTGCAAAATTGATTGCATTACATTGTTATTATATTACAGTATTGAAAATCTTTGGTTTTTTTTTTTTTTTGAGGCTAAAAGATTTAAATTTACATAAGATGTACGTACTTTTAAATAATAATTATAGATTGACATATCTTAATCACTCCTAATTTCCCGTCAAGAAATGTAAGGTCATAATTGTATATTGATCATATTTTTGAGTTACAGCATTTTGTTTTCATCATAGTAATCCACATTTATAAAAAAAATTAGTCCACAACAACTCTTTCAACTGCCTAAGAAGTGGCTTAATCATTTATATTTATAATTACCTTGAATGTGGCACCCCAAATCTCTTCCTCAGTCGCAGGAATGGCAGTAATTTTGTTCTTAGGATTCTCATAGCTCCTCAACTCTCCTATAGTAGTAGAGAAAAAACATCCTGCAAACACCAAGCCATAACTGTCCATAAAAGTGCGAAAAATCGAAAAATTAAGTTGAAAAGAATAGGTCCAAAACAAAAGCGTGGAAAGAATACATTCCTCTAAAAAACACAACTATTGATAAATAGTGTAGCAAACATTAAGGTCGGTGGCCGAAAATATTGATCACTACCTCAAGTTAATTAGTCACTACTCATACACCAAACAATCCAAACCAACCCACCTTGAGGGAAAGAGGCAAGTGATTTGCCACAAGAACCCTTGAGCAACTCAGCATCATTAGCAAAGGCTACATATCCATCAGCTGTGATACCCCAATACAAAGGGACCCTGCCAATTTGATCCTGCCATGCATCCCAAACGAAAAGGAATTAAGTTTTTATAACTTAAAAACAAACACATACAACAATAACAACACTCAATGTAAGTCTTGACAAAACGAGATCAGATCTGAGTTATTTTAATACTAACCAATGCCACGAATAAGGTGGAGGTGGTCTTATCGAAGACAATGAAGGAGAAATCGCCATCGAGGTGGCCGATGACGTGGTTAGGAGGGTGAGGGGCCCGATCACGAAGTGCCTTGTAAGCTTCAATCACCAAAACTGCTTCATTGGTGGTCTTGGCTAACCCATAATGTTGGTTTAGACTTCCCAAGTTGTGAAGTGCTCCTTCAAACAAGCAGAAGATCTCGTCTTTTACTCCAAATGACCTGCATAATTCAACATACAGGATAAGTACCACTGATCACAAGTTACAAAAGCAAACCTTGTCTACAAATTATTTTTATTATTACTTTAAGCGGATCCCACTCTATAAGGTTGAAGGCCATACCAGTCAAAAGTGGGTCCCATGGGCGAGGAGCAAACCCTCCACTATAAGTATTACGTACATCTTAGGGTTTGAATTTAGATAATCTAAAAAGGCAAATAACGCTAAACAGTGGTAATTGGTTATTCAATCTGTGTCAAAAGAATTATCTTTTGACAAAACCATGTAGAACTTGCATGTTAACAATTGCTTATGTACATTAATAGCGTGAAAATTGAGAAATATTTCTTGCATATTTTTTAATCAAAGATCTATATCAATTTGACTCCATTATTCTTTTTTTCAAAGATTATTATTATTATTATCATTATTATTAATAAAGGCAACCCTCCAATCAAGACAGAGCAAACTCCAATAAATAGTACACCAATATGAAGAGATTCCTAATAGTTAACGTAAAGGATAAGATGAAACTGGGGCGTTACATCCTACCTAACCTTGAGGCGCCATAAGGATGAAACTGACATGACTTTCATATAAAATATGGCTACAGTTCACATGCCTATTACTGTGGTCTTTTTTGACAAATAGCTGTTAGCTGTTAGCTATTAACTATTTGTATTAGCTATTAATTGTTTGAGTTAGCTGTTTACATTAGCTGTTTGAATTAACTGTTTATTGAAAAACTGTTTGGTAAATTAGCTGTTTCTGATAAAATTGTGAGACAAAAAGCTAATTCTTCAAAAAGCTCTTTCAAAAAGCTCAAGGAATTAGCTTTCTCAAATTAACATTTTGGACCCAAAAATCTCTTTTACTAAACACACAGATTAACTTTTTTACTTGATCAAACAGCTAATTTTGATAAAAAAACTCTTTTTAATTCAAAAAATTCTTCAAAAAACTATCTGCCAAATACCTCTATATCTATATTAACATGAGTAGTCCCCTGTGGATAAAATGCTTCCATAAAAGGCAATAGTTACATAAAAGCATAAAAGCCTGTAAATTTAATGATTGGCCCATATTCTGACTCATTATGATGATTTCTTTTTCAGCTGTACAATAATTTACTAGTTGACATGACGCATAAGATGTGATTTAGCGTAACATTAACGTCTTATAATAAGCTTTGACCAAATTGTATTATCTAAAATGAATATAGATAACCAAGGCAAATTATTACACTTTCGAAAACAGGTATTTTCATTGTCACATGTATGTATATTTTTTAACGTGTATTTATTATGAGCACTTATTAATAAATATTTCGCTCGTATGAATTCCAGAAGTATATACGCTCGAATGTATAATATAGGCTTTGAACAATTTATACTAAAAGACATGTCTAATTATCTAACAATACTATATTTGGTATTTATATGCACATTTTTCTCTTTTTCTTTTTTTATTTAATATAATAGTAACATACATTTATCATGTTATTTAATTATGGGACAATTTGGAATAACTGATAAGCCACCTAATTGGTATCCATTATTAAATGAATATGCCAATTTTACATATATAAATGAATAATATAAAATGATGAACATATAAAATTTAAAAAATTTAAGGAGATTCCTGTATTCATCTGAATACATCCGTCATACAGTATCGTTTGATATCCCATATATATATATATATATATATATATATACATATATATATATATATATATATGCATGCAAATTGTCATGCCATTATGCAAATAACACATTAACGGCCTTTTTTATTTGCAATGCTGGACTTTGTGCATACACGATGACTGCTGAGTGTAAAATACCGTGATGAGGCTGAGATATGGTGATCAAAATGAGGATTACGATGTGCAGTTATCATTGATAGCGTGTTGATCTTCACAAGCTTAAATATATAGAATCTAAAAAAACACACGAAAAAACTTATGAATCGTGTTACTATTTCTATTTCATAAGATTGTTCTAATTGGATACTTGGATTGAAAAGAAATTACTTTTAAGGGTAGCTTCTCTATCATTCTCATGAAGTTCTCCTTTATGCCTTTTTTTCCAAGATCGTGTCCTTCTTCATTTATTATAATTACTTATCATCAGCATTTAGCGCTGATCAGTGTTCATCAACACCAATTAGCCCTTATCAATTTTGATCAACACTTTATCACATTTTTTACTCACAATTTCGTCTTAATCATTATTGATCAATACTTATCAGCATTAACCAACAATCATAAATACTTATCAGTACTCATTAATAATAAATTACTTATGATAAGTTCAAAAGAACAGATCTAAGAAAACCTCAAAGTAAAGCCCCATGTTACCATTTGAGGCGTAAATCGAAATCTCTCCTTCGTAAAAATCAATGAAGACATACTAAAATCAGAATTTTCTTAAAAATCTCTTCTTCTAAGTGAGATTGATTTTATAGGATAATAAAACGGATATACTAGAGATATTGGTTTTTGACATAATTAATTACGAGCTGATTTCATAGTTTTCTTGCTGGTTTCAAAATTACTGAACTAGTTTCATTATTTCTATTTTATTTTTATCTTATTTTCCACTACTTAGCTTGTGCGGCCATTTTATGGCCTTATCAACAACCGAGGGGGGGAAAAAAGGAATTACGGTGTAACAAAAATCAATGGTTTCCATTCAAATGTAAAAACCAAATACACCTGATTCCCTTTCCAAGGACCTTGATAGACAATGCTATTTTGATTGGCTTAAATTGAACATCCATACTTCAATTTTGAATGTGTAATAAAGTTTGGCATTCAATTTGATCCATTCAATTGAGAGCATACTTCAATTAAGCTAATTTATATCTGTTTATCAAAGGATTTTCAACTATAAAATGTTTTTTCAAACTTTATTTGTAGATCTATTAGAATCAACCTCTATGTAGTATTGATATCCACTAAGATATGACCGCTTACATCTGAATATCTCAAGATACCATGAAAGCAGGATCCAATCTGTTATAGCAAAACTTGGTGGCCTCAATAGGAATGGTCCAGAGTCTTTAAACAATAAGTATCTCAACTCATGGACGTTTCCACAACTTCCCCAATTACTCCCAAACAAAAATCAACATAGATCAAATTTAAAATTTTAATATCTACATATAAATTTTACAAGTTAAATTAACAGACAGTCATAAGTTTATCTCTCTCTTGATCCAGCTTTAGGCTTTTCGGTCCACATCAATCTCTCAAATATTTCTTCAATTTTTAAACTCTCCTCTACACTCTACTGGTACTACATTTTTTTACTTTTTTTTCCTATCTAATTAATTAATAACTTGAAATAATTTGTGCAATGATTGGGGGGAAATTGAATATAGTTACCTGGGGCGGAGAGGGGATTCGCCGCAATGAGTGAAGGCCAATTGGGCGGAGTCCCCGGCCTGTATGGACACGGCGGAGGTGTTTCCATCGAGAAAGCGGTGGACGAGCTCCTTCGCCGTCGTCTTCGGCGACGGTGATCGGCTTCCGGCCGCCACCAGCTCCTCCGGCGGAGCCACCACTGAGCTGCTGAACACACCCAACATCCTCACGCAATAATGAAATAAAACGGACAAAAAGGGAAGCTTAAAGCGCGAGTGAAGATGCTCACTGAATAATGCCATTTATAAATGCAGTTTCAGGGGGCACTTTTGTCATTTCAAGATTATTTTGATGAATGTATCCCACCTTTTTGTTTTCCTTTTTGTTTTAAAGAAATTATTTAATTTGTTTGGAAAAAATATCCTATAAAGAAAGGGCGAGTCAAGAAGAAGCATGTAAGGGCGGCCCACTGGCGGTGATAAATCCATACGTGACGGGTCCACAGTCCACATTGGTACCGTGTGGGCCTCCCTGGTTGTTTTCTGCGGATAAGAATTTATGAAAGAGAAGAAAACGAAAGTTAATACCTAATAATGCGACGCTTGATTGGTATTTGGATAATTTCATACGTGTGGTTAGAGTAAATTTAATGATGAGTCAATTTTTTGACTCATCGATGGGGTCTATTATTATCACATTAATTCTCTCTTTAATTTTTTATCTTACAATCTTCACTCTCTTTAATGGAAGATTTATTATTTTGCTTCACCAAATAAAAGAATACATATGGACCCTATATCTAATCATAAAATAATACCTATGAACCTACTCCATAACACATAATTTTATTTTTAGAATTAAAAAAAGAAAAACTAATAAAAAATATTTAAAAAAAACAAAACAAGCCCACGAGATGGCTCACTGCTCCGATGCTACCCGTGAGGAATGAGGCGTGAGCCTCTTGCTGCAAGTACCTCCTCGCCTCACCAATCTCTCTCTCCTCTTTTTTCTACTCGCAAGGAGGTTGTTGGAGATGCTCTTAGAGTGGGCAACAGATCAATTTGAATTAATCTATTTAATAAATTGATTAATTTTATATTAATTTATAAATAATTTAGATCTATTTAAAATTATAAAATATAATATTTTTAAGCTAAATAGTCAAATATCTTCCCCTTCAAAAAAGGGAATATATGAAGGAACATTATGTAAGCACTGCTAAATTTTAGAGGTGATCATTTTGTTAGTAAGCTTTGTGTGACTGTCTCATATAAGTCATGCATATTTTTATGTGGTTATTAATAATTAATTAAGATTACTAATAGTTTATTTATGGGGTGATTGTTATTGCAGTCACACCTACATAAACTATTGATCATCTCGAAATTTAAAAGTCATTATAAACCATCTTATTAGTTATCACAAAATCTCAAAAAATATCCCTAGAAGAGTCTGTTTCACAATAACTCTTATGTGAGACAATTTCACCTAAAAATTTGTGTTATTTTATGGTGTATTTAAGTTGATTTAAAGAAAATAGTTTTTCATAAAAACTTTCTTTGAAAAAAAATATGTTCTGTAATATTTTTTTGTATTTGCCATAATATATTTGGAAAATCATTGCCAAAAAAAGAAATTAATAAATCGTCAAAAAATTATCAACAAAATTAAAAATTTAACCATCTAAGCTATTTAAAATATATCCTTTAAATTTGAGGTTGTCTTTTCTTATTTCACTATTCTTCAATCCCTTTACAATCTAATACATATATGCACAAAAACTATTGGGTCTAAATGTCATTGGGCTGGGAGATTCCCACTCAACGAACATTTGAGGTGAAGGTTGATGTGATACACTTTTTTAGGTGTACTTACTCCTCAATCAAGACCATAGATGTAAATCTTACAAATAGTGAAAACATGTGATAACAAAAAGATCACAACAATTTAACTTCAATTAAATAAAATAGTTATGATTTCCGAAACATGCACTAATAATAAATAAATATTGAAGCCTTAATAATTAAAAATATGACGCTAGCTCTATATTTTGGAATTTGGTAAAACTGACCCAATATAAATACTGATGCTAAATCAACACAAAGTTAAGCGATTCAAATAAATTTAATTCACCCAAATAATGTTTGCCTCAATTTTAAAGACATTTTATAATTTCAAAAACATGCACTAATAGTTATTTGTTACACCGACACAAAGTTAAGCTCTATATTTATGATTTCAAAAACATGCACTAATAGTTACTGTATTCTAATTATTTTTATGAACAATACATACACACACATATATAGATATATATAAACTTTTAAAGACATTTTTTATTTAATTTTCTTAGAATTAATTTAATTTTGTATAAATAGATTGAAATAAATTTAGTTCAATAAAGCAAATTTAAAACATTCTAAAAGAAAGTAACTATGAAATTTAGCATAAATGTCTCTAGTACATTTCAATAAATAAAAGCATAAGCCAAAGGAAAATTTTGATCCTAGTCTTGAAAACTTCACCCAAATAATATTTGCCTCAATTTCACTTCATTAGGTAGGAAAGAATTCAATCTTTTAATTGTTACTTTGCTTGAGTTTTGATTCCTCGATTTTAATTAATTATAGTTAACTTTTATAGCACATAACTTGTCATGCAATGCATGACTCAGATTGGCATCCTTAAATGAAAAGCTCATGGACAAGGAGTCTTTCTATAGGAAAGAAATTAAAAATCCAATCCCTCTCCCTCTGTCTCCCCCCCTCTTATTTTTTCAATTGAGAAAAGTTTACTCTTATAGTTAAGGATCCTAAATTGCCAATAGGCCACTTTGACGCAGAAAAGTATAATGAATTGGAATCATTTCTGAACACTGTGAGGTTCAGAATGGAATTTCAATACTAAATGTATGTGTTTAAAGGGAATAAGAATGAAATTATGTTCTAATCCTTATTGTTTGGCTAGTAGTCATGGAGTGAAATCAAACTGATTTATTTTAAAAATATTTTATCTCAGTATAAGTTATCTGTTCTTATTTTTATAATTAACTCTTTTGTACTTTTTTGTATTTCATATTTTGAATTACAATGTAAGTTATTAATTTTGCATTTTTGTTTGATTGACAAAATAAAATATCATAAGTCTATAACTCTAGAATAAATCAGAGTTACAAATTGAGGTTTAAAACCATAATTTGATAAACCCATAATCATATAGAGTTGAAAATAAATTAATTACTTTATATAGCATTCAAAAAAATTGATCAGATATTATGGAAAATGAATTTTTGATTTTAGGCTATTTGGTTGCAATACATTGCTTTTTTTAAAAAAAAAGAGGATAATTTTTTAAGGGGGCCTTAGCTGTTTTGATCTGATCAAACAGTTAATATGATGTTGAATGAAGACTTATTTGGCTCAAATGGTCTTTCTCAAACAGCTCTTCCTATTTACCTTTTGCAAATAATGTTTATTAAAATTATTAAATTGCCCAAAAATTCAAAAAAATTGCCCATATGCCATGTCTTGCTATGCGTCAATCCTACATCCTCTAACTTCCACTTTGCGTGTGAACCTCCCTCTCTACTCGACCTCTCAACCCCTCCCTTCCCATGCTCCTGGTTGATGCTCAAAGCCGGCCAGTTCATCAATGTCAGCCATGTCTTGCTGCTTCTACGGTGATTTTGGACATCCCTGCGCCTTAATCCACCTAATCTCTCCCGCCCCCCACCCCCCATCTTCTTTCTTTTCTCCTAGAAACGAATTCTACAATTGTTTCCTGATTTTCAATTGGTTTTTGTGGAAAATGATTAACTGAATGGTTAATTGAAGTTGCAGAGTGCATCCCTTCGAATTCCAATTAGTCTTGTTGACCCCCAAAAAAATTCAGTTAGTCTTTATCATGTTATTGTTTGATGATAATAAGCTATATCAAATTATTTATTTTTCTAAGTTTGCTTCCATGGCTTGTTTTGGTAGTTTTTTGTTGGAAATATCACAAATGAGTGACGAGTCTTACGTCGGGAGTTTAAAGATAAGAACTATAATATATAAGTCAAGTGTGCTACTCTTTCTATTGCTAATTGATTTTAGGATGGAATATCACTTGAGCATGTTGTCAAGGGCTTTGGTTGAAGTGAGCTCCTTGTTTTAAATCTCCCCAACATGTGGCATCAGAGCCGATGATACATTCGATTGGGCGAAAAATGTGTGGGTAGTGGACCTCATGGACGAACTTGGTTAAGTGACACATGAGTGTTGATCGAGCATGAACACGTGTCCTATGGCATGGCTTGATGGTGCGGGTGAGCTCTTAGGTGGTATCATAAAGCACCATGGACAAGAGCAAAAAAACACATGGAATGCATTATCAATACTTCTGAATAGAGTGGATGGCATGCAGTCTATGCGTAGAGTGGTATGCGAACTCTGTGGAGTACAATGCAGGTATACTCTTGATGATGGCTTAACACCTTAGTAAGGACTTCCGCTCAAGCTAAGGTGGAGCTTATACGTTGATGTGGTTTAAAAGAGACTCATATGTGAGAGGAGACTGTTGGGAATATAACACATGAGTAAAGGGTCCCATATTTGAAGTTTAAAGAGATGGACTATGGTATATAAGTCAAGTGAGTTACTCCTCTTATTACCAACTGATTTTAGGATAGAACATCACTTCACTGGACCTTGTTGTCAAGGGCCTTGGGTTGAAGTGGGTTACTTCTTGGACCTTCCCAACATGAGTAGCCCACTTGACTTATATACAGTAGCGGAGCCACTAAGAAGCAAGGGAGTCACTTGATCCCCCACTTTTTGGGGAAAAATTAAATGTGAGATATTCTAATGGAAATAAAAAATAGATATCTATTAATTAGTTATTAGATACTTTATAAGGGAGTGTATAGCAGACTGGTTGGTTGTCTGTTGCTCCATGTGAGAGGTCACGGGTTTAACACCTTGTGCTGCCTTCCTTTTAACTTTTCTTTTTGAATCTCTTTAAAAGTCTGTCGAACGACGATATCATGCTTTATTCTCAAAATATGAGATCTTGTCGAGGATAATTTTCTTCAATGTATTAGCTACGCACTTCATTTTTAGAGCTATTAAAGTTTATGTTATGTGTATTATTAATCTCACCCTTCCTTACTTTGAATCTTGGCTTTGCCCCTGCTTATATATCATGATTCTTCTTTTCAAACTCTTAATGTGAGACTTTTCACTCATGTGTGATATTTTTAAGAATTTTCTTTGAGCTTTTTTGGAAAATTTGAGGTATGGTGGATTTGACATCAATGCCAAAACTAACTTTTGAATCTCAAATGTGACGTTACCAACCACCAAATACATTGATTATACCCATTTTTGTGCACACCGTGTTCTATTTTGATTGTTAGAACCTCATGGTTAAAAGTCATAGGAGTCACATGTGTTTAGATTCAAATTGAAAATAAAACAAGATAAATAAGATATACAAATAACATAGACTTTGAAAGAAGTAAATTTTTATGGTGAAAGTAATAGGTACGTATGACATAAATTTAATCCTTATTAAAAAAATAGATGATCAATAAATAAGAATTCTATTCAACTAAATATTAAATTAGAGATAAGGGTATAAATAATATTTTGCCTAATATTTGTTTCAGGAATAAATAATTTTACCATACACTTTTTCTAAAAACAATTAATCCATATAGCTAATGTTAACAGTTAATATAAATAACTAAAATCTAAACTGTTTTTTGTCAAATGTGGCCTTTGTCTTTCTTTTATTTTTTAATAATTAATATGATCCATGAGCGACGAGGAACATGAAACTCTTGATAATTGGGGGATCAAGTGCCATGGGATTTTTTTTTAGGGGGGTTAATACCCCTAGGTATCAAGTCTCGCCTCCTTAAATCTTCATCAAATAATAAGGAAAGAAATTTAAAATCTTAGATTTCAAGTTCCATTTCATTTTAAAAGTTGAAATATATATTGGTTGATTCCTTATTATTACATTTTTTTTTAACAAATAACGTTATTACTTAGTATCACAAGGATTTTTATACGTCATAATCTCATCCTAGGGACTACTAGATAATGATAAATCGATGTTTAAATTAAGTATCTACTATATCAGCCTTTAAAGTTATTCACTTTTAGTGTACTACAGTTGAGTCAGTGATGCTTGGACTTATGGTCAGGCTCAAATAGTAATAATGCTAGAAAAGTAAAGAAAAGTACATTTTTCACCTATGGCACTTGAGCTACCGCATTGGTGCATGTGTCTCAAATGCACCGGTTAAAGTGCAAATATGACGATAAATAAACCAAATGTCCCCAAAAGTCTGTATGCCATGAGGTGGCTGCCTGCTTGTTTGTTCCACACAAGTATTATCATGGATTAACACTTATCAATGCTTAGTTATAGTTTTTAATTATAGTTTTTGCATTGATCAACATCGGCTAATAATCATCAGCACTTATTGATAATAAGTCACTTATGACAAGTTGCAAAAGAAACTCCTAAATTGTAGTATAAGAAAAAGCAAAATATTACATTCAAACCGCACTGGATAAACAAGCTTCCAAATCTTCAAATCTGCTACTCACAGCCTCGATCACCCAATAGTGGACGCTTAGAAATTATAATCAGTGCATCTTGAATGGTCAACGGTCCGTACCAAATTTAAGACTCAAATTATTCTTGTCAATACCTCAAAATTATTAGAATTAAAAAAAATTCATAAAGGTAAAATAGTATTGGAGGAGGTTTTAAAACTTATAATCATAACAATAATAATAATAATAATAATAACAATAATAATAGTTATTATTATTATTATTGTTGTTGTTGTTATTATTATTATTCAACTTGCTACTGTCTTTTTTAATTAAAAAGAGGGACTTTTTATTCAAAAACACTAGAGGTCACATGTAAAAAAAATCATTATCAAAATAATCATAAATTTATATATGTATTATCAAACGAAGGGTAATAGATACACCAATCTCATTCCACTCTAATAATTGTGTATTCTAAATTACGATGTATATTGTTTTCTAATCTACTTTAATTTATAGTTAAATGGAAACAGAAGGAAAAAAAAAAAATTGAAGAAGGAAGAGGGAGAATCAAGAGAATTCTAATCAATTGAGTGGAAGAGGACTATCAGTTAGAACAAAAGGGGAACGATGCAAACCACAATCTCACGTGGCTGCATTGTGATTTGTCTTCTTGCAATACACGTCTCATAAAGGCCAAGATTCTCTCATTGAGGGAGCAACTTGTGTGTTTCCTTTTTATTTTTTGATTTTTTTTTTGACAGCTTGGTTGACATAGCGCAAATAAATTCTATTTTTTTTAAAAAAAATAATGCAAATAAATTATCAATATGCACCAGTATCGACCACAGAATCTTTTTTTACCAAAAAAAAAAGAAAAGTTATTTTGTGGATACCATTGGCCACAGAATCAAGCCCGTGGTTTGTGGAGGTTTCTTTCCGAAGAGGGGGTGAGAACTGTGCTCCTCAATTATTGGGCTAATGAGGTGGTGTAAAATGACTTGCATTTGCCTGTCACTCGAGTGGGGTACTTGATCTACTTATCCGTCTTAGAAATTTCAGGTTTAAGGCCCTCTTCTTTTCGTAAAATTAACTTCAACTTATATCAATTTATATTAATATATTTTATAATTTTTAATAAAAAATTATCAATATTAATCTAATTCAACAAACTTCAACCCACTTTCTACTATTTTAATCAACTTTTACTCATCATCTAAAAAAAATTCAACCTACTTCAATCAACTTTAATCCACTTCAATCTACGTCAACGTACTTTAGTCACTTCAATCCATTTAAACAAAAAAAATATTCTTTTCAATCAACTTCAACCTACTTCAATCAAATTCATCTATTTATCAACTCCTATTTACCAACGAAAAAAAAATGCCCTAAATGAGCTCTCATCGACTAAATAGTCTTTGCAATTGTTTGAATTGATATTTTTTTTTTTTTTCAGACTGAAATGTACAATAAGAAACAAATATAATAACAGTTCACTGTAACTGTTTGAAATCAGGTTAAATTGAGGTTAGAGCGATAAAGTTGGTTTAAGTTTGACTTTATCTCTTGACATAGAAGTTCTAAAATTAACTAGTTTTACCAACTTAATTTATTGTGTTGAGTTGAACAGAGTCTGACTAGTCAACTTCATTGTTGTAGCTAGTTTGGCTGTCCATGGCCCAGGTCACTCCATTCTCTGGCTGCCAATGTGAGAAATGAAATAAGTGCCCAGTGATAATACAACTTAGAGTCTGTTCCTTTCATTAAAAAATATGAGTTCGTAAATTGCTGAAGTTGATTGATATTAACAGAAGTGGATAGAAATGGATGTTTTTTGGTTGAAGTTGATTGAAGTAGGTTAAAGTCGGTTGAATTTTTTTTTATACGATGGGTAGAAGTTGGTTCAAATAGTGGAAAGTGGGTTGAAGGTTATTGAAGTAGGTTGAAGTTAGTATTTTTTTATTAAAGTACATGAAGTGAATTAAAGTGGGTTGATGCAAGTTGAAGTTGGTTGAGGTTAGTAAATTTGGATTTATCAACAAAAAAAACAGGGCCTTATATTTAGTTATTTCATGTTGCAGTGTGCTACGCATGCTAATCAGTAATGCATCATAATTGTGATATTTCTCCAACTAAGAGTATGTTCTTTTCGTTGGTAAATTGAAATTGGTAAAACGATGAAGTTGGTTGAGATAGGTTGAAATTGGTATTTTTTGTTAAAGTAGGTTGAAGTGGGTTGAAGTAGGTAGATAGGGGTTGAAATTGATAAATTTTTATATGTGGATTAAAGTTGGTTAAAATAATGAGAATAAAATTTTGAAGGAGGTGGGTTGAAGTTAGTTGAAGTAGATTGAAGTGGGTTGAGGTTAGTCGAAGTGGATTGAAATTGATATTTTTTATTAAAGTAGGTTGAGGTTAGTTGAAATGGATTGAAGTTAGTTGAAATTGATAAATTAAAAAAGACTAAGGAAAGAACAGGCCCTAAAAATGCATCATTCACATCATATATATCATCATAGCATATATCATATCATATATATAATATAAAATTGAATGGGTTGAATCAGTTAATGGTGTTTTTGACAAGTGGTGAATTCCTATTAGCTATCTTACGTTTATGTCAATGCTATGTGATTATACTTTATTTGATTAATTTAATCATCATCGATTTTATTATCAATATTTAAGTATCAATATTAAATTATTATTTTTTATTTAATTGTTCTACCGGTGACGAATTTGTAAATTGATTGGTTTAATATTTCAGTTGTCATAATTCATCATTCAAATTTGAAGAGAAGCCCCCCTTAGGCCAAATGACATTAAGCATATGCTAAAAATAAATTAAAAAATATGTATCCTGTGTCTAAATGAAATATAAAAGGTAGGAGAACAAAATTTATGTTGGATGTTTTTTATAAAATAACAAAAAAGGAAAAAAAGGTGAAAAATTTAGTACCAAATGGTATCATATGTATATATTAAAAGTTGGATAGAATCAACATATGAATGTCATTTGTAATGTCACATAGGATGCCATGTGTAATGCCATGCAGAATCAATTAACTATATAAATATTCATTTATGGTTAAATTAATGCAATGCTATATTAAATGGGGGGGGGGGAAACTTTTGCCTATCTTATATATGCATTACTTCAAAAGACTATTATGGAATCCTATTACATTAATAAACTGAAAAAATGGTCTATAAACTGTGTCCATAAAAAACAAAGCCTAACATACTAGAGAAGTTTGAGAAAAATAGTAAATAAGTAATAAAGGTATAACACAAAAGGAATTTACAAGTGATTTAAACCAAAAAAATAAAATAAAAAACAATGATACTTGAAAAAGCAAAAAAAAAAAAAGATAATTATGTTATTCTGTAATAATCACTACTTTTAAAATTGATATAAATTTTATTGCTTATTTATCTTAATGAAATTAAAATAAAAATCAACTAAAATCTTTGCAAGGATGTTTACATATCTTTTGCATTTATTAGTGAGACTATAATACAATCTTAATCTTTATTAAGTTAAGATAAATGAAAAAGATGGCCTACTTAACGACTAAAATTTGCCCATAAAAGAAATGATGTCTCACATATTAATTAGAGAATTTTCTAAAGATAGTAAAAAAATAATTACGTATTAACACAGCAGGAATTTAAAGCAATTTAAGTGAAAAATGAAAAAGAAACTCCGATAATTCAAAAAAAAAAAACTCTATAGTAATGTCACATGAGATGCCATGTGTAATGCCATGCAGAATCAATTAACTATATAAATATTTATTTATGGTTAAATTAATGCAATGCTATATTAAATGGAAAAAAAAAACTTTTGCCTATCTTATATGTGCATTACTTCAAAAGACTATAATGGAATCTTATTACATTAATAAACTAAAAAAATGGTCTATAAACTGTATCCATAAAAAAACAAAGCCTTACATACTAGAGAAATTTGAGAAAAATAGTAAATAAGTAATAACAGTATAACACAAAAGAAATTTAGAAGTGATTTAAACCCAAAAAAAAAATGATAGTTGAAAAAGCAAAAAAAAAAAGATAATTATGTTATTCTATAATAATCACTACTTTTAAAATTGATATAAATTTTATTGCTTATTTATCTTAATGAAATTAAAATAAAAATCAACTAAAATCTTTGCAATGACGTTTACATATCTTTTGCATTTATTAGTGAGACTATAATACAATCTTTATTAAGTTAAGATAAATGAAAAAGATGGCCTACTTAACGACTAAAATTTGCCCATAAAAGAAAAGATGTCTCACATATTAATTAGAGAATTTTTTAAAGATAGTAAAAAAATAATTACGTATTAACACAAAAGGAATTTAAAGCAATTTAAGTGAAAAATGAAAAAGAAACTCCGATAATTCAAAAAAAAAAAAACTCTATAATGCAACATCAACTCTATACTTTAAAGTAACTTAATGTCACATACTCTTATTACTAATTTGTCATAAAATTTAGTATTTAAAAAACATAAAGTTTTTAACAAACAAATGACTTGACAAATGAAATTAAAATGTAAGTTGAAATTAAGAACAAAGAGGATATTATTGCAACAAAAAATAGAATTAAGAAGAAACGCTCAACTTTTAATAATTACATAATTTAATATATTAATTTATTTTCGTTATTTGAAAAAATATTTATTATGGTAATAATATATTTAAGCAAACGTTTGAATTATGCTCTTGCATCGCAAGGGTATAACCCTAGTACACATATAATGATTGTGTGTTTAATTATGAGATATGTAAATATATTTATCATACATGATTTGATGTTTTTATATATCTTCTATTTTTCTTTTTTGAGTAAAAGAGTCTTAAATAATGATGTTTATTTTACAAATATAATAGGATCATTAGACACTTATATTCGTGAGATTTATTTTACAAATATGTGCACAAGTACCCCTAACTAAATTGTAGCATATAGGAATTGGGATCCAAACTTGCCTTATCTTCAAAATGATTCTGTATCTTTTTAAGAACTAACTATAAATTAATACACTGTTACATATATTAAATTACATGCAATCCTTCGATTTCAAATTTTTTATTATATGATAAATGCATTTACATACTTCAAATATTGATATACAAATTATCATATATGTATGTCGTTTGACACTAACATCTTCACCCATTTTTTCCCCTCTTTTTGTTATTTTTTAACAAAATTATACAATATAAGAATTGTTCTTTTATCATGCTAAAAATGGTGTCCAACTAAAAACATAGTTGTCAATCCAAGCAATATGTCAAAAATAAAATAATTTATGTATATATTTTTAGTCTCAATTAGTTAAACATAGTAGTGCTTCTAATTAAAATAAATGATAAAATCACATACTCTTTGAAAACAAAAAATATGATCATAAAATTTCTACACATGTCAGCGACGCACACAAGTTTAAAAGTATTACTAAATTTTTCTTCATCTCAATGATTGCTTAACTTGAACAGAGTACGTAGCGTTGAATGTAATTAGAGATTAAACCACAAACAAATTAGGTTTAATCTTGGCTTCAACTGCCTTGATGACATAAACCCCCCCCCCCCCAAAAAAAAAAAGTGTCCACAAACTTGTCACTCGTAAGCCAGTGTTTATAATACTAAAAACAAGGATCTAAATGGAGTAAATCACGCAGCAATGCACAAGTACATGAAGAGAGTTTAATCTGCCTTCCTTTAATACTATCAGTATATGATGCTCTAACTTTCCCCTTTCCAACATGTAAGTTGGGCCTCTTGGATTTGCATGTGTATGTGATGTTTATATTCACTCTGGCCTTTTTTTCCCCTCCATTTGAGCCTACACGCTTTGCCCCGTAACTATTTTATTGACACACCTTAATTTTTTCAACAAGGACACCGTACATTTATGGACCAGAGTCCCTATTTTTGCCCAAACAATTAGACCTAACAAACGCGTCATGCGATTTGGGTCACGTTCGGTTCGGATTATATTCGGGTTGATCAATTTCGGTTCGGGTTCGAGTTCGATTCGGGTTAAGTCGGGTTTATCGAATTCGGTTCAGGTTCCGAAACGGTTCGGGTAAAGTTCAGATCAGGTAAACTTTGTTCCGGTGGATTTGGGTGGGGTTTGGGTCAAAGTCAGTTCGGACAGGTTTCAGTTATGGGTTCGGATCAATTTTTGGCCGGATAAAATCGGATTGGGTTATTTTCAGGTTGGCTTGTATTTTGATTGAGGTATGTATGGTTTGAGTTTTTTATCTTACACACCCATATGAGTTATATCATTTTCGACGACTTAAAAGGAGGTGATATGGTCATGAATTTCAATTGGGTTAGTTTCCAATCTCCTTCTAATTCGTCAAAGATTATATTTTAATTGGATTAGTTTTTAATCTTTGTACAACAAAAGCCATGTCAATTTGTATGTTGGGTCGGGTATAAATTCCCTCCTTCCCATTTGTCCAGGATTTAGCTTCAATTGGATTACTCTCAATGCATCACATAGGGAAGTAATCAAAAAGACGAACTAATAGTGCTATAAATCCCCCCTCTCTCCAACCATCAAATTAAAAATTTAAAAAAATCGAATAGTCGTACCTAATGAACATAAACTATATAATAACTTTAACCACTTGATTCTATATTTCCAATTTTGTTACTCAAATGAGTCAAATTCTTATTAAGTCATTTCCTTCCAAATTGCAAATGCATTATTTCATTTGTTCAAAGTAAGGTTTTGTCATTTGCTTTCGCCTTTCGCGTGCTACTACTTTAAGTTCGAATAGGATTGTGTTCGAATAGGATCGGGTTGAACTCGGGTTCGGGTCGACTTGGGTTTGAGTCATTTGTGTTCGGGTTGAATGGGTTCAAGTTACATTCGGTTTGGACCATTTGTTTACATCGGATCAATAAGATTTCGAGTCAGTTCCGATTAAGTTTGGGTCACTTCGGATTTCGAGTCAAATTCAGTCAATATGAGTCAGTTCGATTTCGGATCGGTTCAATTTCGGGTTTTGGATTGAGATCAGTTTTCAACTCTTTCCGATGTCGGTTCAAATCTAATTTCGGGCCATTTAGTTCAATTCATTTGGAACGGGTCAAATTTACCAGGCCTATAAACAATATCAAAATGTAGGGGGGGGGGGGGGCTTGCCCTCGGTGCCCACAGGGCGCATCCGGCCTTGCCTCAGCAGCTAACAAAACTTGTCGCAAGACGTAAATTGAATCTCCCACTCGAACAAATTTGCGCATCGTTGCAACAGTAAAGCTGTACTTACAAACTATACTCTTCCCAAACAAACCTGCAAGATGTGTTTTCTTTTCCCCAAGTAATTCCATTCAGTGTAGTTAATAAAGCTGTACTTACGGACTATACTCTTCCCAAACAAACCCGCGAGTTGATGTGCTTTCTTCCCCCCCCAAATAACTCCATTCAGTGCAGTTGGTCACTTGGAACTTTGTTCGTACATCTCCTTTAATGAGCATCTGAATATGTAATAAAGATTCTAATTGATAAAAATTCATCAATTGCCCTAAGTTTCTTATTGGGAAATAAGATGTTGTCCTATGTCAGTGCCTTGAGAGTTTCTATTGGCTCTGAAATTGCAACCACTGTTTTCTGATCGGAATAAACATGGTTACTAGAATCGGTCCGGATCAGCCGGTTCAACCGGTCCAGCCGTCAACTG
Organism: Carnegiea gigantea; assembly: GCA_029747015.1. Taxonomy (NCBI): domain Eukaryota; kingdom Viridiplantae; phylum Streptophyta; class Magnoliopsida; order Caryophyllales; family Cactaceae; genus Carnegiea; species Carnegiea gigantea. The sequence continues at coordinate 13,789 of JAKOGI010000134.1, read as the reverse complement.
GAAAGCAGTTCAGTCCGACCACTAGCAAAAAACCATTATCTTGTTGAGCCGGTCAAACCCCGATTAAACTAGCTGATTTTCGTTGTTGGGTTGGATACTTAGACCGATTCAAGACCTTTCTCATTTTTTTTTTCCCCCCGATACCATTAAAAACTACATTGTTGTAGAGAAGATTCAAGCCCCTCACCTCCTCTTGGCTTGTTATTTATCCTTGAGTCGCATACCACCTAGGCCACTCAAGCTTTGTATTAGATAAATGACTTGCCAAGTTAATATTTTACTGTTTCACTGTTTTAGTTTTCCTCCCATTCATTGAATTCTTTTATTAGTTGATTACATATTAGCAACCCAAAAATATCTTTCCACTTCATTAATTTTTGTTTGAATTAAATAATTATATTTTTGATATTCGTAAGTTAATTCATAAAAAATTTCAGAATCTAAGAAAATGTATTACTTATTTGTTATAAAAACATTATAATCCAAAAATTCGTCATTTGTGATAGTATGCATTGGAAGTTTTCTGCATATTTAAGTTTAGAATTTAGTTATATAAATAATAAATTATCCATAATTTAATAAATTATAATAAAATAATTTTCTCTGATTTAACCGGTCTAATCAATCCGACTATTGATCCACTAACCTTACTGTTGACTCATCGGCTCTATTCTGACAACCTTGGGAATAAAGAAAGCAAGTAAACAAAAAGAGAGCACAAATTGAAAGTGGCACGTGGTGAATATAATAAAGCCCCGTCTAGTTGTATATGATGGCTGGTCCATGTTGTGAGACGCACTTGTGTGTTCTATGGCCTATGCAATATAAATATGGAAGAAGATTTTTTTGCAATGGAAAGGGACCACAATTTTGTAGTTTATCCATTCCATGGTTAAAATTTTGAGTTGCTAAAGGATATAATATTAGTGGTAAAATAAATTTATCACTAATGATAAAAAATATCTTAGAAAATATTTCTTAATCACTAAATGAGTGGATTGTAAAGCTATAATCCACTCTCTAACTTTAGCTATAGATATAGAAGTTTTTAATCCTATAAATATAGTACAATGTTACAGCTTGTTAATTGATTTTTAGGAGACTTTGCAGGTACGAGTTTTACGTCATAGACTTTCAAATCTTGAACTTTGATCTCCACACAACGAAAATGGTGCACCACCTTCCACAAGCTAGGGTTGTTGTAATATCGAACCGAGATTCTTAAGTCAATTATCAAAATTGAAATGGAGACCTACCCTAGTGACTAGCCAAGGATGAATCAGAAAAGATGGATTCAAAACAAACATATTATATCAAAATGGGAAAGAAGGTTTCTAAGAATCTATTCGTAGTGAAATATACGAGGAGAAAGTATTTCTCAATAAGTCGGACATTATTGGAAATGAATAATTTGTTGTTAACTCATAATGCGCATATGACACTTACAATGCATATTTGACTAAAAAAGTACAATGTTTAATGTCAAAAATTATATTTTAATCTCAAAAATACTAGCTTGAAATATATTGATCGCTCGTCTTACCACTTTTGGTATTTCCTGATACAGCATGGGGAAGAGATTTATATATATATGTTATGATTTCTTGACTGAAGTTGATTTGCTGATTTAGCAGAGCACTCTTGGCCAAGATACTCTTCCAATACCAAGGACTATACTTGAGAGGGCGAAATCCATAGAAGAATCACTTCAACATATATAATTGATCAATCCCTTTCAAATTTATAAAGTTACACAAAAAAAATAAAAATAGCATATACTAAACTCTCACAATTGGAGAGACATATACAACTCTCACAAAGTTGGAGAGACATATACAACTCTCACAAAATGAGAGATTGCTTAATCTCCCAATTGGAAAGACTACAACAAAAACTACAAATAATACTAATATTAAAACAACGAAAAGTTACAATGGCCGCAGAACCGGATCCCCAGTGGCAGATTTAGACATTTGTATCAGGGGTATCTATCTACTAACATTTATTGTCATATGGACTAAAATATTTAAACAATACACGAGACATTATAATAATCTACTTGCAAGTAGTTGCAACTGTTCTTTAGATTTTTTTTATATTCAAAAATCAAATAATAGAGTCATTAGAAATTCTATCAAATACACATGTCTCTCTATAACGATCCAAAAAATCGTTCAAATACTGACATGAATCCCATATATTAGGGCCTCGGGAGGTCGGAGAATGTAATAGCACGACCCTAAATCATGTTTAATTATTTAATTAGGGCATATTATTAATTTTTTTACGTTTATCTATCTCATTTAATCATCTCAGTTGGAAAAAATTCATTTTGGGCCTCACTTTGTAATTCGAGTTTCAATTATTATCACAATTTTGGGTGAATCGATAGTAGGTCCTGTAAATATGATTAAGTGATAAATTATTTTCTATAATGTCACAAAAATTTAATTTTGAGCTACGCAAAAGTTTTATCACGACCAAGTGCGATTTTTTTTCTTTCATACCCAATTCATTTGGGTCCTTTTCCAAGCCCAATTCGTTTAGGCCCAAATTGATGGCCCAAAAAGTTGGTTCCAGTTTATTAAGTAATTATCATTAGTTGTATCAAATTATAATCGGCAAAAAGCTACTTTATGTATGTATTTAAGCTAGGCAATTAGCAAGATAAGGTTAAAGAAAAATATCTAGATAAGCAAACACCAATTTCTCCTCTTCCTCTCTTCCTCCTCGCTCACCGCCACCCCCTGTTGTGTTTTGCTGCTGCTGCCAATTGCTGCTGCTGTCGCCGCTGATTAGGCTACCGCCGGCCACCCAGCACCACTAGCCATCACTCACCTCCCCCACAACTACCAAACACCACCTACACCTCTCTCTTTCAAGCTTGAAGTGAGGTAAGCTTTAACTTGATCTTGACTTGTTTTTGATTTTGATGATTGTTTTAGTGATGAATTATGGTCCCATTGATCAAAATGAGTGCTAACATGTAATTTTTATTATGTTTGGGGAGGATGGAGAACATGAATAGTTGAGCTTGAATTAGATCAATGGAACTTGAATGAAGAAAGTTTTAATTTGAGTTGGTTTATGATCTTTGGTATACAAATGAATTTAAAGGTTTTGAGTGATCTTTTTAAATTTATTGTGATGGTTGGATGTAAGGCTGAGTTGGACAGAATCTAGGGTATCAAGATCATGCATGATTAAGGGGAATTTTTGAATCAAGTATGTGTACTTGAAAAGATTTAGAGACAATTTAAAGGTTAGATGTGTTATTGACTCAAAAGGATGATGTTAAGTGAGTTTTGTCAAAATTAGTGGATTATAGAAAATTCTCTAAGTAGCCAAAAGAGCTTGTTTGAATTATTAATGCAAATAAGTGAGGTTATGGAAACACTCTAAGTGTTTTTGTGGAAAGAACGATTGTAAAATATGTAAAGATGATCATGTAGTGATTTTAAGTATTATGGCTTTGTACGGTGATGGAAATGACCCAAGCTTTATTACATGATTTTAAGGAATGATTTTAGATGGGAATTTATATGAAAAGAAATGAGAAAGCAAAAGCAATGTGGCTGTGAACTGGCAAAAAATAGGGGTGACTTTGCCAATAAACTGGCAATGATCGGCCCAGTCAAAATTATAATTTTTGGTGGGTAGATAGAACAGTGAGTTGGCTTTCAAATTCCTTTTGAATTGCCTTAATTCGAGGTGTGTGGAAAAAGTTATGATCGTTTTGCTAAAACTACATAGGATAGACTGAAGTTATGCACAGTTGTGTTCTAGTCTAATTTTAGAAACTGTATTGAGAGAATTATATTTTATACTATGAATGAAATTTTTGAGGGACTTCTTAAGCTTTCCATATTGGGATTTTAGGTCTCCATTTGAGGTCAAGGGTAAAAGTTATGAATTTTCTAATGTGGACCTTGAATCGGTAACAACTTTGATTATACTTAGAAGCTTATTTGATTTGAAAAACTAAGTTGTATGGCATATGCAAAGAAATTGGAGAAGTGGGGAGATTGATTACTCAGGATCAGTGTTTATTGATCCAAACCGGTATATTTAAAGGTATTTTGAACCTACCACCACTCCAATTTCCCTTAAACCTTGATTATTCATCTCAGAATGTCAAAACAACAATCCACGTTCAATTATAACCATCAAAGTCTTTCTTTTATGATCCCAATTATTCTATCTTTATCAATTTTACTCCACATTATTCACTTTGAGCTAAATTAGCCCAAGTCATTTAGCTTTCAAATCATTTTGGTGTAACTTATCTTCTATGAAATTATTTGAATTATGGATGCCTTTTAATGAATTTTTATTATAGTTACAATATTGAAAGTCAGCGTTGTTTATTAATTACATATGTATAATTACATTTCTTAAATAGAATCGGAGCATAATCTATCGTTTTCCATTGTGCATAAGTATTATCAAGTGAGATTACATTTTTAAAGACTCCAGGTACGTTCATTGCCTGTATATTTAAAAACCAACACGTATTTATGAAAATTAGAATATTTTGGTAAGTACATCAATAAATTAGTTTAATCAGTTATTTATCACATAATTAGTGACCCCATCAGTTATTAGTTACAAGGTATCGCCCTTCAGTTACCCGAGCGGCTTCAGGTTAGGTCCTTGATCGACTTGGCAGGTGTACACCTATCCATAGATCGTAATAGTTACAAAGGGCTCACTACTAGATAATAATTAGCAATGCAGTTTTACATTTATCTCAATCACTGTTTTAAATTAAAATAAATTGCAAAGCAGACCCAACCAATTTATGATAGTTTCACCATATGGGAACGCATGCACTGAGCTTGGGCTCACAGTTCGAAATATTTTTCATGTTTTGTTTTAAGCAAATGACCAGTGAAATGCTTTCATGATAACAAACCAGCTAGAGAAATAAGTTGAGCAAGTGATCTGGATAGATCAACAGTAATATTGAACATGTATAGTTTGGAGCTTGAAATCTTCAGTTGATGGAGATGTAAACTTTATGGTAATTGCTTAGTTGTAATGTATCAACCTCATGTTAGTTATGATATTAAGTGTAGACGAGTTTGATTTATGCTCAACTATATCTTCTCTAGAGTATTTGCTTTAAGCCTTATCCTTTTTGGGATAGCGGTAACGCCCCGATCATTGAGTTTATCACCACTATCATCGAATATATTAGTCCACAATTCAAGGATTTATAAAGGAGAATGCAAACAGTGAAACGTGTTTATTTTGATGGCGTTACAGAGAAGGCTAGCAGGTGACTTGCCAGTTGAGGTCTCAACTTCCAACAATGGAGGTTTTAGGTACGGCTATGCAAAATCGGTTAACCAGAGTTTCGGTTAATCGAAAATCGGTTAACCGGTTTTTCAGTTAACCGAAAATCGGTTAAAAAAATTCCGAACCGTAACCGAATCGAAAATTTAGGTTAACCGTTTTTCGATTAACCGAAAATTTCGGTTCGTCTAAAACTTGAACCGTAACCGAACCAAAAATTTCAGTTAACCGATTTTTCGATTCGGTTACCGGTTAACCGTTTACAAATAGTAAAAAACTTATACTTTATTGCTAAATTTTTCAGTTTTTAATGTTTAAATTCTTTTTACAAAAATTAAACTTTGGTTACCATTTATAAATAATAAAAAAGTACACTTTCTTACCTAATTTTTTTATTTTTTACGTATAATTTTTAAAAAAATAAAATTATTTTCGATTTCGAACTGTAACCGAACCATAATCGAACCGAAAATCGAAAAAAATTTCGGTTCGATTAACCGAACTGACTTTTTTGAAAAATTCGTTCGGTTAACCGGTTTTTCAGTTCAGTTTTCGGTTTCGGATTTTTTGCACACCCGTAGTTTTAGGTTTATAATATTCTCAAGTTTTATTTCCCTAGTTCCTTGTGTTTTCACGAGAAAGAGGGGGGAAGAGAGAGAGAGAGAGTTCATTTATTGAATTTGAGTGAATGGGTCTGCTAATTTATTATGTTCATTAGGAATACAGGTACATTGGAATAAATTTTCTTTTATTGTTTTATCGTATTCTCATGCCCTTTATTGTTGTACTTTTCATTAAAAAATTAAAATTGTTAATACTAGCGATATTAGGTCAGTTGTATAGTTAGATTCAGGTGTATCTATAGTTTTTTGGGGCTAGTAGTCTGGGCGCGTGTAAAAGCATGGAGCATGTTTAAATGGACAATTGATAGCTATGTTATCAAAAAAATGAATGGACAGTTAGTATGGACATAATTAATACTATAAGTCAGTGAAGAGAAAGGAAAAATCCAATGAAAAAATTGAATATACAGCAACTTCGTACATAAATAATATGATTAACAATTGAAAACTATATCATTGTGGAAGAAGTCTATATAAGTATAATTGACACATTAGGTAGTGAACTTGGTACAAAGTATGCTAAATGAGTTGATAATAAGTTAAGCTATGACGCCAATGATAAAGAATCTACCTCCTTCTCTTGTACCTGAAACAAAAATCAAGATTTAGTGATAATTTGATTAACAATGATAGAAGGAAATTTTATATATACACATTATGTACTTAGTATACCTAACATTAGTATATCGTATGTAATAGACCTCTTCCTCCCAATTGACTGGCACAATAAAAACGATAGGAATTTCTATTTCATGCCGGCATGGATGCTCTAGAGTGAAAACCCAAGGTTTTTCTATGTAATCATCTATAATCACAATAGAGTGATAGATGACCATATGGCTGTGGACAATAGTAACACAGGTTAGGCAACGGTGAAACAATAACTTGGGTGAACATAATAAGCAGTGACAATAAGAATACATACGCTGGATACATATCTAACTGTATAGCGGTCGTATGTAAAAGAATTCGAGCATCCTCATGAAGAACAGCAAACTCTTTACAACCTATAATATCTTATAACACAACTTTGAAGATGAACCTGTATTTTTTAATTAAAAAGGGATGGTTACACTAATGCAAACATAAATTTGGAAAAGCATAACACACTATGAAACAATAGAGAATCATAGATGCAAACCTGTTCCGAGTCAAACTTGATGACCGACATGTGCAGTACGGTACATTAAGTGCGAATACATAAGTGTGGACTCTTTTGTTACAATTAGTGCGAGCGTCGTAAAGCAACGAGTGGATTTCAGCAATATACGCAAAAATCCAAAAATATCTAACCTGGATATAATAAAATATGGAAATCATGTGATATTGAACGAATGCATGTAAGCATAAGGAATATTTGTTGAATAAAACTTTAGCTTGCATCTGGCGCAGTGGCATATTCATATAATCTAATCCGTTTAACTGCAAACAATTTCTGTAGATGGCACAGCGTAATGTTCTCATACGTATGAACTCGAAATGCTTCATCACACCTGAAGTGCCAGAGTACCTAATACATATATGGAAAGTAACACATGTGAGGTGAAGTGTATATAAGTTGTATGGAATTAGAAAACCTAAATTAATGTTACATGTTGTGTATACCATCCTTAAAAGTCTTCTGTTGCTTCAATATCTGAGTTTATCAGCAATCTACTAACGGGCAAAGTAGAAGCTGATATTCCTACAGTTATATTGCAGGAGAGAAAATATATTACTAAAATATACAATCAGAATAATGAAAATTAGACAGTTTTATGAATGAAATTATATCAAGTGGACGTAAAGTTATCTTCATAATTTCTAATGCACACTCTGGAAGCAAAAAGCATATTTTTAGCAGTGAAATGTTGCTGAATATAGGTGCCCTCAACTTCCGTAAAATCTTCCCGTAAAGTCAATCTCAATAGGTGCATCCTGCATAAATGTATCATATGTACTAATCTTTATATAATTGAAATGTAATAGTAAATCTTTACAAATATTAACTAATAACAATACATACTGCATGTCACAAAGTAATAATTTTCACCGTACAGTGTCTCTATCTCTGGTCCTTTCCAAAGGATATATAACTACTACCATGCCTATGACATCTATAGAACAACAGGAAATGAGAACATTGTAAAGAATACAAAAGAAATGCATGCATAAATTTAGATAGCAAACTTGACTGTGTGAACAATACGTACCAAAAACATTATCAGGTGTCCGTAGACATCGAGGAATCTCGGTGAATGACACAAAATGAGGTCGGTGCTGGTATGGAATATCCTGACATTCTTCAATGACGCCAAGAAGTGTCGTTCTCAGCGTGAAAACCAATTTATAAAGGTTGGTCACCACATTCCGTTCGTTATCTGTAGGAGCATCAACTGAGAGTCCGGATATGTGATAAACCTTACCAGCACTGAGTATGGACCTCCATCGAGTAATATTGGCATCGCCTTCTATGATGTCGAATATCTCATCGCACCATAAAATAATGAAATGCATTCATAAGTATCATACATGTATATGATGAGGACTTTATTGAACACAATAATCTAATATCTGGTAGTCCATGAATATAACTTTCCATACTATCCGTCGCCTATAGACTCGAACGGACATTGCTTGCATGAGCCGAACCATCAATGTTACAGATCTATTGCAAGGGTTGATGACGCATATAGGCATAAAAGTATGTGCTGAAGATGCCATGTCTGTAATCTTAAAGAAATTAAAGCAGATAGTATGGTATGATAATAAAGCAATGACCACAACATATTTGTGAAAGGAAGTACATTATTGTAAATAACACAATTATTGTATGATTGAAAATAGGTTAACTAAGTAGACATAATGTTATAGGTGAAACGAATAAACCATACAATATAATAATCTACAAATGGTTCAATACATCCCTATACACAACATTTTTTGTAACATCTACTGGAACTCCTCTCTTATTACAAAGCAATACTTTTAAGCCAGAAGCGGATGAAACACGTGATAGTATAACATAAAGTTGACCGTGGCTTAACAGGGGTCTTGGATGGTATACAGCAACTTTATTCAAAGTTTGCCCCTCACTTTTGTTGATTGTCATTACAAATGCCAGTTTTAGAGGGAACTGTCGTCTTTTGAGTTGTAGATCTGGAAGATTGGATGGTGTTAAATCGATTCTGGGTATTAGGACAGTGTCTTCAACTTTTGAGGCAGATATTACTTTGGCCTCAATCACTCTATCATCTAGCTTACTGACAACCAAGCGAGTACCATTGCACAAGCCTATTGTCTGATTCAAATTTTTTAATAATATAACCGGCGCACTAACTTTAAGATCTAAATAATGATTTGGCAATCCAGAAATCTTTAAGGAATGCAGTAATTCAGGGGGTTCCATGTCACTGAACAGACCACAATTGTTAGCGTTTGAAAGACTATCACAACTCAAATAGCTCTTCACATCTCCAGGAAGCATGGACAATATGATTGTGTTTATTTCATCGACATCATTATTTGTTGGTGCAAGAATCTCTCTTTCTCGAAGATATGACAAATCTTCATACTTAGTATCAAAATCAAGGTAAATTGATGTGATCAAATTGTGCAAACCATTGTCGTCATTCCATATGAGGAATTCTTCTGGTATCTTAATCCAGTTAGGCTCTCCATCATCTGAAATAGCAATTCCTTACACTTCACCATCTCCAACTTGTGATATCCATCAAGCAAATTCCTCTACAATGTGCATAGTCTCGTTGGGTTCATCTATTCATTGCAGCCTCATGTTTATACGCAAGTGCAAAATATTACATTCTCCAGAATGTTGCTCGATGGATAGTAGCCGCAACGATAGATTCACGACTCCCATGCGTAATCATAGGAAGTATCTATCTAAAATCTCCCCCAAGAAGGACCAGTTTTCCGCCAAACGCATTCTAATTATCACATATGTCCTTCAGGTGACGATCAACGGCTTCAAATGTTAAACGATTCATCATTGGTGCTTCACCCCACACAATCAATGTTGTTTCACGGATAAGATCTGCACGTCCAGATGTCTTATTGAAGCAACAAATTGACGTCTCATCAGGTTGTAAGGGTATTTAAACACTGAATGGGCTGTTTTCCCTCCGCGTAATAGTAAAGAAGCAATTCTCGACGATGTTATGGCAAGGACAATATGTTTGTCTGATCGGAACTTAGAGATTATGGTATTCCATAGATTTGTCTTTTCCATGCCTCCGCTACCATATATGAAGAACAGCCTCCCACCTCTGTTACAAGTATCGGATACTGATCTGTATACATGATATTGATCTGAGTTCAACCCTCTTACAAAACTTTCAAATCTTGATGTTTTCAGAGTTGTATTATAATCAAGTTCATCAATAATAAGCCGATTTGTTGCATAAACTGCAGCTTCGATAGAAGGGAGTGGCATTAGAGGGAAATTTCACAATGATCATCTATTTCTATTCAAGATATGTTCTATCTTAAGTGGGCCAAGATTCTGGAGCTCGGTAGATGGTAAATCCATATCCACTTGTTTGTCATCGTACGGTATGTAGCAGGTCATTTGTTAGATGCGCCCAATGTGTATCCTATAACTTTACTGGATCAGCAATATCGGGAAATATCAACATGGAACAAAATATATTTTGTAGTTGCACACCTAAAGCCTAGGTTGATGCTTCAGTCAAAGCAGCATGTCATTCACCATCATCATCAAGCAAACCCAGTGTCATGCATGATGACCTAAATATTGGGTGTAGGACACCACGTATGGTACGAATATCCTTAAAAGAAGTTGCTCCATAAATCTTTGCAAGAAGTATTCTTAACTAATATCGTTCACCACAGTTTAGATGTGCAAACGGAAGTCGACCAATTGAAGAACCTTTTTGACGGACCGTCCATCTTCTAGAAGAATGATTCCGTACCATTGCGTGGGGAAGTTCAGATAAGTGGTCTGTCGAGCTTGTGGGTACTTCTTATTTACTTCAAACCACATTGTTAACATTGTTTTCTGTACTTTTGGTTCATTCGCAATACTAAAGAGGTCCTCTCTGTCACTAAATACAACTAATTGTTCTCCAGGCAAATAGTATTGAAGTTTTTGGACAGAAGAATATTGATACTGCAAGCTGAACTCAAAAATCTGCCATCATGACTCAACTGCAGATATGTTGCAACAATCCAAATACTCATGGATTTCATCCCCTTCTCTATGTGGCCGAGATTGCTCACTGTCACGATGTGTTGTATTGCCTTCAATGACAATAGTAGCATGATTATGTCCCTTATGTACATACTTATATAGGTAGTTGATCACACTACGAACAGCTTATAAATCTCTCGTCCATTCACGACCACTTGTTGGAGTGTGCGTTACCTAGATACTGAGCGAAGCCATGCTCATCAAATGTTATTTGGGTACAAAATCTTTTTGGATAACATTTTGAACATTTCTCGTCAATCAAACATGATACATATGGGTCATGTATCATGAATCGTGTGACAGTATCATATGCTAGAGGGTCCATAGTTTGATCAGGAATTTCGATACTAATTAGCCTATCAACATCTTCTGGGCATGTGGGCTTATCTTCCGGTGCCATTGTTAAGAGAACATAAGCATGGGGAAGGCCACGCTTCTGAAATTCAACAACATATACTTGTGTAAAAGATAAAGTGGGGGTAATTAGTAGATTGAATGTATTTGTAAGGTAAAATACTGTGTTTTACAATGCCAAGAACTCACCAGCAATGACTGTTCTAAAGATCTTTTTCGTGTTAAAATCATCGAGTAGTTGACGTAACTTAATTCTGAAAAATTGAGTTATTAGATCTGGTATGTCCTTTGATCGTTAACCAGGTAATGGCTAGTTAGTGATTTCAGGCCAACTTGGATTACAGGTAAATGTCATAAAGAAATCACAAGGCCTTAGAGCATGGCAAATTACAATTGCATCCTGATAAATCTGCATCATATAACGTGGCCCTCCAGTGAAAGAAGATGGCAGAATATATATCCACCCTATTGATTCTGCATTAACATCCCCTACGTTAAGTGCATCTTGAATGCCACTGTATAACTCTGTCCGTAGGCGACCTTGATGGTTTTCGAATCATGTAAGCCTATATTACCTTAATGGCAGCCCATGCATCTACGTAGAATTATTGACCCAATCGACAACTCTATTTAATAACCATGGATTCACCTAGTTGGTCTTGGATGCGAAATGCATAAAATTCCCTCATTAATACCATTGACCTTGATGTATTGGAGTTAATCATTCTTGGAATGTCTGCACTCCATCCATCGGTGCTGTACAGAAATAAAAGAGGATAGTGTAAAGGCATGTATGATGGATGATGCTCATCTATCCTCTGTAAGGTTCCATCCCTTGTTTGAATAATGACATCTCGTGGTCCAAAGTGCTCAGTTCTATCCCTAACTATTAGGCTTGTGACCTCTTATGCAGTGGGTCTAATATACTGTCGGCCTTTCTGACCTGGATGATGTGAATTCGCAAATCAGGAACCTCGCCATGGCCACGTAACATGTCGCGATCTCTTCTGAATACAAGACATATGGATTAACTGAATCTAGCATTTGTTGCAACTCTTGCACAATGCTAGATCTAACGCCAAAACGACCAGATGCCTTAAGTGCAGTCATTCGGTTTGAAACTTCATTGCTAGTGTCGTAAATGTACAACTGCGCAAATGATAGGTGTAATCCAGATCGAGGGAGCAAGGACCTAATTTTATGATGGGTGTAACCATTTATCCGGAAAATATACGAGCTTCTACTATCATTGACACTGTTGTCAATCCTTCCCCCCATGGAAGTGAATGAGAACATTGAGTTGTAGATTCTAATATTGTCAAGGAAATGTCGGTTTGACAGCAGTGATTCAAGGAATGGCAGTGATGGTGGAAGTAAGAGTAGACTAACTTGTCCATTTTGGCAACATAAATTGAATCTTGGATTTGTAATACTACTGTTTATAACCCTTTTCTCTATCCACATAATAGCTCTGTAATGTAGACATGTAGCTGTTCGCAGCCTAAAGTCCCATCAGTTTGGGAATGAGTGTCTTCGACGGGGACATGTTTATCCTGCAATAGTATTAGTAGGGCGAGCATGTGACTTATGGCAGGTTGAGTCACATAAACACAGGAAAGTTTCAGGGAATTATCTGTTAGGGTGGATGAGATTGCCATGTGTTATGTGGGCAGAGGTCTTATAGAAGAAGTTATGTTGGATTGGAGATTGTCATCATGAGCACCTCGTTCATCTGATTCTAGGAATAAATCTTGTGTATTTAGAAGGAGGTATTAAGCATATGGTAAATATTAGAGCCTTAGCAAGGGCATGATATCATATAAATTAGGGCCAACATTACCACGGTTGTCAGTGTTATCTGCTGAGATGGGAGTTTGTTGCTTAGCCTGCTGTGCAAGATGCGTTGATTCCATTTGTTCCAAATGCATCAACGTCGACCTGACTTGGTGCGCCTCATTTGTAAGCAAGCAACAACTGTGTGCTACCACTTCATCTCGTTCAATATGCCGACGCTTAACCAATAATCGTCGCTGAGCGTTCAATCTGGTGTTTTTTTGTCACAGTTGCCTTCGTGTTGTTGAAAATGATGACGGTAGATCCATTCTTTATATAAGAAACCACGCAAACACATAGCTAAATCTTTCCTTCTATACCTTTGTGTGAAACAGATAACACAGAATATATGTATGCATATATATGCATTGTATACATATACATCTACATACACATATACATATACATATGCAAATACGTATACATATACATTGATACAAATGCATATACATATTCATATATATATATATAT
>JAKOGI010000133.1:1097500-1114856 GCA_029747015.1 Carnegiea gigantea | reverse complement strand
AACTCCAAGTCCCTCAAGTCAGAATCGGACTGACTAGATGGACTAGAAAGTAGTTTGTTGTTCATCCAGATAATCCACCAATAGAAATTATGAACACATCAAACATCTTTCTGGTGCAATCCTTGCACAGTACTGGGTCATGATTGCTACTGTGAAGCTTAATAATATTCAAAAGTCTTTATCCATCCCCAATCTTTAAGCAAAATCTTGAGGTGAGATGCAAAATAATGTTCATGCGCCAATATCTTCATTAACCTAAATATAAAGCTGAGAAAGATTTCGTCATAGCCAAAGTACATACACGAATAGCACCACCCTGTACAACTCTTGCCATGTTCCGAAATTTTAGGTTTCATTACTTCTCTGTTTGTTTGTCCACTTTCCAGTAGCCGAAAGAGTCACTACCACACAGTTTTTTTTTCTGACATGCCCCTTGGCACGATGCTCGACCATATCACAAATGCTCATCTAAGGTTATGTTAGACCAAATAATTAATGCCTCCATAATCTAGGCCAATGGAAACAGCCTCATTGCAATCCAATAGGGAAAGCACTGGCCAAGGTTTGTTGGGTTACATCCGCCCCCCCCCCCCCCCCCCAAAAAAAAAACAAAAAACACCCCAAAAGAAAAAAATCTTTTGAGTTACTAAATAAATAATGTCTCACCCATAAAATACATGAATTGAACATCGGCATAATGAATATAAAGCTATCTAAATTTTAATTGAAAGGTGGTGTTCAAACCATGGCTCCCGTAAAAATTTGAATTCCACCATTCAGGTGAGGATGCATACCTCCGTACCCGGCCCAAGGTGACACCCTATAGGCCTTTTTTGTGGGCTGCTTAACATAGATGAGACAACAGAATTTCAAAATTGACCTCTCATATACTATATCACATAGTGCCGTGGCATTTAGGCTCCTCCAAAATTATAAAGATACATTCCCACATGTTGGACCCACCCAGATTTTAAAATTTTGCAGTTTTTGTGAGTGTAAAATGGAAGTTAAGCATCAATATTTATGTCAGATTCTAAACTATTAGTCCTAGGGGTAAATAAATAGTTAGAATATCATAGAATAATACACTCACAATGTCCATGAAGTAAACAATGGCATGTTTCTTAAACAAAAGCATTTGCCACAACCCTTCTTACAGAGTTTCTAAGGAAACATCAACTACTTGAACGAATACCGGTCTTATAATATTTAAGAACCTAGGCATGAATCTCATAATTATACTCATGAAAGTAAATAAGATTGATCAGCAAGAGCCAAATAAAAGCAATCGAATCATAAATGAAGAGTTGGTACAAACATAGGACACAAGTTGTATTGCTCCCAGCATGTGTATCGTTATTTTCAGGATTACTCCCACCACTATGTTAAAGTCTTATGTGCAACAATGACATCACATGTTTTTATGTACGGTCACGCGGACTCGGCTAAAAGCTCAAGCAGGGCAGCCCCTAGAGGGTCTTCCATCTCGGTAATTCCGTCGCAGGATTTTTCTATACCGCGAACTTTGTAGTACATTATTACGTAAACAATAGGCTTTAGCTCCATATGAGTTTCGGTTCAACCATTCAAAGTACCTTTGACTATGAAACAGTAATTATCAAACAGCAGTTCGAAATGACATATAAAATTTCAAGCCCGATTGCCAAACTTGACCAGTCTTGCATTTACGATAGTACTTACTGTGCCATTCCAATCTGCACGGAAAACCTCACCATAGGAACCTGCAAAACAAGATTGTAGTCAAGGATGTTATATTCCCATTTAGCAAACTAAGAAATAAGAATAATCTACATGCATTGAATGCACAGTTTAAAACATATTGTAAAACATGCTTTAGAAAATTTTTACAAAAATAAAAAAGGTTAAAACTCCCGCTGATTAAGTTATCCCAAGTTACATGCAAAGATAGTCTTGAGTTAAAGCCCAAAGGGTACGCCCTTGAAATTTAAGATGCATGGCAACAACAACTGTAAAAAGTAATCTAAAGCAGATCCTTGCTGAAAACCATCATGTATATAACACAATGGCTTCTCATTCTACATATTGATAATAGTTGTCTTGAATTCACTATAAATTCAATAGACAAAGCAGGAAATCTGACCTATACCAATTCGCTCTCCTATCTGGAGATCCTTCCAGGGTATCTCCCATTCTGCAAATTCACCAAGCATAGGGCAGACCTTCCCACCAGAGGCAGGTCTGAGACTGTCACTATGGTCATAACTGTTCAAGGACTGCACCACATGGAAGCAATGGAGTGACTTCTCGGTATTAGATTTGTAATGTTCAGGGCTACATGAAGCTCCAGAATCCACAATTTCTTGCCCCGGTGGTGGGATTTGATTAACCAATGTCTTTTCACACACAACCGCCTGATGCATCTCCAATAACAAATCTGCTGGAGGTGCAGCACCACTTTCTAGGAAAACGGCATGGAGTTTCTGAGCGAATTCAGGATTTTTTGCTGCACTAATAAGATATTTAGAAACATCATTGACCCTGTTTTCTTGTGCCAGCAACGTGACTTCAACTGGACTTCCTAGCCCTTCAAATAGCCCAAGGTCTGATTTAACAGACTTCCGAAATTCATGCTGAGATCTTACAGTCAAATCTGCTGCAACAGCATTTTCATCTTGCTGTTTTGCCTGTGTTCTCGTAAAGACTGCTCCTTTAAAATTAGGCCCAGGCACATCAGGAATGCTTCCATCCAGCCCAACTACTTTGTCAAGTGACAAACTCATATTGTTAATAGCTGCAGTTCTATCTGATAAAACCCTTGCTTCCAACACAGTATCTACAACAAGATTGCTCGGAACCTCGACAGGGATTAGCGTACCAGGAGCCCCCATCAAATCAAGTATGTATTCGCTGCAATAAACAACAGACATGTGTGTGAAGAAGAACCAACAGGCTTTTTCTTAGCCTGAACAGCATTGCAAAAAGCAAGGATACAATTAAGCACGCACAAGTGCAGCAAAATGTGATTATCAGTTCACATGCCACAAGAAATTTACATTACCCCTCACCCTCAGGTGAAACTGTAAGCATCTTGGAATCATGACGGAAAAAGTCTGGGAAAGGGGTAAACCACTCAATAAACAACACACACAAAACGAGCAGACTGAACCCAGCTAAGGAAACGAAATCCCAACTCCACATTCTTGTACCATAACACCAGAAAATATGCACAGGAAGCTCTTACCTTCCATCATCAAATTTAATCAAGTTCACAGCTCCCTCATCCGTGCCTGTGTACAAACTCCCTTTCACTAGCATACATGGGAGATTAACCCTGTCTGCCAGCACCTGGCATCAAATTCGAAGAAATATTTAACTGTGTTGAAAACATTCTAGTAAAGATAGTTACAAACACTTACTCATAACACAAGACCATAAATCAAAGAAGGATAAAACTACTATAGGTTCTCAAAACTAGCCATGTGACAGAAACAAATATATCAGCAATATAGCGTGAAGGTTAACATACAAACAAAGTCGCTCAGCAGAACACAAAATAAATATGCATCCTCTACTCCTCCCACCTTGATAACTATGATAACTAACCAGTCACTTCCAATCGCAGAAATTAGCGTAGGAAGGTACCCTAAAACCTCAAGTTATAAACTCCGGAAAGCTCAAACATCCTAAATAAACTACATTTCAAAACCCCTTGGCTAACGATAAATCTTAATGACTACATGGGACACGGTCATGACCTGACGTATCTGTGGGGGAGGATCGCAATTACTCAAGACTGAATCCAAATGTTAAACTAAGCAAGCTGAATTCAAGTTGAGTTTAAGGGAATTCACAGTTGAATAAATGAGAAAAGGATAATCTAAACTCTCACTTAGATACAGAAACACCACTAAGTTTGAGTTTAGGGCCCTTCACTTTAATTAGGATATAGAAACACCACCTAATTAAAAGTTAAGACTTACTTGATCACCACCTTAATCGGCCTAATTAAGGATAAGTAAGTGAAGTGTTTAAGGGCAACGAAAGAAAAAGCTCTCAATTCTGGTTTTGTATTCAACATCAAAGTTAAGTACAACATAAGCCCTCTGAGGCCTTATATACACGGCCCTTAGGCAGAATGCTAGCAAAGGAGGTTTCCTCCTTAGGAAGGAAACGTCTAAGTAAGCTTAGCTAGGTGCTTAGGACTAATCTAGTTTACAAGCTTGATTAATCTAAGCTAATTACAACTAGAATACAAGGAAAGCAAAACAAATGATCATACTTATCCTTAATACATGTATTTAAGCCTAATACATCAGCTTTACTAGAGAAAAGAAAGAAAAAGCAGCCATAAAGCAAAACCCCTTTTCGAGTGACCAATCAGATTGCATGGTGCTAAATCTTTCTTTGTTTTCTCATTAGCTAGGCTCTTTTCAAGGCTTGTTTGCAGCAAATGATGGTGTTTCTTGCAGCCTTGAACGTGATTGGAAGTAAATAAGCATCCAAGCAGCTGAGCAAACCCTTAGAGGAAGGAAATTACATCTAGCACTAAACCGGTTTCTAGAACCTGTTTTCAGCCCGATTTTGTGCCTTTGTTTCCACCAATCAAAAATGAACATGATTTTAATTTCTGGCCATATGGAAAATCCTTAGGGTGTGTACAAACCCCCAAAGTAAAGAAATCAAGGTTAAGACGTGTTTAAGTGGGAGAATTCCACTTAAACATTTTACCGTGCAGATTTGAACCAAAACTGACAGGGTCGATAAAATGGTCTGATTTCTTCACTTCGACTGAGCATGATTGGTTTTGCTTGATTGGACCTGAAAGGTAACATCTATGGGAACCCAAAAATGCAAAAATCCAGAACTTAAACCATAATGTAGTTTAAGAAATCACATACTCAAAACCAAGTACATTCTGGTTCAACTGGATAATCTGGATAGTTTGGGTTTATTGGTTGAATGGATGGATAAATGAAGTCCAAATAAGTTGAAACTTGTTTTGCTAAAAAGCTAACTTCTTGAACTTCAAACCCATTGTAAAATATTAGACTTAAACCTCAAAGAGGTCTAAGTAATTAAGCTCTCAAAAACCGGGTTTACTGCTGGAATTAACCCGTGACCTACTGTTTTGCTTCTTAAACAAAATGTGGATTATTTATTTACATTTTGGCCACTAAAATAACATTACCTTGACTGATTTGATTCTCCAAATTAAGGGGCATGGAGAGATCTCCATCATGACCCCAAGTCAATGCAATGTCAATGCTATTATTGTAGTCATACCAGAAACAGAGCAGAAAAATACTTAGATCTTCTACAATATATGGATAACATAATGCCAACAGAAATGCAGTGTGTCCGCCAGAATAAAGATACTTCTGCATAAGTAAAAATGGTGTCACAGTACATTACTTAAGAAACAAGAATGCCTGATTACCAGCAGCAAACGCATACTCTGTCACCATCTTTAGATATCAATGATAAAAGCTATAAGCACCAGTTGTCATGATCTAAGAACCTACTCAGGTTATCAAGATGCAACACTTGTAGCTTGTTTTTCAGATTGCTGACAACTTGCTTTTAAACACTTCTAAAACTTCTATCAAAAATCTCTGACACAGGTCTTTTGGACACAACCTGAGGGTGACAATGCATACATCTAGACTAACACATATCTTGCTTGGGTGAAATCTATAGAGGGAGGGTATTAGTTGTTACAAAAATGGTGCAATACCATTCTGCTCTCCCCAATATAGAACCATCAAAGAAAGAAGCAACCGACAAGCAGTATATCCATAAAAGGCCTAGGACATCTAATCATTTAACTATTCATCTCTTATGTCGTGATAGCAGCATCAAGCCAACAAGGTCCAGAAGATACAGTGGCTACACATGGCAAATAAAGACTGAAGATAACAAAAGAAGAGAGTATCAGCCAAGATATTACCCAAACTCTACATTTCACCTTCCTCCTACCCACTAACCCACATTAGACACTTGATACTTGGATGCTTTAAATGACACTAAAACCCAGAAATTTCCTCAAAAATATCTGTGTCTGTCACATTGACAACTACCCATGTTGGACAATGGTACCGAAGACCAGTTCACGTAGAGCCGTACACCAAAAGGGAATAAGTGCATCAGGAAAATTTGAAATACCTGAAGACACTACAGTAGCAAATGAAGAGTCCGCAGTTCAGTAAGCAAGCTACAGAGTTTACTTACGCTTAGGAAGCTAGAACTACTGAAACTCCAGGGAAGAATTGTCATGTCATGACTAACAACATCAAACCTCGAAATTCTCTTAACTAGTACCAGATGGGTTCAGTATTTGTGTGACAGCAAAATTGCTTATAGAGGTAAGACTGCCTATATTTGGATCTCCCCAGACCCTACATAAACAAGATTAACACAAGTAGTAGTTGTTATTGTTGTTAGCTTGTTGCTCTAAAGGATGACTTCAGCACCAATCATAAGTTCCCTAACAAAGTAATCAAGCTACCAATTAAGAAAAACTAAGCCTGATGGACAATGTTAACACGAGTGGCAGGAACTACAAGGAACATTAGGGATATCAATGAACTAGATGTTCAAGAATGCACAAATAAATGTGAAGAAAAATGTTAAAAGAAATTTTTAAAAAATATTGCAACCAAACATCAATAAGCCATAATGAATTTTAGATAATAGAATAAAACCCAAAATTAGAAAACCTTAAATAGCAGGGCGCGATGGCGTGAAAGTCCAATATCAATACAACCAAGAGGCAGGACAATGGTGTTGAGAGAACCTCTCAGCTGATTACTTCTAATTCTCCACCTCTTCATCATCTCTTCTGCATCACTTACAGGACCACCCATTCTGTCAACAACAAGGTTGGCTATCCTCTGAATCAAACTATTCAGAGACAATCCATGTCCCATAACTCTAGATTCCACTGATATGGCATACACTTTATCCCCCAGATGTTGCAATTGACTATCAATGGAATGATTGACCAAAACAACTTCATATTCAACATTATCCAAAATGGAAATCGCTTGAAGATCCACAAGCAATGGCAGCTCCCCTTGTGCAACCAACCCGGATGTAATAGCATAAACATCATAAAATCCATCGACCACTTTTTCATCATAATGTACGACATTGTAGTTCTGCACAAAGTAATGCAATTTATAGTATCATAATGTCAGTTATGCTAAATCCACGTCGAGTAAAACAAAACTATTCTAATCCTTATTAGCCCAAATTTGAGAACATGCCACAAAAAAATAATAGATAAACATAAAAACGGTATCATCAACAAATAACTTTGTGAAAACAAATCAATCCCTTTCACCAAAGGAAAAACGTTTCGTCCATTGATAGCACAGAAATATTCAAGATGATGGCTCCAATAACCACACTTTAAACATTCCTATACAGCCAGAAGCCTGTTTAACAAATTGACCTACACACGCTCGGACATTTGCGCTAACAAGCATTGCTTGTGGCACTTATATCCTCCTGACTATAGAACAAACAATTCCACCCCAGAACTTGTACCAATTACCAAATAGTTGTAAAAAACATGAAAATACACAGTAAAGTATCACCTACAACTTGTTCATTCCAACAGTATCAAAGTATCATGTAAAACCCAGAAGGAAAAACCATAAAAACCCAAAACAAATAGCATGAACTAATGAATTGCACAAAAACGACAAAAGAAAGACTAACCCAATATTTAAGCGACAGAAATTCACTAAGCCCTTGATCATCAGGCGTCGACGGGGAGCAAGCAAGGCTCAATTGCTTGGCAACCTTTATTTGGTCCGCTTCGTCATCCTTCCGTGGATCAGAGGCACTCAACGCCATCGCCAATTGTACCTGAAACTCCTCCTCGAAGAAATTGAAATCCCTAGGGTTTCCACCTCTATCATTAACACCAGCACTCTCCGTCACAGTCCGATCGCTCGAATCGGCCGACGGAGGCGACGACGACGACGAGGAAGAAGATGGCGGTGTTTCCGTCTCCGACGGCGGCCGATTGTTGTCGGGGTTACGGCGGCGGGAGTGGCGGTTGTTGTGGTGGCCATTTCCGATGTGGAGCTTCCGAAGGAGATGCTTCATCCTCGACATGGTTGCTGCTGATGGTGGTGTTGAAGTTGCATCGATATGAGAGAGTAGGAGAGAGAAAAGGGAAGGGAATCCGAAGCTTTCTTCTTCTCTGTTTGTTCTGCTCGCGTTTCCTGCGTTTTGCCTGTTCAACTTTGGTTGATTTTCTCTCCCCTCCTGTCGTGACAGTAGCAGCAATAATTTGGGAAATTTCATCCCAGGGTAAACAAATATGTTTATTAAACAACCCCAATGGAATACAACATTTTTTTTGTGAAGTTCATAATTAAATAACAATTAGTATAAATCCGTGCTGTACACAGAATATTTTAATTTTGATTTTTTTTTAAAAATTATACTTCTATTTCTTTTCTTGGGCTTGAGAAATAGTAATGTATTAGAATAAATTCTTAACAAAATATTTTCAATTTTGTTGTTTCAATCTTTATATGATTTCTACACAAAAAAGTATTAACTTTCGTAATGTTTTTTATTGTGCGAGAGAATGTGTAAAAATGTGTATTCAATTAAACAATTATTTAAAGGTGTCAACAACATTTAATATTAAATTTTATTAATTTTATGAAGAACATACATGATGATAAAAATTAGAAAATGGTTTCAAATGTTCATCAAAGCTAATATTACCCTTGTAGTCTTATGTCATAACCCAGATGCTCAAATTATGCATTTTACTTGCAGTAGTACTACACACGTGCTCACAAAACTTACTATTAAAAAGAATAAACAAATAACAACTTTATATACAATTGAGATTACTGCTTTAAAAAACCTACAGTGATAAAAGATAAATTTTAAGACGTAAATAATCTAAATTTTGGAGGCTTAGATGCGAATAATCTGATCTTTAACAGTAGCTCTTAACCGTCCGACCTTTGGGGATATTTATTTTTGATATCGCATGGCGATTTAAGATTGATTTTTTAGAAATTTTAAAAACTATTGCTCTTAAAACAACACAAATAAATAAAATTTAAGTTATATACAATCATTTTGAATTTCAAATTGTTTGAAAATACCAAAATTTAAAATGACCTCATGTGATACCACAATTAAATACCTCCAATGGTCAACTTATTGGGAGTTATTTTTCAAAATCGAATTATTGGTATCTAAATCTTCCATAGTTTCACGTCCAAACCCCCAAAAGATGTTATTTATTTGATGATAATAAATAGTGCAAAAAAGGTACAAATTGCATTATCATAATGACAAATGCCATGATAAGTTGCACAAAAAATTTTGATATAGAACAATTTCATATTGTAATTGAAACATAGGTTTGCCTTGAACGAAATTTTGAGACTGATAAAATTTTGGCAAATCCTATACAATTTCCGTAGATAGAGTAGGGGAAGTTAGCACAGCTACAAACATCAACTATATAAGTAGTTGTACAGGTGGCCGCATTTGTACATTTAAAATTCAATAGTTTTTTTAATCTTTTTAAAGGTGGAAATCCAAACATGTTTTATTGCTAAAATATCTATTAATACACAAGACCTAATAGTAATAGGTCAGCACACAAATCCACCCAGAAGTATACGAAGTCACATAGAATGAGTCATGCTAAGTTGATTGGCATAGCGAGCTTCCGTTTCTTTTGATATGAGGCTAATTACAAACTCAAATTCTAGCAAATAAAAACAAAAGATCATTAATATTTCTTCAAAAACGCTTAACGAGTAGCACCACCATGCCATTTACTCGTATGCAAAACAAAATCCAATTTTCAGATTAATCCCCTTCGACAGGTGTCTTCATGCTCGCTCGAGTGCTTGACACCGATTCAAACTTTGCACCCTGCACCCTGCACCCTGCACAGCGTCTCTCTCTACAATCCCGCCCACTTCTTCTAGATCTTGTTCTCAACTTAGGAACCCATATGCCATACCCCGCCCCCTCCCCAGGTCCTCTCTTCACCGACTTCCACTCAGCATCCATATTACCAATCAAATAAAAACCCAAAATCATAAAGCAACAGTCAGAATCAAATATCAGAAATACGAAACAGCAAAAAATCATGAATCATGTACGGTTACCAAATCTAGAATGAGCACGCACCCAGTATCATGAACTATATATCAAATTATCAGCAAATAAAAAACACGATGATGAGAAGGAGAGATACGCACTCCATATGTGCCCATAATTCATTGCAAATTGTAAAAGCCAAAATTACTCACTCACTAACAAAATTAAAATCAAGATAACCCCCCATGACAAAGGAAAAAAATAGAAGTTATAACTTAAAAATCTTGGTAGCGATGGGTGGGCAAATTCTTCTCTGGAAAAATCTTATTTAGCAAGGAAGATCTTCCAATTCAAAGACAACCCATTTCCAGTATCACCATACTCATGCTTGGAACAAAAGAGTCGTTGAAGAGAACATCATATGAAAATCTCAAACAATGTTTTGGGATTGGGGGATCAAGAACAGAGTTCCTGACAAAGAACTTGCATAAATTAAAAGGAAAGCAAATTTCAAAGACGGAGAAACCAAAGCAAAGTTCATCCATGCCAGCCTCACTTCTGTCTTGTCGTGTTAAACCACATTCAAATGCCAAGGATGTAGACTCTAGTGTCATTCTACAATTTGAATAATTTTTACTTAAACCAAAGACATATAAACAGAACGACACGAAAAAAGATCCAAAATTGGACAGGGAGAAGACATACCTTCTGTCCTTCTCTTAAGTTGAAAGGTGTCAGCAGAGGAGGACTCTCGTATCCATAAAGAGCAAATCGAGTTCCTGGTGATGTTCAAGAAGGCTGATAGGACCAATGATGCAGTAGAATTTAGCATGAAAAATTTAATTGTTGAATTCTCCTCACCGATTCTGCAATTTGGGTGAGGAAGGGAAGGAAAGTAAAGACATTATTGAGTTGAATGGCGAATTAAGTGGGGGAAGAAGAAAGGTTGCTTCAAAGGGGGGAGGAGAGAGAGAATCAAATCGAAAAAGCGTTTAATATCTAACTAAACAGTTAAAATAAATAAATTCAAATGAAAAGATAAAACGCCCAACACAAAAAAAAAAGATAAGATAAACTGATATCATGAAAAATTAATTGCTTTTTTCCCGCTCAAATAATAAGATTATAATCTATCTTTTATCACATATATAATTGAAATTATAAATATTTCTACTAAAAATAAAAATAAAAGAGGTGTTTTATTCAGAGAAGGTGCAAATTTTTAAACTTTTTAAATCGACAGATTAGATTTAATGGATGAATAATTTATACGGTTTAGATTAAACTGAATCCCACAAATCACTCACGTTGTAGCATTCTAAGGTTTTCCAAAAATTGCTATCAGTATAGTATAAATATAATTGTCTAATTTTTTTCCTAGATAATTGAATGATCATATATCTTTTATAATGTATACCTGAAATCATGAGGGATTTTTTAAATAAAATAAAAAGATATCTTAACCTTAAAATTGACGGCTTAGATTTAATGCATTCACAATTTTTATGGTTACAATTGCACCAAATTCTGTAAATCACTCTCGTTGCACAATTCTAAGGTTTTGTAAAGATTGCCATTATAATAGTATGGATAGTTATAATTAAAAATAAATTGATATAGAATTAGGCTAAGAGTTACATTTGAAAATCATAAACTACATAAGTTTGTCACATATGATATGTTGCGCTAAGAGCATTTCTAGTGGAGAGCTGCTTTCTTGGCTCAGCAATGGGGAACTACCTCTATCACATCAACTTGTAAGTCAAAAAGGAAACCCATGCAAAGCTTACCACTTTGACTCACCAAATAAAATAGTTTTCATGGATCCACCCTATAACACACAACTTTATTTTTAGAATTAAAAAAAAAACTAATTAAAAATATTTAAAAAATAAAAAAGCAAAAAAATACCTCATGAGCCGCCTCATGGCCGTGAGGCTCCCTGCGAGTCATGAGGCATTTGCCGTAGGTAGCCACATGTCTCACCCCCTTTCTCTATCCTTCATTTTGCCTCACGAACCAGCCATTGGAATTGGTCTAAAGATATTTTGTTTTAATGCATATATAGATCACAAAGAAACTAATAGAAATTGATATATGGTAATTTATATATGTACATGTGTCGTATATTAATCAATTTGATGGACAACCGCTCACATGCTACGTCGAAAATAAAGTGCGGCAAACTAATAGAAAGTTGCATTCAAATTTTGACGGACTATTTTAATGGAAAATTGATCCGTCGAAAATTTTCACGGAAATTTTGACGGATAGTTAAGGATTTTGACGGTGTGTCAATTATGTGAATCTTGATATAATTTTTGACGGACTATTTTGACAGAAAATTGAGCCGTCAAAAATTTTGACGGAAAAATCAAAATTTTGACGGTGTGTTAGGTCATGCGGATCTCGAGGTAATTTTTGATGGACTATTTTGACGAAAAGTTGAGCCCTCAAAAAATCTGATGGAAATTTTGACGGAAAATGAAGGATTTCGACGATATGTTAAGCCGAGACGGAAGATTTTGACGGAAAGTTAGTCTGTCAAAAATTACTGTTGAGCTTTTGACAACCCTGTCAAAAAAACTGACAAAATGTATCAGTGATTTTGACGGATCCCGTCAAAATTCTCTGGCCCGTCAAAATTCTCACTCTCCCCTCCCCAAATAATCCACCCTCTCTCTCCTCCAAGATCTCACTCCCAATAATTCTATGGTACATACCCATGTACCTAACTATGTACACACCTATATAAAAGGGTGTGTACTATGTTTCAAAAATTCTTAGATACAAACGTATGTATTTTAGCATGGTACATACTCTCTTATATAGATGTGTACATAACTAGGTATATGGGTATGTACCATAGAATTTTTGGAGCTTTGATGGTTGGCCTCAGAGGAGAGAGAGAGGGTAGGATTTATTGTGGAATTTTTAGAGAGTGAGGGCAAAATTATTTGGGGAAAGAACAGAGAGAGGGCTGGCGTGAGAATTTTTGAAACATAGTACACACCATCTTATATAGGTGTGTACATAGTTAGGTATATGAGTATGTACTATAGAATTACTAATCAAGCTCTACCCTCTCTCTTCTCCCGAATCTCATGCCATCCCCCTCTCTCCTCCCGAATCTCATGCCATCCCCCTCTCTCTCCCTTCCCCAAATAATCATACCCTCTCTCTCTCCCCTCCCGCACATCAAATTGTGACCCCCATTCTCACCCTCTCTCTCTCCTAGAAAATCAGTCCACCCTCCCCAAACAATCCGCCTCTCCCACGCTCTCCACTTTCCTTAAACTTCACTTGAAACCCTTCAAGGCTCCATCCACCGACCCTTCGTGCTCTTCGTGGTGCTGCAACCGGAACTTCTGGGCCAAATTCTTGGATATAATTGATCTATAGAATTCGAAGTTATGAAGACTAACAATAAGATTATTTTTATCCACACTCTCATTTTACGAATTTTTTCGAATTTCCTTCACAAGTACGAGATATTTATTCGAATTTTCTTATTTGAAAATTTGTTTAAATTTTTTTTTTCCATATTTTGATCCGAAAATTTCAAATTTTGAATTCCAAGATTGAAAATTTAGAATTTTTAGATCTAGAAATTCCTATAAAGTTTTTTCATATTTTGGATCCCAAAATTTCAAAATTTAAATTCCAAGATTTAAATTTTTGAATTTTCGGATCCAAAAATTTGAATAAATTTTTTTCATAATTTCGATTCCAAAATTTCAAATTTTGAATTCCAAGACTGAATTTGGAATTTTCAGATCTAAAAATTCGCATAAAGTTTTTTCATATTTTGGATCCCAAATTTCCAAATTTTAAATTTCAAGATTTAAATTTTGAAATTTTTGGATCCAAAAATTCAAATAAATTTTTTTCATAATTTTGATTCCAAAATTTTAAATTTTGAATTCCAAGATTGAAAATTTGGAATTTTCAGATCTAAAAATTCGTATAAAATTTTTTCACACCTTGGATCCCAAAATTTCAAATTTTGAATTCCAAGATTTAAATTTTGGAATTTTTGGTTTCAAAAATTTAAATAAATTTTTTAAATATTTTCGATTCCAAAATTTCAAAATTTAAATTTCAAATTTTAAAATTTGGAATCTCCAAATCTGAAATTCATGTAAAATGATTGAAATTCCAAGATTTCAATTTTTCGAGTCCAAAAATTCGTATAAAAGTTTCTCATAATTTTGATCCCAAGATTTCAAATTATGAGATTTAATATTTGGTCACTATTTTTTTCCATTTCGTTTATTTTTTTAATTATTTTTATTTGGATTCTCCAACTGACTTATTTTTTTTAATTTGTATTTATAGGTTCCAAATATTATTTATTTGGGTTCTTCAACTGGATATTCAATGATGATTTGATGAAGATGACAATGAATGGGAAGAAGAGAGTTTAAAAGGGAATAAATATGAAATGTCTTTGAGTTTGTGAAATTGTAATGCTTAAAATATTAATTTTGCTATTATAATTTAGATTGTTTAATTGAATTTGTGAGATATGAACAAAAGATTTTTAGATTTTTAGTTCATTGTAATTTTATCAATAAAGGGGAATTCAAATTCTGATTATGGTGGTCTTTGTCAAAATATGTTCATAAGATGTTATTAAGTTTTTGATAAAATTATGCCACTAATTTCATTATATTATTTTGTTCACTTTTGTTCCACTTTGCATATTTAGGAAAGTTCAAAATTTGAAAATTTATGATAATTTTTGACGAATTTTTTGATAGATTCGGTCAAAAGTTATGATGAAAAATCTTGCTCTATCACATTTTTTTACGGAGTCCGTCAAAAATGCCCCGTCAAAAATGTAGCACCAAGCCAAACCTGAAATCTTTGGAGTTCTGACGGGTAAATGTTTCCGTCAAAATTTTTCGTCAAAATCTATTTTGATGGACTATCAGTCAGTCAAAATCATACTTACGGGTTGTCATACCATTAGTAAGGTCCGTCAATTGGAATTTTGACGGACTCTCAATCCGTCAGAAATCATCCGTCAGAATTTCTGACAGGTCGGTCGAAATGTCCATTCCGACAAATAATTTTTTGACGGGTATAATTTTCGTCAAAATTTCCGTCAGTAGGCCGGTTAACGTGTCGTCATCACTTGAGGACTCATCGCAATTGCTGTAAAAAAACGTGAAGCTAAGGAAATTTTTCTTTCCCCCCTGAACTCTCTAAAACGTCAAGTTAGTATATCAAAAGCTCTGGCTTGTATGCAAATTAGTTTTTACTTGCAAGAGGTAGACAGGGTTAATTGGTGAAAATTAGTGTAAGTGGCTACTACTAGCCAAAGCATCGGCTCAGTATATTGAGATATTTCTTTACTGGAGAGAGTTACATGAACGCAAATGGTGCCCTTGCATTATGGGACCCTCACGTTTCCCCTAGTAATTACGACTCCATCCAAAGTTGAAGGCAAATATAAATCTGCAAGCACATTACAAGGAAAAATTAAGATCAAGCATACTTTTATAACATGGATGCCAATGCACTAATTACACTCAAAATATCAATCTAATCCACACGTTAACATACATAAATAATAAGTATGATAGAATGAAGTTCTTAAAATGACTATAGCCAAATGTTAGCCTACTCAACCGAAGACGTAATAACCAGGCTTAAAATTGGAATGATCAGAGATAGAAGAAACTTAGCTCAAGCTACATACAAATATCCACATATGTGAAAGCCTATACATATGTGAAAGCCTATACATATGTGAAGCTCAATTAGTTATGATTAAGAAGCTCAATTAGTTATAATTAGACCTGATCAACAGGTCGAGGATCCGCCCGACCCGCCCCGATTCGACCCTCAAAAATGAGGGTTAGGGTCGGCTTTTTTTGAGTCCGACCCACCCCCACCCTCAAATTGAGGGTACCCGACTATGATGGAGGTTGAGCTTGAGTAAAGATTTTGACCTGCTGGCCCGACCCGCTGACCCTCACTTTTTAAAAAAAAGTTAAAAATTGAAATAAAAATAAGATGCTTTCAGTTTCAATTATTCAAAATTTTTTCGCTTTCACTTTCCCATCTCCTCTTAGCATCTTCCCCTCATTCCCCTCACCAAATCTCACTGATTCGTAACCTTTTAATACTTTCTCTCTGATATTTGGAGTAGGCTGAGCAGTCATTTTGGTGAATTAATCGGTTTATCGGTTTAATGACTAAATTACGCATTATAGTGTTTGTAGTTGCGACACGTTTCATGGGAGTATTATATTATCGTTTGACTTTTTATTTTGTAAGATGTTTAATGTTGACCTTTATAATAAAAAGAAAACTTAGTGAAAAATCTCATTTTCTAAATCGGGAGATTTGAGGGTCGGGTCTGACTCGAGGGTACCCGCAGGGTCAGGGTCAGAGGTATGCTGACGCGCATGAGGGTCGGGTAGGGTCAGAGTCGAGAAAATTCTATTTGCCAACTCTCATTACCTAACCCGATCCTGAAGTTGATCAGGTCTAGTTATAATCCTGTAAGCCTATACATATGTGTCAGCGAATCAAGTCTATTCGCATTCATGTCTGATGTCTCAACCTAACCGTGAAATCTTCAAAAGTACTCTCTCTAGATAGTAAATTTATCAAAAAATTCAACATTATTAATACCCAATTTTTACAATCAAAATGTTCCACTCCTAAAAATAGAAAAACCACAACAATTAAAAAAAAAACCCATGTAGAAGTGGTGGCATTTATTAGTTCATTACGTGTCAGATACGACAGTGTTAAAGGTGATACGTAAGTGTAATGGGCGCCAACCGTGACTGGATTACTAGACAAGGTGGTAACATGGAAAAGAGGGATCAACAAACAAACCAAGATCATCACCGAGCTTGCTTTTAAATTAGCAGAGGTGACATTACTTAGTCCACATTTAAACTGTGCATAAATTATAAGACAATATGCAGTCATGTATTAAGTGTATGGATGACAAAAATCCAATTTATGAAACATAGTCAAACGCTAGTTGGTTCAGGTTCAATCATAGTTATTAAACTCCCGATTCGAATTTTACAATAATATGATTCTACGATACGAAAAAGCTCCACAGATCCAGCTCTCACTAGAACATTAAAGTAATTAGGATCTTACGATCCTAATTTAATTAGTTAAAAAAGCATATAGTGTCGCATACTAATACATACGCACATGCATTAATAAATCACAAGAAGTTTAGAATATTATTGCTTTTCCTGATCGGTATTGTCGATTATTGTGGTGTTCACTAATATTTGTT
>JAKOGI010000133.1:1052500-1090000 GCA_029747015.1 Carnegiea gigantea | reverse complement strand
GTGAACTATATAAATTAATTTGGTGAACATTGGCAATTGCGTTAGTAAATTTTAGAGTTGAGGTTTTGTTTTATATTCGTTTTTGTTTTTTTGATGATGGTACCTTTGATAACATTCGTGCAGTGAGATGTCCACTTCACAAAATATTCCCATAGGTGGCAATGTTGATGATCAAAGTATTGGTGACAAAGACCAACATTCCCACCATTCCAAGCATTCCGAGCCTGATCACCTGCAAAGTGATCCTTGTGCGGTAGAGAGCACAACAACATCTTGTAATGTCACCTATACATATTTTCTTTTTTTGTTTCAACTTGCTTGTTGTCATTTTGGAAAGTATGTGCTGCAACTGTTTGTTTTTTGTATGCTATGGTGAATTGATGCTAAAATGTTGTAGTTTTAAGATGCATCCATACAACAAACCATGTTTTTTGCTTACTGTTGTATTTAGTTATAATGATGTGTGGCATTACATGTCTAGTGATGTTGATTGTCGTGTTTTTTTGATAAAAAATAGATTCGAATGATTTGACACCGGTGCTGACCAATTCATCTATTGATGCTGGAGGGGAGTGGGTTCTAGTTTGTGAGGAAGCGTCCTTTATACCTAAGTTGAAAATGAGGTTTCAAAACATTGAGGATGCTCTAACATTTTACAAGAGATATGCTAATTGTGTAAGGTTTAGTGTTCGAAAGTCTTCCACCACAAAGAATAAGTCAGGGAAAATTTGAAAGGTCTTTGTTTGTTCAAAACAAGGGTATAGGGAGCCTCGTAAAACTCTACCCTAAAGTGCAGTTGCCTTAGCTAATGCAATATTTAGAGCAAGAGAGAATGTTGAGGAAAGAAGGGTTAAACGGAGAAGGATTGAGACTAGAGAAGGATGCAATGCACGTATGGTTGTGAGCTCTACGAATGAGGGTCAGTTTGAAGTGTGTGCTTTTCATGCAGGCCATGTGCATCCTCTAGTCAACCCGAGTCGAAGATAGTTCCTACGATCTTCTAGGAACATCAATTCTATTTACAAGTACTTTATTTGTAAATATGGGAGAGTAAATGTTGGGGCTTCGAAGGTTTATCATCTTATGAAAGAGCAAGTTAGGGGCTATCAATATGTGGGATGTGACCAGTAAGATTTCAAGAACTACAAGAGGGATTTAAAGGCAATTATCAAGGATTCAGATGCGTACATGTTTGTAGATATCTTAAAGAAAAGAAAAGAGGTTCATCCTAGCTTTTATTATGCTCATGAGCTTGATGAGTAGAATAAGCTTAAGAATGTCTTCTGGTGTGATTCCTTGTGTAGGAGGTCCTATACGTTGTTTGGGGACTTGTTATCTTTCGACACAAAGAATAAGACTAATAGATATGACATGGTGTTTGCTCCGTTTACGGGCATCAACCATCATCACCAACTCACTTGCTTTGGTGCGGGGTTGGTACGAGATGAAAAGGTGGAGTCTTTCAAATGGTTATTCCAGTGTTTCATTGATGCAATGGGGGAAAACAAGTCAAAAGCCATAATTACTGATTAGGATCCAGCAATCAGGCAAGGGGTACTCTTCGTGTTTGAGGGGTGCACCCATAGGTACTATATGTGGCATATTATGAGAAAGTTGCTCAAAAAAGTGGATCACTTATTGAATGGCTGTGAAGATTTCCTAGAGCGGATCAAGCTATGTGTTTGGACATCTGATACCTCGGAGGAGTTTGAAGCAAAGTGGGCAGATATGCTAGTTGATTTCAACTTGGGCAGCAATGATTGGTTGAAACATATATATGACATTCGAGAGGATTGGGTGCAAGTTTATTTCAAGGAGGATTTCTTAGGGGGCATTATGAGGACTACGTCAGGTTCTGAGAGTCAAAATGCTATGTTTGACAACTTGACATCTCTAATATTGAGTTTGGTGGAGTTTTGGGTTAGGTTTGTGCGTGCCCTTGAGTCTCAGCGGTATCAAGAAAGTAAGGCTGAAAATGCATCCTTAATCTCCCTGCCTGAGTTGAAGACGCCTTTGGACATAGAAAAACATGGGAGGGTCATGTACACACATACTAACTTCTACATCTTTCGCGACCAGTGATGTGATGCATTGTTTAATTGTGAGATATTATGCATCAGCACTGGAGAGGGTGACACCACTTACAAAATAGAGGATAAAAGGCATCAGAGATATAGATATGTTGTGTATAACAAGCAAACCCAGGATGTTACATGCACATGCTACTTATTTCAATCTGAAGGGATTCCTTATGCTCATATTTTGCTTGTGTTGAAGTCATTAAAAGAGATTCCTGCATGCTTTAAAGTTGATAGGTGGACCAAACTAGCGGCCAAGAAACCTATCTTTGAGCTTGACACAATTGCGTCCACAAGCTATGCACAAGTGGGGCAGCAAAATAGGATGATTTCTGATGCCTGGTCACGGTTATATAAGTGCATGGATTTGGTAGGATGGGATGTAGATAAGTTGTAATATGTGATAAATGCAGCGGAATCAATTCAACAGAAGCTTGAAGAAATGGTTGGTGGTGGTTCCATGAGTAATGCATCTACAGATCTTCAGACATATTTTGGGTGTACGGTGCCAGACATAGTTAAAATACAACCCCCTCCAATTTTGGTCACAAAGGGAAGAGCCAAGAGA
Organism: Carnegiea gigantea; assembly: GCA_029747015.1. Classification (NCBI taxonomy): domain Eukaryota; kingdom Viridiplantae; phylum Streptophyta; class Magnoliopsida; order Caryophyllales; family Cactaceae; genus Carnegiea; species Carnegiea gigantea. The sequence continues at coordinate 1,087,354 of JAKOGI010000133.1, read as the reverse complement.
ATGAAGACAGGAGTCGAGAAAGCAATTGAGCAGCAAACGCATGAACGGATGTGCCACTACTGCAAGCAATTTACCTCTCATGACAGTAGAAACTGTCCTGAGAAGAGGAACTAGTGCACAATGTTAAAAGTATGTATACCATTTTTGATTTGGCATGTTTTTCACTTTAAAAATATTGATTCTTTTTCTAAGATTTTATTCTTTTTGTATTTTCCTTCACCTGTTTGCAAATTGTCAATCACGTGTGTTTAGGGTTCGTGTAATTGAATCGTGTTTGATTGGATGTTTTCTTCAGGTACAATGCGCTTTGCTCAGCCATTGGTGCCACACCAAGCTTGGCTTCTAACATGCCAACCCCATTTTATCCCCTCTTTCTGCAGAACTTGGTTTGTGGTTTTTTACCTTTGTAGCTGATGGATAAAGTTATGTAGCTGATTTTGTTCCAAATCACTGTAATGGAGAGCCCTGAATAGTGGTTTACTGATGCTTTTTGTTATGTTTGATCTAGTCTGAAGGAATGCTTTTGATTTCAGATATTCATTTTACCATGGCTTCATATTGCTTGGATTTTAGTTTGAAAATTTGAGAGTTGAGATTGATGTTTCCTGTGTACTTACTAGTTCTCAAAACTTGTAGTGAAACTAGTGCTTGATTATGTTTTGTTCAATGCTGGAGGTCTATCTCTGTATGTCACCTTATCTCTATTGCAAACAAACAAATGTTCACTTGAGTTTTTGTTCATCTGGATTCCGTTTAGAGGACAAAATTTTCACCTTTCTGTTTGGATTTTTGTGTTTTACAGGCAATTGAAGTTTTGGATGAGTTGGTTGAGCCAGGTTTGCACAAAATGGATATGAGAAACAAGGATGAAGTTATAATACGAATGCAACCTGCTGTTGCCAATAAGCAATTTGGCCAGGAGGACATTATATGCAGCCTTACTGTAGATGTAAATGGCTTTTCTTATTATTTCCATAATATTCATTAGGAATTAGTGGTGGCCTGTTTTTGTAATCTTCTCTAACCATATCTGCTTCATAGGCATGCATCGAGGTATGCCCCAAGAACCCAGCGAACTTGAATGTGGATAACGTCCTTGTTGCAAAACTTGCGGGCAGAGGTTTGCACAACTCCTCTGTAGTTCGGGGCATGGTTTTGAAGAATGATGCTATTATTTTCATAATATTCTTTAGGAATTAGTGGTGATCTACTGAAGATTTTAGGAACTTTATCGTAGACTTTGCGGCATTTACGGAAGATTTTGTTGTGGGGCGTCTCAAGAAAGCATTTTCCATTGATGGTAGCACTATTGAGGAAGTTATTGGTAAGTTGCGTGATGTTAATCGTTTTGCACAGTTCCTAAGAGATTTGATTGGATGGTCCATTGTGGTATATGCAACTGAGGACAAGTCAGATCCAGGGTTTGCAGGTGCCATGATTGCCAGAATTGCCGGAGTAGGTGAGAACTACAAGAAGCTGTGTACTTGTGATGGAACCACCATCTGGGAAGCAAAACCCAATTTTATCACCAGTAAGGTCTGTATGTGCACTTGTTACTACCTAAAGTTTTTTCGCAAACTTCTGAACTCAGGTCATACCTGCAGATCGGTTCAATATTTGTGTATGCAAATCAGAAACCTGTTTTTGGAGTTTTGAACTCATATAGCATCTTCTATGCACCTTTGCTGGGGTTTTACTCATTCACTAGAATTCCGACCTCGGCATGCTTATCTATGTTTGTCCTCTCTACTGCACTAATCTTATTTTCAGTGCTGTAAATGTGTTTCTGTCTGTATCTGAGTTTTTGTTTATGTTTCATGAAGAAGTGAAATTGGAACAACATTTATCAATCAACCAATGCAACGTTTCTTGTGCAAGCTTTCCGGTGGTTCAAATCTGTTCAAACTGCCAATAAAGAGGCTACAAGTTTGAACTTCATCAGGGCAGTTTGAGTACTTGAGTTCTAGAGTTGATAAGTCTCTTTAGTTTCTCCCTCCTTTTCAAAATCTAAGTCCGTACCAGAGATCAAATTAAGAAATTCATAAGCATTGTATTGCGGGGAACCAACTCCCTCCCCCCTATCCGACCAAAAAAAACTTGAGACAATCCTGCCTATATATTGGTTGGTTACAATTTATAAGCTGTTCCATTGACCAAATAGTAATTGAAAAATATGTAACAAGAGTGTGTCTTACAATTATGTAAACGTGGAAATTTACTTTCTAAGAGAAGGTTTCTACTGAGTCATGTACATACTTTTTCTACTAGTAATTACGCATCTGTACTCCCAAAAATCAATCCTGAGACCAAAAAGAAGTCTCTTGATAATCTACCTATTGCAACATACCAAAAAAGAAATTAAACTAATTATATGAATTGCTCCTCCAACTTACCCTTCATCTCCCCAACCCGACTAGGACAAAGTCTTCAGCAGGAACAACTTCACAATCTGAGTCTCTGGTGGTTCAATCATTAGACAGGCATGCCCACTAGGAACAAAGTCTCTCACAAAACCTGCCACATCTTTTTTTCCCAGAAGTCAGAATAGTCTCCTAATGTTGACCAGGAACATCAAATATAATTGCTGTGTTTTGGAAGGAAAACAAAGGCACTAGTGGTAGTCATATGGAAATTTCGCCACAGTTAATGCATATCCATGGAGGATGAAAAACACAACTTGAATTCAAATTTCAGGAATCTTTTTAGGCACGATTAACTTGGATTGACCTTACTAGCAACAAGCCCAAGCATCTAACAATGATATTAGACAATGCTAGTCTTGATAAATTAAAATTTAGATAACAAGTACAGATTCAGCCATGCCCCTTGAGAGACCATAATACATGAATGACAAAGGCAGAGAAAAAAAATGCTTGCTTTATAGGGGTGAAGGAAACTTGTGAACTACGCAATTCATAAAAGCCTGAACATTTTGACAAAGTCCAAGTAGCAACCATCAAACTAAGAGAGCAATTCATATAAAGAAAACTAATAGTAAACTACTGAGGAAACTCTTTGAGATCCTCCAACTTACCTTTCATCTCCCCAAGAAAATACTCAACCTTAGGCTTGAAATTATTCTCAATGCTAAAAGTGAACAAACTTGGGCACCTCAAAATCATGCCAATTGCACCCTTGTAAAATATATGTGCAAGTTGCCTAAAGTACACGTATAAGTTCACCACGATGAATATATCCAATTTAATTTATATGAATGTACAAGTTTACCAATACAAAAGTGACTAAGTAGACTAATATATGAATTCATTAAAATATGACTGCAAAGTTCACTAAGTAGATAAAACTTTGAACCTCCTGCTACCGTACTGCCAGTGCTTCAATCCCCTTGAACTATATGTCAAAGCAACTTGTTCTATGTCCCTTTCTGTCACCAAATCAAATTTATGAATGCATTATATTGTTTTCATGGTGTCTTACTCCATCTGTTGTTCTACAGGGTGCAACCAAAGGTAGCAGTCTTGGTAATGGAACTTGCCAAGATGTATGGACAGAGTACCATGATATGGGCACACCGGGTATCAAAGCAGTTGCAGATTATAAAGTTTACACCGGTGGATCAATATTGGATCTTCTTCATTTCATGGCTCCAAAAATGATGAAACATGGAGATGCTCATTATTCATATGGGATTGCTGGCAATCTGGTCTCTTTTTTCCCCAGGGTAAGGGCATCTATAACAGTTGGTATATCATCCACCTGGTTGTACAAATGCAATTGTACAACCGGATCCATAAATTGCCCTCACGTACAAAACACAAAGAAAACCGCCAGATTTCGGCACACTAAAAATACCATATAGCTTACTAAAATATACTGCTGTGCATCTAGTTTTGCTCACTAAAAATAATGTATAGCTCACTAAAATATTTTAGTGAGCTAAGACACAGTTTTGGTCAGCTAATACGTACTTTTAGTGAGTAAATATACCGAAACTAATGTATCTTATGTACCCAAGTTTCACTTAATAAAATTACTATATAACTTATGAAATGTGCTATTGTACTAAAAAAGTGTTATTGTGAATCTGAAACTCACTAAACTATATTCTAATTGTCTATATTTTTTTTAGTGAGTTATGATATTTATTTACTGAGTTGGTATATCATACAACCGGTTGTACAGAACCAATTGTACAATCGAATTTCAACTCACTAAAAATGTATAGCTCACTACAATACTTAGTAAGATGAGATACAGTCTTAGTGAGCTAATATATACTTTTAGTGAGCGGATAGATCAAACCAATGTATCTTATGTATCCTAGGTTTTACTTAGTAAAAATACTATGTAACTTATTAAAATGTGCTATTGTACTTTAAAAAAAAGTGTTATTGTATATCTGAAACTCACTAAACTATATTCTAGTTGTTTGTATTTTTTTAGTGGGCTATGACATATATATAGTGAGCTATGGCATATATTCAGTGAGCTATGACATATATTTAGTGAGTTGGACTATATTTAATTAATTCACTACATTTCTGTCATACTCACAAAATATAATACAAACACCCTTATACCATAGTAAAAAATGATTGAACTGTAACATAACCCAAGAACTTCACAATATTCACTACAAAAAAGTGATTTTTACCAATATGGATAGTTCTGTTGTAATAAGTACATTTACTGTTGGTAAAGCCTTACACCAACAGATATTGATATGTTGCTAGACTGTTGGTAGAAAGGGGTGATGATATTAGTTTTACCAACAGATATTGTAATATGCCGTAATTGCTCCGTAATACCAACAAACTGAATCTGTTGGTGAATATTATCATGTTACCAACAAAGATATAATATGTTGGTGATGACAAGTGTTAGCATCAGATGCTTTTGTTGGTGCTAAATCGACTGGCGGCATAAATTATTTACCAACGTACTGTATCTGTTGTTAGTTCTTTATTTTCCCCTCCTTTTTAATATTCTCCAATAAGAAGATCTGTTGGTACTACTGTATACTACCAAAAAAGAATTTCCATCAAGCTACAATCTGTTGGTCATTCTGTTCCTTCACACACCTCATGATTCGAAGCATCTACAACCAATATCCATCCATTCAAGTGGGAACTATTTTTTTTAACGAATACATCTACACAAAATCAAACCTGTAGTACAATAGTTATCGAGAATAGAAGAATCAACACAAATAAAAGTACAATGTTATTTAAAAGTTTTCAAAAGTGCTATGCACTCACTAAAACTTCATAAGAAATAAGTAAATAACTCTAACAATTGCTTCCATTGAAATTAAAGTCCAAACTATAAGTGCAAACTCAAAAACATTACTTGGACTGCCTAAAAGATAAGTCAAAATAAAAGTTAACCACATAAGAGAACTCAAACTATAACTCATCATTTTGTTCTTGATCATCAACCTCTTCAGCATTTTCTTCTTCAAATGCATGATCTTTTTCATTGTTATCATTGATATCCTCATCTTCCTCAAATGAAGAAAGAACATCCTCCGTTATTTCCTATTAAACAAGTACAAAAGTATAAATCTTAAGAAGAGGTAATGGAGAATATTTATAGTCATCTAATGGCATTCTCCCTTAATAACATGATGTCAAATTTATCATAGCAAAGAGAACTAGAATGAGTTCATCATGGTAGCCAGCTCGAAGACAAAGAAGGCAAATCCACAAAAATGAAGTTAGTTTTAGCATGTTAAGATGATCAATGTTCATACCAAAACTACATTTGCACGCAGTAGCACGTCATCACAAATGCGTTCCTAGAAAACTATATAAAGTGCAAGACTAAGGTCGTGATCTATGGGCGCAGAACCTTGCTCTGATACCATCTGTGAGAACCTCAACCCTTAGGTTAGAAGTATCAACAATTTCTTAAATTCCAACTTAAATTCTGCGGCAAAATGGACAAAATTTCTCCTAAAAACTGACCACTTCCCAGGCATAAAGCCTTACATTAATTCCCTACATCGAGTAGAAGTATAAAAGAACATAAAAATAAGCTCAATGGCTACACGTCGGAGTCCACAGCTCTACGAGCCATTCGCCCGGAGTATACCAAACATTAAACAATCAGCAAATAGGCTTATTATATGACAAGAAGATGAGAGATGCAAATGATAAAGATTCCTCGGTTTAGCAATAGAAAAGATAACCAAATAAGGTCACAATAATTTACATCAAATGAGCTGCAAATTATACCAGGCCAAAGATCTAAATCTAAGCATACCACAAATTCTGCAGCAAAATGGATAGAGTTTCGCCTGAAAACTGACCATTTTCCAGGCATAAAGCCTTACATTAATTCCCTGCATCGAGTAGAAGTATAAAAAAACATAGAAATAAGCTCAATGGCTATACGCCAGAGTCCACAACTCTACGGGCCACTCGCCTGGAGTATACCAAACATTAAACAATCAACAAATAGGCTTATTATATGACAAGAAGAGGAGATATGCAAATGTTAAAGATTGTTATTACTGAGTATAGGAAGAAATAAACATAATTAAAGTTTACACTCCTTCATTACTTCTATATAAACACTATTTCAGAACCTTTATAATTCAAGACTTACCAATACTATTAAGTAACATGGACCATCTAATAATAACTATTTCCTCATCACTTTGATTAATTCTTATGCTTTTGTACTCTCCTAATTTATCTGGATGACGTTCAAATCTAAGTATCTAATAACAATTAATTGATTTAATTAGCATCTATAAAAATAAAAAAACCTTACTTGTAGTAGTGTGTGGCAAAGAGGATGTTCCTGGTGAGAAGAGAGAACGTCGAACGGAAGTACCTTGAGATAAAGTAGGTGTTGAGGCTTCTTTTGACGTCGGATTGCGCCTTACTCCTTGACTTAATAGATGATTTTCCCCAGACGTCAACATATGCTTCATTAATATAAAACACAAGTAACATAAATAAAAGGTTGTTATTACTTTCAGATAACTATAAAACTATGAATAAGTTAGGACGTACCGCAAGTTGATCTCTTGTAACCATCCTCTTCTTACCTGGCAATTTTCCTGTCGAAGACATAATCTAAAACAAAAAAATTTAGTACGGATCTAAGTATGGATGATCACTGATTATTCGTATCAATCCCTAAACTCAAGGTACTACTGTTTAAACAATCCTAACTTAAACCTAAATCCAGAATCAAGAACAACCTATATTGGAGCAATCAAGTAGTCTAAACAACTAAACCAACCGGAGAACGGGGAAAGAGCAGAAGAGTAAACCAGGAACATTAAAATCAACAACTCAAAGTGTAGGAAGAAATAGGAATAACCTGGATGCGGAAATATACTGTCGGTAATAGTTCATGCGTATAAAGAATACTAGTCACGCCAATAATAATACCAAGCAGCTACTAGAGTCACTTTAGGGTTTTACGTCCTAAACCCGAGAACTCGATAGATGGTAGGTCGGCCATGAGAGAAAAGTAGGAGAATATGGAAGATATGATATTCGCATCATAGTGTCTCCCAAGGCTAACCCCCTTAAACCCCTTATATAGGTTAGGGGGTAGCAAGGGTTGTCGCCCTAGGCGACTTAAGTGGCCGTCGGGCCTAATCTCATTAGGCCCATCCAACAGCTCCCACTCGGCCACTTAGGCCGTAAAACACGTATTCTCCATGTATCACAACTCCTCATGCTTCATACCAGGAATAGGACGTACGACCAAAAATAACAAGTAGTGTTATATTAAGTTACCATCCAACTAACATAACACTTTCACGAAATACGATACCCCAAAAATATCCCAAGACATCACCAGTGGCATCTCTAATCCCTTATGCCTGATATATCATATGATTATATTCTCAACATAATTGCCCGAGCTGATATGGTGATGGTGGATAGATTTTTCCTTAAACACTCATGAAATCTCATCTTAGCTTAATTGCTTTCCTAACGTATTCTCGCTGAACCGTATACATCGTGGTTGTTGAGAATCACATTGAAGTAGCATCATTAAGTTTTGACTTAATATCATAGCTTTAAGTCAAAGGGTTATCGTCCATAGGGTCACAGAGTGACAAGTGATAGGGAATTCAATTGTCACCCCACATATGGGTCGTCTTATAAGCATACACAGTATGAGATGTGTGTCACGGCATAGCTCCCACTTAGCTGGGTTCATCACTCTTTATGCCATGCGAATCGTCAGTCTAGATTTTCATCCAAAAATCTAACCTGAGCCACTAGATCAACATACTGAATGTTGGTCTTGACACTCAAGATTCGGCTTTTAAGGCTTCAATATGAAAACTTATTTCATACTCGACTCCCTCGAGTCTCATCTTAGTTTTACTAAGGCGACTATATTCATTCCACTCACACACTTCCAGTGTGAGTAATCAATATTGCACACCTAGTGCTAATATGATTCAGTCTCATCCTATCGGTTACTCAAGCGTTAGGGTGATTGCCTGTGTGACTAGGCCAATCAGAAGCCTGTGACATTTCAATATGCCTAACGTACAACAATGAGCATCTTGCCCATAAAAAAAAACATGTCCATCACGTAACAGAACATGTCTAGATACCAAACCTTATGAAATCCAAGACTTCAACCAATGAGTTTTGGACACATCACTAGGAATGTGTTTAGTTAAGGAAACATAGTCACCTTGTTAGTCTATATATATATACCAAATGGCAATGCCTTTTGTCTCTATGGTACAAGAGACACAATCTACCTCCATAGATGACATTGTTGTGCAGCTGTGCTTCTTTGCTGCACCAAGACATGGCTCTTCCACTCAGGGTGAAGGCATGTCCTGAGTTTAACTTAGACTCATCCGAGTTACCACCCCAATCAAAATTTGAGCATCCTCTTAACTTGAGGGCTGCTCCTTGATAGCAAAATGCTGAGTTATCAATACCATGAAGGTAGCATTTGATTCTCCTGATAACTTGTCAATCAGGAAGTCTTGGGTTACTTTGATAATGACTTATCAAATTATCCGCAAAGCAATATCAGGTCATGTACATAACATGGCTTTCATTAAGCTTACTATGATACTAGGGTTAAGGACATTATTCATTATCTCTATTTTGTCATCTGTTTTAGAGCATTGGGCAAGACTCAAGGTTGAACCCTTCTCAACTGGAGTATCTATGGGTTAGGAATTATAAATCCAAAATCGTTCCAAGACACTTTGATGCATGCTTCTTGGGACGGCTTTGGATTATTTTCACTCCTAGGATGTACCTAGTTTCACCCGTGTCCTTCGTCTCAAAGACATGGAATGACTACCTTTTAGTAGTTTTAATCATCTCCAAGTTGTTCCTAGTCAACAGTATGTCATTAACATGAGGAACGTAATTCCCATGTTGATCTTTCGACATATACAATGGTCTTCTGAAACCATTTAAGCCAAAATGGCTTTATGGAATCTAGAGTACCAAGAACTAGAAGATTGCTTAAGATCACATATGGACCTTTTAAGATGACACAAATTGCCCTCTTATCCCTTTGATACAAAATCAATGGGTTAGTCCATATAAATCTCTTTCTCAAGATCACCATTGAGAAATGCAACCTTTACATCCATTTCGGACAACTCAAAGTCCGAATGGGCAACCAGGGCTAGGAGTATCTGGGCCTGAACTTATCAACTGAACTATCCACTTGATGTTTTACCTTGAAGACTTACATCGGAGTGGAGTTTCAACGAGTTCTCAAACCTTGTCAGTGAGTCCATCTCATCCCTTATGACATCCAGTTACTTTTTGTGATTTAGTGAACCAATCGCCTCTTGATAAAAGGTAGATCCCTAATCTCTCGATGGAGTACATAAGAATATTTCTGTTCCAATTTGAAAAAAAGGTCGAGGAATTCTTCCATGCTTAGTCTTTGGGATCCTGGGGCCTTTATTATTTGTCTGCCTAGGTAAGAAATCCCTCCCCCTTTCTCTAAGAGGTATGGGACCAGGAGTTTCTCCCCCTTTCTCTAAGAGGTATGGAACCCTGATTAAGAAGAGAAGATTACTCCCACTATCCATTGGAGGTGGGATCCTGAGCATGAGGACTAACCGCATGTTCAGGAATAACTCTCCTCAACAATTAGAGATTGAGGACGAATCTCATTCTCCTTGACAGACAAACCTTCACCATTCTTACCAAGTAAGAAATGTGTACCATCCTCGATGACTTAGTGAGAACTCAAATCCTCCCTCTCACCGAGAGGGGGTTGAAGGTCTTATTGTAACGTATACAAATTTAAGCCCTTTTCAATTGCACCAAATGCTAAAAAACTCATCCTTAAGAAAATCAACATTGCGGGATGTTGTTTCATGAAGAAAATATTCATGATCTCAATTGGTTCGAAGAGTTTTAATATTTCGTACCAATTGAGTCCTACTACCGCTATAAAGTATATGAACACATCGAGTACTTAATAACGGTGGGATTGTAGGTACATATACCTATATCATGAATATATGTAGCTCCATGATAATGCTTTCATATTCATGGACCCGCAGATGTCTAAAGTGAACAAACGCTAAGGGATTTAATGGACTCGAAATCTTACAAAAAAGATTTCCTATTGCTTTACTAGCTAGGTTTCACATTTTGCACCTTAAGCCTAGTGAGTTGATCTTAAAAGACCATCTTTAGCTAGTTAACTCTATCTTGACCCTTATGGTCAAAACGAGCACGTCTAAAATAGATTCAAAAATGAGACAAGGATGGAAGATGTTCTATTTCGTCCATTGAAAATACCTTTTAATGTGACATGGCCAAATAAATCACCATGCCATATGATGTCTAAGATATCTAGACGAAAATTAAAGAAAACTAACCTTAGGGGCAGAAGACATAAGGAAACATCGCACCTCAGGTGCATAGAGAGCATCGGGAAGAGACAACGTAATCCCTTCAAAGAGCCTCGAATGATTTGTCCTTAATTCAAGGACATCTTTTCTGTTGTCGTTACCCAAAATGACAATTTGTGAACCCACTGTGTTGTGGTGAAAGTTCACAAGGATTAACTCGTTCCTGAACTATGCGCTTGGTTGCTCCCGTATCTGCGATCCACTAAGGATCCCAGTTAGCAACAAATGCTTGGGAGCACACACATTATCCAGGAGTGGCTGTGGAAGGAGGTACCTTAATCGACTTAGGACAATCCTAAGTATAAGATTCCTAATTTCCACAATCATAGCACTCACACGTGCTATATGCTTCTCTTTATTTCCTCAGCCTTTTTCCCTTTTGCAATACCAATCTTAGGTCCAGAACCTTTTGAGGGAATGGATTCGGACGAACCTGATGCTAAGCTAATCCCACGCGTACTCAATAGTGGGATGACTTTTAATTCCTCCACTAGATCGACATAGATGCAATACAACAAAGTATAACATCTTGATCGATCTATTCTCGAACAACTTTTGGTATTTTTTTTAAAGTTTTCTAGATGCTGTTCACTAACAGTACCATCTTTGCCATCCTATAAGACCTAGAACCTAATGAGTGTCCTAACATTTCACGTTCATTCAGAAGAAACTGAATCCTCTGACATTATGTATTATAGTCAGTGCTATCAAGTTCTTTTATTGGTAAACAAACTACCAACCTTATTGCCATATCTAAAAGGTATATATTCTTTAAAGTGGACATTAGACATATTTTCAAATAAATAAATTACTAAAAACTCCATTATCCATGTCGTATGATCGAAAATTCCGCTAAGCTCATAATCATCTCATACAAGCATGAATTAGAAGTTTTTATAACTTATTTATCACAATTTTCCATAAAACATAATTTATAGAGAATATTATGGTTAAACAAATTAACATTTCAGATATATCACAAAGATATCCAACTTAATGTAAACCAAATTTACATGAAGTTATCTCATTATTTGTAATTACTAATATGTCTTTTAGAACTCTATCAATGACATACCAAACATAAAATTCAAATTATTATATAAAACACATTTATATAATAAAATGAATCTATAATGCTAAACATATTTGAATAATAGCATGTTATAAAAGAATTTCATAAAATGCCCAAATAGCAATATATAAAACACATTTATATAATTATATGAAACTTATTCAAATGTTACTCGCAATTTATAAAACACACTTATAATATTACAAATTTAAATTTCATGAAACCAATTCATAAAATGCCGCTAAATTACATAATTAGTAGATAACATGAAACGAATCCATGTTCATTAATTTGGGCAAGGAAAAAGTGCTAAAAGTAGCAAATTCACTACAACTTACGTAGTTCATATATATAAACACATTTATATAATACTACTAATTGGTGATTGACATGAAACATATCCATGTAATCAAATGCGACATAATTTATAACATGAAATATATCCGAATATTAATCGCAATTAATTATATAGAGAACAGATCCATATAACATTAAAGTTTGGATGAAACGAATTCACAGTAAAGCTCGCAAATTATATAAAAGGTATTCATATAATATTGCAAATTTAAATTTCATAAAACAGATTCATAAAATAATCAAACATCCTATAAAATTAAACATTATGGTATGAAACTAATTCATGCGAAGCTCCATGAAATATTTTTATTAAGCAGAACAATAATAGAACAATTAACCGAATTATGATTGTTCATTTTGCATAAAATTATTAAATCATGGAACATATTCACGTGACGGGGTATTATATAAATCATATTTATATAATGCAACTTATGAAACATATTCATTCACCCAACCAAGAGGATCTTTATATCACATAGATATTTATTGAGTAAAAGAAATTTACGTCACATGCACTAATTTTATGTATGAAACAAATTCATATAACGTTAACCCAATGGATTAATAACAAGTTATTCGGTCAAGAAAATATCAAGTTGATACATATACAAAACAGATTTATATATGACATTAAACATATTAATGTTTTATAACGAATTCACGCATTCAGGATTTCGAAACCTTAATTCAACGAATGAATTAACTACGTGAAACCCTATCAACTTGAGCATCATTATAATTCAATTAAAAATCATGCCATGACTAATGATAATAATCAAATAACAATGACTGAAAAATAATTCGATCCAAAACAGTCGAAAATAGCCGGACCCATATCATTGAAATATGACAAGAAGCAAACCGGCCCAAAAAGAAAAACGGTTCAAAAAACAAAAATTTGGGCCAAAAAAAAAGGCCCACTAAACCGGGCCTCCCCTTCTCTTTTATTTGATAATCCAACCCAAATGAAGGGGGTTTTATGGGCTTTGCTTTAACTCTCTCTTCTTTGCCACCCGAGCTGCTTCCCGAGTCCTCTGTCTCTCCTCGACCTACTTCCCCAAGCTCTCCTCCCTGACTCTCTTCTCCTCTCGACCCTGAAAGCAAACCCCTCGGTTTTCCCGCGCCATGGCCAGAGAAATGGTGCACTGAGCTCCTTTCTCACGCCACCACCACGGCAACTACAGCTGCCGTTCCAGTTCCCGAAAACCCAGATAAGGAAAGAACCCCCACTCGCCGCCAAAAGCCCACCAATAACCCACCAGCATGTAGATCGGCTTCAACCGAGCCAGAAAACACCAACTGTGCACCGAAGACGCCTCTCACGTGGTGGCACGTGACTCAACGCGCTGCCAATCTGGTGAATTTTGCAGTTTCTTTGCCGGATTTGGGTAGATTGACGATCAAGGGTGCGGTTGGAGGAAGAAAAAGAGCCAAAATCTCTTTCGTTAGCGGCACGTGCCCCATGCGCCACCCCTCCATGGCGGTTCTGATGGGTATGGTTCGGCTCACTTATTTCCGTTTTCTACCGCCCCCTTTTTTTAAATTTGGGTTATGTGATGGTTTTGACCGAAGGCCACAGAGGCCTCGTCAAGGCCACAGCCGCCACAATTACAACCACATAGGTGCTTGTGGTTAGGAGCTAGGCCATGGCCATGGAGTCTAGAAGCAGAGGCGCAGAGACAGGTTTGGGATTTCTCAGGGTTAGGGTTTTAGGTTTTAACACCAACCCGTTCTGGTTGCTTAGTTTGGGGCATAGGCGATTAGAGTCGCCAGACAATCATGAATTTCATTGATGTTTATGAAAAGCACAATTTCCTCTGTTTCTTTCAATAAACATAATCAAAAACAGAACATTTTCATTCACTGGTTGCATACTAGTCATGCTTTCATAACTCACACATCGATTTAATAGGCAGATTGGGATGAACATATCATCAGTCGTAAAAGGATGGGTTTTTTTTTTAATAATTAATCTTGTTGATGATTATTCTGGGTCAAAAACAGCAGCATACAAGCATTCATGAATTCGACTGTTCAGAATTGCACATAGCATGATAGCATGGCACTCAAGCAGAAACTAATGGAGTCCGTTCTTTAGACTAAAAACATGCGTATATCAATTAACGTGATCGCAAAACTAAACTACAAAAACTCAGTCGTTAATCATGGGAGCATGCTTGGTTGAATCATTATCATCTGGATTTTAATTCAAGGCATGATTACTAAAATCAGACTGGGCATGCTAATCTTGAAGGAACAGATATGTCCAATAAGTAATACATCTAAAGACATAATCTTTAAGTGGATTTTGGGCATAATAATTGCACAAGCATGCTTTTGGAATTAACAGATTTGCATAATCATATAAATTAAGCAAATAATCACATAAACAAGCATAACTTAGGTTTGACAGTTTGTTAACCTAAGAATTGGGACTAATCCGAACAACCTGGCTCTGATACCACTGTAGGAAGAAATAGAAATAACCTGGATGCGGAAATATACTGTCAGTAATAGTTCATGCGTATAAAGAATACTAGTCACGCCAATAATAATACCAAGCAGCTACTAGAGTCACTTTAGGGTTTCACGTCCTAAACCCGAGAACTCGATAGATGGTAGGTCGGCCATGAGAGAGAAGTAGGAGCATATGGGAGATATGATATTCGCGTCATAGTGTCTCCCAAGGCTAACCCCCTTAAACCCCTTATATAGGTTAGGGGGTAGCAAGGGTTGTCGCCCTAGGCGACTTAAGTGGCCGTCGGGCCTAATCTCATTAGGCCCGTCCAACACAAAGCAAACTAGTAAACATCCAGACATCTAATATCCAACTGTAAGCAAATGAGAAACCATGATTGAATAGATAGTGAAGAACAGAAAACAGTGCAGCCATTCGAATATGAACTGGAGAAGAAGAGGGTGAGGGGATCTCAGATTTTAGCCATTACAAACATCAAACTCCAGAAAACAGAGCAGCAATTCAGCTAAATACATAAACTCTAAGCACTAGAAAATCGAATACAATCTCAGAGCATAACCAACAAAAATTAACTAAATCATCCAAGCTACTAAAATTGACTAAATCAACTAAACAACTGAAATCAACTAATCCAACTCAATCACTGAAATTAGAATTGAATCAAACTGCTTAAATCAATAAAAGGAAACTAAGCTATCGGGATGAAGTTGAGATCTGAAACAGAGGAGCAAAGCAACGATGCAATACCAGGATAGAGGAAGGGACTTCAACACTCCAACCGAAAACAACCATCCATGAGCTTCCAAAGCTTGCTCACAATGGCAGATTCACCATCATCAATTTCGAATTAACAAACAGAGAAACAAGATGAACAGGGCAGATTCAGGGGAGGGGGAGTTGTGACCCAAATTCAACAAAACCAACATCCAAGATTTGCAAAATCACACCAAAATCGTGAATTACTACTGGAAAACTCAAAAATTATAGCATTATTACATAAAATTCAAAGCTAAGCAAACTGAAATCCAACCGAGAACAACCCTAAGTTCCTGAAACCCGAAATTGAACTTGAAATTAAACCTAAAATTAACCTTAAAATCATAAACGAAATTAAACTCAAAATTCAGCCTTAAATTGCAAGCTACAAATTCGAATCACAACTCGAAACAGATCAAACCCTAAATCGCTAATATTGAAAATTAAAACGAACAGCCTAAACTTAAACCTAAAAAAAACGTTAAACTAAAACCTAATGAAACCCTAAAACTCCCTAGTTACCTCCTTCAATGGCTGCTTCCTCCATTTTAGACCCGAGCGTTGCTCCAATCTCGCCCCTTCGATTTGCTTGGGTATCGTGGATGGTGAAGATGGGGACAGCAAAGGTGGTGTTGATGCTGGTGTCGTGGCAGTTGTTGCATGAATGAGGGGATGGTGGTTCGAGTTAGAGAGAGAGAGGAGATGAGGAAGAGAGAGATGCGAAGGATCGAGAGATGGAGATGGGGATGCAGCAAGGGTCGGGGTTCTGGGATTTCAGGTTCTGGGATGGGGTAACCGAGAGGAGAGAGAAAGTTAAAAGGGGAGGGCACGCTTGGGGGAAAAGAAGAGCTGAACTGGTTTTTCTATTTTTTGTTGGACCTGTTTATTTATTTATTTTGTTTCTTTCAATTCGGCCAAACAACAAAAGAGCTTTTGGGTTGAGTTCGAGTCCATTCGGTCCAATTTTCATTTTTCGGTATTTTCGTCATCTTTTTCTTGCATTTTTCCTCATTTATTCAAAACCTTAAAATAAAATCAAATAAAAATCTTAAAAATACGATTACAACGAGCATAAAACAGGTGTAAAAGTATCTCAAAAATAACGTATTTTTGGCGCGAACAGTTGGTAACGTGATAATAATACTAACGCACTATTTTTTATATGTTGGAAATATTAGGACGTATTCTTCCTCCAAAATTGAAAACTGTTGCAACACCCCGACCTCACCGGGTCGTGTTACACGCCACAGTCTTTCCCTGGGGAAAGATTGTTAAGGCAACTTGCTTAAACCTATTCGAAACATAACCTATTGAGACTTAATATTTAAAACTTAAGCCACTATAATATAATTGGGTCTTGAGTTTAACCCTAGGGCTAGGAATGCTAGGATTTTTTTAATTTCTGGGGCAAAACGGACAGAGTTTTCTCTAACAACTGGCCGTTTCCCAGGCTTAAAGCCTTACATTACATTCTTGCAATACATAAAGGTACTAAATAACACCAACAACTCAATGGCTATACGCCGGAGTTCACAACTCTACGGACCACCCGCTCAGAGTATACAGAGCTTTCTATTTTTCATAAACCTTACAAGAAGATAAATAATTACATAACCTTACAAACATAATCAATATTACATAGTCATGTCATAATCAAACCAAGCAAGTCCATCCTTGTTGCACTCTACGCGTCAGTCACATATCTGTCGATCTGGGGAAAAGAGGAAAAGTAATGGGAATGAGCAACCACCGCTCAGTGAGTAAACCCTCTCTCCCAAAACATACTTAAAATACATATTAACTTACGAAAGCCTTTCGTAATTCATTTTAGTTGAAGAGCTTCCACATAATACATCATATTCGAACCATAACCAGCGAAGGAATAGTCATACCAAAAAGCATAACTTTAGAAGAAACCGTAATGCATTGACTTAACATAATAAAGTTACGTAAACCCAGAAACATAACATAGAAAGGGTTTTACACATAAGTTTCACTTACCTAAAATCATACATAGTAACTTATTCACGTAAATGAGGAGACTAGACTCTTATAGGTACTTTGTTACTGCCATCTCGAGTCGGCCAAACTCGAGCGGCAACACACGCCTATTCGGACAGACATCATACTATGCTGAGATGTAATTTTCATACTTAGACTTTAGGCGGGAATCAAACCACCATCCCTGAATCTATCATAACATAACTTATGTGATACCAGGCTGGAACTAAGCCACCATCCCTGGGTCTCAGACTTAAGCTTAAAGTTTCTAGAGTAGCTCCTCCATGTATACATAACATAACATAACCATTCGTACACATACGTACTTATACTTATTCATATATATGTCTTAGGAACTTATAAGATTCATACACATACATACTTAGTAAACAACATGCTTATACTTATTCATATGTATGTTTTATGAACTTATAACATAAAAACATAATCCTCTTGCAACTTTAGCTTTTAGGCAAACAACAAGAAAAGCCTCTTAAAAATCATGGTGAGTCTACTAACTCATGATTCAAAACTTGGGTAATTAACCAGCATGTACTCCAAAGCTAGGATTCGTAAGTAATCACCTTCAGTTGCCCTTTTTACGCTCATTTCAATCCTTCAAACGCAAAAGGGTGAACATGATACAAGCCAAGTTTGCTAACTCATAAATCGACTTCGTAAATAGCTTAAAAGTTTTTCATAATCGTAATAAGTTTGCTAACATGTAAACCAACTTCGTTTTAAACTTAAAAGCTTCTTATAAACGTAGTACATTTACTGAATCGTAAAACGACTTAGTTTCTAACTTGAACACCTCGTACGAATATAATAAGTTGGCTAAATCGTAAAATGACTTCGTTTTCATATCCAAAGCTTCGTTTAAACGTGTTAGGTTTGCTAAATCGTAAAACGACTTCGTTTTTTTAACTTAAGAAACTTCTTATAGACGTAAAACGTTTGCTAGTTTGTAAAACGACTTCATTTTAAACTTACAAGCTTCTTATAAACGAAATAAGGTCTGTTAACATGTAAATTGGCTTCATAAATAACTTAAAGACTTTTTATAAATGTGAAATGTTTACTAAATCGTATAACGATTTAGTTTTCTAACTTAAATGCTTCGTATAAACGTAATAAGTTTACTAAATTGTAAAACGATTTCGTTTTCAACTTAAAAGCTACATATAAATGTAATAAGGCTGCTAAATCGTAAAACGACTTAGTTTTCAACTTAAAAACTTCTTATAAATGTAAAACAATTGCTAACTCATAAAACGGCTTCACTTTTTAGCTAAAAGATTCTTTTAAACGTAATATGTCTGCTAAGTCGTAAATCGAAACTCGTTTGAAACTTAGATACTTAGTTAGAAATAAATGCAAGCTAGATTCGTTTGAAAATTCCATTTTGAAACTCAAGATGGGTGTAAAAATAAACTAAAGGCTTAAAATATTCCCAACTTGCTATCGTTCAAAAACTTAAAGCACTTGGCTCGTTTATGAGGCAAACATCACTTCATAAATCTTCTATGTAAATTCTTCTTGAAACGTAACGGTTTTACTACCTCTTGACTCGAAACTTTATAAAGACTCAAGTTTGACCAAAATCTACCTTGAGGCCAACTTATGAAGTAGTGGGTTTTCAAACGCCTTAACCCTAGACTAGGTAACCCAAGTTTGTTCGAATGAAATAGTTAGTATTTGCAAACTTCTTAAAACCAGGCTTGAATGTACACCAAAACAATAAAGACTTCTTTTACTTTTAAACCACCTTCTTGTATCCCAAACGATCTTCAACATTAACTAGTTTGATGTGAAAATCGAAAGCAACTTTAGAGAGTTATGTGCAGTTCTAAATCATGAAAGCCACCATTTTAAAACATCAGGCAACCTTTCAAGAACAGATTGGTTTTGCCCTGGCATAACAAAAGCTTAATTCGTTTGCCTGTCCACACATGCAATCGAATTCATGCAACAACAATCCAATATACCAATTCAGTAAACTGATTCATATAATTATTATTCGAAATCCTTAAAATAGGAGGGATTAACGGTTCACCCACCTCGAATCCAAGCTATATGCGTGCAAATTGGCTAGATTGAAGCTAAATTCGAACTCCACACACCCAGAAAATCCGCTGCCTTTGCGTGAGGTTTGAACACCACCAAACCCAAAACCCTAACTCACAATTTCTGAAGTATTTAGGCACGATTAGCACGAATTGAAGGGAATTCAAGCAAGGATTCAATTTATAGAAGCAAGGTTGCTCGAATTCTCACCTGCATGCACGAAATCCACCGGGTGTTCAGTCGGTTCTGTGCCGAAATGGGTTCGGCCACATGAAGGGGGAGACGCCGGCACCTGGTGGGCGTCGCCTGAGGTCCGATCGGGCCTGAGGCGCGGCATGGCAGCGAGGAACAGAGAAGAGAAGGCAGGTGTGGAGCTTGAGGTCTGCGAATGGTGGAGGAAGCAGAAGAACGGGCAGAGAGAAGGGGGGTGTCGGGTCACGTGTGAAGGAGGAAGAAGAAGCAGGCACGGGGGGGTTCACGCGTGTGATAAATTTTAATCCCCTTCTCCCTTTTTTTTGGGATTCAATTCTACCACAAAACTTCAACCTATTGTATTAATAATTGAATCCCCGGGCCTCCAATCTTAAACCGAGTTCCTAAATATAATCGCTGGTCAGCTTACTGGCCCTTTGATTATATTAAGATCGATTTAGTAAATTACAGAACTATTACTAGAGTTTAACAATCTGATCGTATTTTGGAAATTGCTTTTGTTGAAGCCTCAAGGAATCGAAGGCTTGCCTTGTCACACAACTTTAGGAAATTTATTTTGGGATCTAAAGTTGAATAGATCAATAACTTGGGCGATATGGCAGTTGTAGGTTGGTGGATATTAAAATAAAATTTTTCAAACCAACAGGCATAATATTTGATGAGCAAGTACGACAAAAATGCGGGTCTCACAACTGTAATACCAACAAATAACTTAATCTTGATCATAATAACTTAATTTTAGTTTGACACTCTTAATTTTAACAAAAATAAAATTAGGCATAATTTTTAAATATATATTGATTTGATCTTTTAATGAACAATAACAACTTAGCTTTTTACTTTTCAAAATTTGTTGGTATAACTGTAACAATACCAACAGACTATTTGGTCATCGTAAATATTGTTGGTAATGTATTACCAATACCATCAGATGCATTTCTTCTGTTGCAATTTATTTGTGTTCCTTTGGTACCAAAACTCATAGCCATTTTACCGACAGAAAAATCAATCTGATGGTACAAATAAACTTTTACCAACAGAAAATATTATTTGTTGCTATGTTTCTGTTGCAATAAGTCCCTTTTTTTGTAATGATTGTTTGCTAGCTATCTATATTATTTTTTTTAGTGAGCTATGCTATTTATTTAGTGAGCTATGATAGATATTTGGTGAGCTATAAAATGTATTTTGTGACCAAAATGATGTAGCGTGGAATACTGATCATTCATAATAAAAAAAGAGCGAACAAACAATTTTAGTTAGCACATATACTTTTTTGTTCATATTCTAAGGTATGATATATTCGTCTTATAGTGAGCTATGACTTATATTTAGCGAGCTATGACATATTTTTAGTGAGTTGGGCTATATTTGTATTATACTAACTAAATATGCATAATACGAATGCACTTATGTCATAATAAAAGATAATATAAATATTTCTTACTAATATTGTATTGCTCATTAGATATATTATATAGTTTACGAATGCGCCTTTGCCTTTTGAAACACCAGTAGGATTACAAAAAATTCTAACATAATAATCAACATCAACAGACTCAGCAATATAACGATCTAATATAGATATGAAAAATGAAATATTATCTGCAAAAACAACATAATTTTTGTGGTGAGCTATAATGTATAATTGGTGAGCACAACCTTCATTCTAGTGAGCCAAACGCTTGTGTTAGTGAGCAAAAATGCTCTGCAGTGCAAGGCAACAGATTTTTTGTAGTGAGCTATTGTTTTACTTGTTAGGCACAAGATTAATTATAGTGATTATATTTGGTGAGCAGAAAACTGATTTATGATTGTTGAATACAAGCTCAATACAAGTGAGCTAAATATATTTCTTTAGTAAGTCAATGACTATATTTAGTGAGCACATAACTCATATTGGTGAGCTGTTGTTTCTCATATGTACATAGCAATAATGAAAATATCATCTGAAAAATAGCCATAACATTTGTGGTGAGTTATAATGCAAGATCGGTGAGCACACAGGTCAATCTTAGTGAGCCAAATATTTCTTTTAGTGAGTAAAAATTGCTCTGTAGCACAGGGTAACATATTTTTTATGGTGAGCTAAATGTATATCTTTAGTGAGCCAACGACTATATTTAGTGAGCACATAACTCATAACGGTGAGCTATCGTTTCTCATATGTCGCAACCCAAAATTTACATAATGCAATCCAGTTCAAAAATCTCGAAATTAACTCATCAAAATGCAAAACTAACGAATACAACTTCCAATTCCGAAAATAAAAACAGAGATCGAAAAACATTATCAAACTTGAAGAACAATTCTCGTTTTATGAAGATTCAACATCAATAGCGACGTTAAGATTAAACCCAGCTATTCAATAATTGCTGAATATTAAAGCAATCGAAGCAGTGAAGAGTAATCGAACATTGAGGAGAATAAAAACCGCGATTTCAAAAAATTGAGGAGAATGAATTTTTTTTAAAAAAAAGCATAGGGCTTGGCAGTTGAAGGACTCAAAATCGCTGTTGGTGGGGCTGGGTGGACAATTGAGTTGTCCACCCGGTTGTACGTAATAAATTGCGCATCTATAACATGTCTCATGGAATCGGGAAGAAAGAATGAGAGCCGATAAGGCTGGTGCACACTACACAGGGCTAATAGTGTGTGTGTGTGTGTGTTTTTTTTCTTTTCTCACTTAGCAGCACGTTAGACTGATGATGCTCAGGAATTGTATTTCAATTGCATTTGAGTGCCTTGAAAAATTGACATGGAATAATCAGTGTTAAGGAAGTTTGGTTTTCCTTTTTATTTTGCCGTTATATTATTTCTTAAGTTCGTTCACTCATTACTCAGCACGACCTACCTGTGTCATCCTATGCAGCAGTGCCACTACATAAGTAGAGTATCAGAGTTTAAGACGTATGCAGCCATGCCCAGCATTTGCTTATAGTTAAGAAGATGCTATTTTTAGCTAGTCAGTTGTGAACACGCATTGTCATGCTACATCACAACAAGCAATAGGCACAACAAGTTTAGCATAAAATCCTTCTGGACTGTCTTCTAGTTTAGCCAGGCAATAAAATATATTGATGGATTCCTCGTATGGGTAGAATTCATTAAGCTACTACATTCATGGCATATATCCATGAGTTTTTAAACTGAAGAGCCAAACATAAGCAGGAGTATCCTAGAACTTACCACTACTTCCTTGAACTTTTGAGCTTTGTAGTTTCATAGACAACTACCATGTTCTTCACCTCTGGAGTAATGACATTGGTAGATGATGTGACGATCTTGTGGTAGTATTGCACCCTTAATTTATGAATTCCAACAATCTACAATTGGAAGGGGGAAGGGGGGAGAGGCTGCAGCAAGAGGATCCATTAACTTGTATTAGAACCTCATAGGATAAGCAGAAACAATAGATAACGAACTGACAACGAGTTGCTATACATAAACAAATTTTATCAATTCTTTTTGGGGAAAAAAAAAATTGAAAAGAAGAGAGGAACAAGAAAACATAATTCCCAAACAATTGATATCAATTTGATGCATTTTTTAATTTTTGGGGAGAGGGGAAAACCGTTAATGAAAATTTATATAATATCCTCAATGAAAATCCTTTAATCAAAATAAATCCATTTTAGTTTCAATTTGACACCAAACTAGAACACCACCCTTATTAGCTGAATCACCTCTACCAGCTAAATCACCTCTAAACATATATAGCATTATTCTGAACACCAACTGTACTTTTTACGATCTACTGTGGGTGCTAATTTTACTCAACATCAAAATATGAATAGTCAATCCAAAAAATAATACAAGAAAAGGAGTTTGTGTCTGGCAACACAATGCAAATATGCAATACTATTACATTGCATACCATTCTCTACCACATACAATACCAGTATTCCATCTCACCCAAGTGACCCAACCCAACAGGGTAGGCAAAACGACAGTGACAACATGCGATGTTAACACATAGAACTCAGAACTCAGAACAGTATCTAATGTCCATGCATTTGAGCTAGGCACCCCCCGGGAAAAAGTTACATGTAAAAAACCCATAAGATGATGACCCCCCCAAAACACAAAAACCAAAACATAAAAAAGCAAGGTTCATGAGACATCCGTTGAATATTGCCAATCGATTCTCTCTCATTTAATAATGATGACAATAGGTAATGAAAGATCAAACACTTTTAAATGAGAAAGTCTACAGCATGCTAACCTCATTCTCCCTCAATCCAACGTCCCAATGGGTTGCTACACCTTTGTATTCCTTCATATGCCTCACAACATAAATACCTCCATTATGATCTTGTTTGGAACTGCGGATTTTCCAAGGCATATCTATGTGTCTTTCTTGAAACTGTTGAATGGAAGTGCCTCTCCTATCATCACTCCATTCCTTGACAAGATATTCTCCCAAAAGTGTACTCGGCTTAGTTTGCATATGATTTTTAAAAAAATAGTATCATTATATGCTTCATTTGAAAAATAATAAAACAAAACAACAATGTGTAACCTCACCAAATGATCTGTGAAGAACTCGTATAGGCAACTATCCTTTGGCTTTTTTTTCATATGGTCTATTATATATCCAGAGTTTTGTCCTTGAAATTAAAGCAAAGAACAATTTTTCTTTTCTTGTGTACACAATAGAAAAACACCTGAAAACCTAACATAAAGTTTTTTTTTGTCAATGTAGAATAACATACCCATCATGGTGATAACCTAATTCCCAAATAATAGCTGCCAGCAAAAACAATTGCAAAAAAATACATTTAAAAGTAATTTGTTTGAGTAAATTTTACCAAGTCAACTTCCTTGAATTTAACATACAGAGTCAACGATAGCTCCTCATTCAGCCTATAAAAGAATGTAGCTTTTGCTTGGGCTTCATATTTCGTCTTGATGTATAGATCCTTCAAGGCAAAACAAAAAAAAAAATTGACTTTTACTTGACTAACCCGTCATATGTAAAAGCATATATATACATGTGAAAATGTTATATAAGAATCTTTTTAATTGACTTACCAATGCTTCATTTGTAAAGAAAACCCGATGAACGCCAAATCGATCTCTGTACTGCTTACGTGCATTCAGTATATGCCCTCAAATATTGATGACGGTTTTGTCAACGTCATTATCCCTAGCAAGACTTGAAAGCGCACGTCTTGTAGCCACATAGTACGTATCATCATACAACACTTGGCTACAAAAATAAATAGATAAATTATACATTGAACTATACTTGGACTATTTATAGAAAATGGTTTTGATGATTTCAAAGCTATTCACGTATGAATGACTTAGCTATGCAACTCAGGACAGCAAAGACTGAATCAATCACCCACGTCATATTAGTTATCAGATGGATATAAAAATCAACTCAGAATAGCAAAGACAAAAATAGACAGATTAGATATGTACCATTTCGTATATTACTCAATCCACTAGTTGAATAGCTCATGATAAACAAAACTAAAGTATTTTACTAATTGCATTGGTTAATATTCTTTCTACAGTCAATGAACCAATTCCATGAACGCACATAATTGTGGTTAGCTATTCTCTCAACTTTAACCTCATAAACAACAGCTACAACCACATCTTCCTTTATTTAAAAGAGAAAAAAGAGAGAGGGGGAGGATGGGGAAGGGAAGAATGAACCAGAGAAATTACTAATGACAAACTACTATATTTCCAAAGCAATGACATGAGCAAATGTTTGTATAGTCTTCGGTAGCTTTAGCAGTTTAGCCTTTGTAAACCCATTAAAATCGATCAATGCAATGTAAACATTAATAATAGTTAATTTATTAATCTTTTATATACATTCATATACTCCTTAAATTACCTTGTCCACAAATCTCAAAAGCAGAATGCTAGAGAAAATATTGATGGTCAATGCCTAATTTAAGAATCACCTGGCTTAGACAATCCTTTGGGATCAGGTTGATGAAATACATACTAGGAAGTGTAAACAGTGTGTAGTTACCTTTGGTCTTCTAATAAGTTAAACAAAAAATCTACATATAGCTTCGGTTCAAGGCTATTGCCCCAAAGATACTCACGTTCCTTTGCATATAAGAAGAGCACAAAAAAGGTGCGAACTCTTTCCTTTCCCGGTGAGGATAGTTGCGCCTTTCTAACATTGTGTTTCCTCCATCTGCTTTCAAAACACAAATTCATATTAGTCATGTTCATAAAGTAGTACTTTAAAGGAAGAATAGTAACTAGCAATGCATCTAAGATTTGTTAGGAAATTCCAAATAACGATGAAGGAGAAATGGAGTAGCAATACATGTAACATTGTGTTTACATCATAGGGCCAGCAAGGGTGCCATGATAGAAGACGTACTGAGTTATTTCGACTCTTACTATGTCAAACGTGAAATTCTTTAATAATACATATTCAATTTTAGTTCACTCTCTAATCCTATCCAAATCTCATTCCTTTAGAATTAGGGACGGGGGGTTATACATGGAAGTCAAGTAGGAAAATAGTAAATATTGCATACAAATTGTGTGTATGTGTGTGTGTGTGTGCTGGTATCAAAATCCAGACCTAAATAATTAACTAATTTCAATGATAAACAAATTGCATCAATTAGCTTAAACAGTTACAATTCTTCACTGGCTAAATGGGCTCTTGGGCAGCAAAGATAGACTTTCCAAAAATCTGAAATACCCACTAACAAATTAGTCCCAGTGTTCTGACAAAGAACTTCATAAAAGTCCATAGCAAAAGACAGCAGATACAGAATCTATGAGACTGATCATTTATAATTCGAAGCCTGAAATAGTAGAAGCTTGTTGGTTATATACTCTCTTACCTCAATGCTAGTACCTGCCTGTCTCTCAGACATTCTCTGCTGCTAAAAGAACTGTAATGATCAACCACAATCACTCTAGCAACAAAACTTCAGAAACCAAGGCAAAACACAGCAATTCAAACTATTGCATATTATCTTCAGCATAACCCAAATTGACAGGACATGCCATACATATCATGAGTCTAGCATATCCCTATTCACATCCATGCCCCAGAGTAACAACTAAGAAAGTTGCAGGGTGTCCTTTGCCCACCATACTCAGGTTTCATTGCATGGTTACTTTCAACTATAAGCATATTGCCTTCAAGCAACCATGCCAATAACTCCCTCATTAAGCAACATCTTACTGCACATCTTTAATTTCTATGTATCTAAGATCATCAAAACCCTAGATCTTATGCCCAGCTAACAGCTCATAAGTTTTAGTATAAAAGGAGTAAACTATTATAAAAGAAACCATCCCTTTATGAAAAGAATGTACAAGTAAACCACAATACTCATCTAAGTTTGACCAGTTAACTGTAAAATTTCACCAAAATGGTACAAAAAATTACTTAAAGTTCATCTCATCCAAAAAGATACTTATAAAGTTCAAGCACACATGTCAAAATAAATCAGCTTATTATTAATCCATATAAAATCTGCATAGCATTTAGGTAGAGATCTATATATCATAATCAAATGTCATTGAAACTAATCCAAAGACCCTTATTCCTGAATCCACAACCACATCCCCTAGAACTGTTATAATCTAATGTCATTGAAACAAATCCAAAAATTTCCAGCAACATACTACGCTCCTATCATTCTATAAATGATTACGTGCTGCTAAATGAGAGTATTTGCCATTTTTGTAAGACAACGGGGTGGTTCCTAGAAAAAAAAATTGCTCAGAATTGTGATACTTTTTGGGCCAGTCCACCAGTATATTTAGACTGGCATCCTCCCCCTTTCCCCCCTCCCCAAAAAAAAAAGGGTGGAAACAGAGAGAGAGACAGACAGAGAGGACAAAGAAACTCCAAAAAAGAAAAAAAAAAAAGAAGACACACACAGAGAGAGGGAGAAAGAGAGAGATACGGCAAAGAAGAAGGTAGAAATGTACCTGTTGGCACTTGCATGCTGCTGGATCGCATGGACCTTGTTGTTGGTCTTGTTGACACTTCCTCCATAATGCCTTTGCCTCTGCCAACATAGCTTGCTTCTAGTACATCTCGCATTGGAACATTGGCACCTAGGTCTCTGATCACAATTTCAGTAGCAAGGGCAACACTCTCTCCTTGAGGCTATGCTTCACAGATGAAGATTTTTATAACACAATCGTGTGGTTATCAAAAAAAAAAAAAGAACAATAATAAGGTAAAACTGATTGGTTTTTTTTTCTTCTTTTTTTTTTTTGGGTTTGCGCTGTTACTATTTTTCTTCTGATCTCAAATAAGTTAAAAATATACATGCAGTTGATCTAATGAGCTGCTTTGTTCATGCTTGCTTCTCTGTGTGTGATTTTTTAGGCAAAAAAGAACTAAAAAAGAAGTATCATGCATGTCATTTGAATTGTAGCTGGTTTTCTGATCTGTATGAGTCTAGCCAGCTAGTTTTGTGCTGCCAAGAATGTAAGTATCTCTCACTGTGTGTGTGTGTGTGTGTGAGAGAGAGAGAGAGAGAGAGAGAGAGAGAACATAATATCAGCAATAATTCAGTGCTAATTAATCATCATAACTAAATAATTAAGCTGTAAGCATATGTTTGTCATTATCAGTGGGCTAGGCTTCTTCCAGAGTCATCAACAGGATCGGGTGCACCTGATCAGAGCCGCAAGAAATACTAGTTAGACATTGAAGAGTGATTTATCTCTCAGCTTGCTCAGTTAATAAGTATAAATCCCCCTTTTTATTGGAAGTTAAGATATGGCATTTTCATCATATTACCTATTTTGATGGTTTTTGGGCTAGTCCACCAGCATATTTAGACTGCCATCCACCCCTTTCCCCCCTCCCTAAAAGAAGATGAGTGGATGAGTACTTGATTTTCTTATGTGAGGTGATGTTTACATTCATTGTGCTTGTGTCAGGCCATGTTTACATTCATTATGTAAAGAGAGAGAGAGAGAGAGGTAAATAGAGAGAGACACAGAGAGAGGCCAAGGAACAAAGGTGGAAACATACCTGTTGGCACTTGCATGGTGTTGTATTGTATAGACCTTGTTCTTGGTCTTCTTGACACTTACCTCTATAATGGCTTTGCCTTTGCCAACATAGCTTGCTTCTTGTACATCTCGCAATGGAACATCGACATCTAGCTCTCTGATCACAACTCCAGTAGTAGGGGCAACACTCTCTTCTTGATGCTCTGCTTCACAAATGAAGATTTGAGTGGCTGTTGGCTCATTATCTTCTTGAGACAAGCCGAGGCTGAACCTTGGTTGAGTAAATTGTGGGAAGTGATGTTTGCTTTTTTGGGCTGTCACAAAATGCTTCTCGATTGCCTCAATCGCCAACAAGAAATCTTCTGACTCATAGGGGTCGGATGAGAGTATCGGTTTGGTACTCTTTAACTTTCCCAGCAAAGTTGTCTTTGCAAACAGTGCATCAATTGTGGTCTGCATAGCTATTGTTCTTACTCTTTTTAGTGAAGCGTGTGCTTCAGGAACCAACTTCTCTAATTCCGTGGTCACCCCTGCAAAGACACGAGTATTGGTGATGATCTCATTGCTTACCTTCTTAGCATCCTCAAGAAGTGTTTGATCAAAAGAAAGACAAATGAGAAGAAAGACAGGCCAAGCAACATAAGGTCGATGTTGAGTCTGAGTCCCAGGTTACGTTCATCCTTGAGACTTCAAATAAGTCTACCTACTTGGGGGCTATTTTGGCATTTCCTTATGAATTCGCATCAAATCAAAATACTAAACAAGTAATTATATTTCAAGTTTAACTTAACCTTGGATTTGATGGTCAGGGCACATGACAAGAATATGTGAGCGTTATATCTACTTCTAGATATCACACAGAAACATAAAAGTATGGCCATTTACCAACTGCGTAGACACCTAGATGTTACATATAGTACAGAGCAAAGAGTCTAACATAGGAGGTCATATACCGTAATCTTTGACTGTACAGTATCATGTTCAGCTTCAGCAGTAGGTTCAGGGGTTGCATTAGATGGTTCCTCTTCATGAATCGCTTGAGCTTCATCGGGCATTTCAGTCTCATCTAGTTGGTCCTCAAGGGCACCTTTGCCAAACTCGACTTCAAATTCTTGTTCTTCCCTTGATTTCATTTTATCATTTATCCATCCTCTCAAGGTTGGGAACTGACGATTGACAGTCCGTACTTTGAAAACAACCCGATCAAGATAACAAAGCTGTGAAATAAGAAAAAAAATCAATTTCTTTTTACAAAACTTGCATGAAAAATTAGATGATCTAAAATTTTAAGGATTCCAATTAAGTGCAGGAATAAAATGAATGAATAGAAATTCTAAATGTACCATTAGGAAGAGCATTGGCCCTCTAAAAAACCTCGAGGTCTTCTTTTTGCACTTATCAATTGATGAGACAAGGGCTGCCATTGTGTATCACGCCCCAATTTAATTCTGTCACTTTTCTTAAATCCAATAATGCATCAAGTACCAAGTAATTCACTTCACCTCTTTGGTTCCCATTGATACAAGTAGACACCACAAACACTATAAAGTTTCTTTTAAATTCTTCTCCCCCATCTACCTGACCACAAATCATCTCAACCATCTCCCCAGATTTAGGGACACTATCTCAGTCAGGCCATTGTTCTTTCCATCGCTTGAGTAAGGTTTTGAATTCCGTACTAGAATTCGTTTCACTTTTGGCCTCAGTCACCTCAAGGGGGCCCTTGGTAAGAGCTAATGTCATATAAATATTATGCTCGGTGACTCTCAATCTGCCATGGGTGAGGGGCAGGGAGCATGAGCAAGTGTCGAAATTGCAAACTAACCACACTGCTAACTTCCCTGGAATCATGTTAACTTGCAAGTATAAGAAGCTGCCAAACCCAATTTCTTTGACGGCTTCCTTTTGCTTGTCATTTAGCTTTTCAATTAGCTGCCTCAACCCCTTGGGTGACATCCAATTGTTGAATTATTTTGGTTTGCTTTTCTTTGTTTTTGGTTTGTTTCTCAATTGGGTAGTGTGAACACCCATTGAATTGCTACCTAATGCCACTACTCCTTCTTGTTCTTGGATCATTGGTGGTATGTCACCCATATCATGACTTCTTTGTACACCTTGCTGACCATCCAAAGGTGATGCTTCTAGATCCATTTGAAAGTGTACATTTGGAGGTTGAAAGCTTGGTTGGGAACATTGACCGGGAAATGTTGAGGTGGGTGTGGGTGTGGGAGTTGCTGTCTGCAAAGGGATGTACTCCTCAGTGTGTGCATCACTAGAAGCTTCATTAGATTTGCCAGTAGTGGTAGCAATGTACACTGATGTTGGTCTCTTTGAATTACCTTGAACGCACAATCTTTTTGGTTGAGTACGAAGCTTCCTCCCCTTTCTGTCTTTTTGTTGTCCTTAAGACCGCTTACTCTCAGAGTGTTCACTGCAAAAATCATTTTAATAAACTGATATTAGTATATATAAAGATGAAATTTTAGACAACCCTACACCAGACCAACCAAATTAGCCTAAATCTTTGCTATAGCTTAGGGTTGTATTAATAAGGATGCAGTTAATATACATATATGGTGGACAATTATATTGAATGAGTTGTACACCTAAAATGGATACATATGAGATTAAATCTACATTTGTGAAGGACGATCACATTGGATGAGTGTTTGAGTGGCTTAGTATTGGAAGTTAGCGGTAATGCATCTTTGCATTCAAACCATATCTATAAAAACATATGGCCCACCTCACTAAAACAAATGCATAAGTTTATTACTCATATGTAACCAAAAAAAGCATGCGTTAATTGACAAGACTGAATATACAAGGGGATTGAATTGGTTCACTTTCCAAAAGGCACAAGTTCACCATGATGAACACCTAAGTTTACTACAATATATGTGCAAGTTCACCATGCAATTTCATTAATGTGAATGTATAATTTCACTAAAACAAAGTGTCCAAATTCACTAACATGCATATTATTTAGTGGCAAAAGAGATTAGGATAAGTTTGTCATAAAATCACATTATTTAACGCAATCAACCTACAATACAAACTCAATGCTACATATGAGTAAAGTTGTCACCAATATATACACCATTTGAACGCAAAAAAATATATATAAATTCATAAAACATATAAAAGGGATTTAATTAGTATTTAATAAATATATACATCAGTTGAACCTAAATATATGCTTGTATTGAATAAATATAAAAGGGATTTAATGAATTCACTTTTAAAAGGCACAATGTTCGCCATAATGAATACAAAAATTCACTAAAATACACGTGCAAGTTCACTAAAGTACATGTATAAGTTCACCATGATGATGTTTTATTATTTCTTCCGTTCTTATTTCTTATTATCGCCAAAAAAAAGGTGCTAATTACTCACTAATTTTAGATTCACGTAATTGAGTAAATAATTTACATAATACCTTTGAGTGTTGTGCATTTCAATGACTACATCTTTTTCACAATCACTAGAGTTTTTTGACTTTTGACTGCTTCTTGTATGAACCATTTTGCCTAAAATGAAAAACAAAACCAAGTCATTAAGAGTACGCTAATCATAAAGCTTGCAAGATTAAAAAAACATATAATTTACCATATGCAATTTCATTAGTATGAATGCACAACTTAACTAATGCAAGTTCACCACGATTAATATGAATGTACAAGTTCACTAACATAAAAGTGACTAAGTAGACTAATATATAAATTCATTAAAATATGGCTGCAAAGTTCACTAAAAAGTGAATGGCTTAACTCACAAGAATGAATGTACAAGGCAGACATTCACTTAGTTCACTTTTTAAGAAACGTACATGTTCACCACGATGACTAGCCATGTTCACTAAAGTACATTTGCAAGTTCACTAAAGTACACATATAAGTTCATCACGGTGAATACATCCAATTTGATTAATATGAATGTACAAGTTCATTAACGTAAAAGTGACTAAGTAGACTAATATAAAAATTCATCAAAATATGGCTGCAAAGTTCACTAAAAAGTCCATGGCTTAATTTGCAAGAATGAATGTACAAGGCAGGCATTCACTTAGTCCACTTTTTAAGAAACGTACATGTTCACCATGATGACTAGCCATGTTCACTAAAGTACATGTGCAAGTTCACTAAAGTACACGTATAAGTTCACCATGGTGAATGCATCCAATTTGATTAATATGAATGTACAAGTTTACTAACGCAAAAGTGACTAAGTAGACTAATATATAAATTCATCAAAATATGCCTACAAAGTTCAATAAAAAATCCATGACTTAATTGACAAGAATGAATGTACAAGGCATTGGCTTAGTTCACTTTAAGAAATGTATAAGTTCACCATAATCAATAGCCAAGTTCACAAAAATACATGTGCAAGTTCACTAAAAGTACAAGTTCATCTCCTAAAGTGTTTGACTAGCTTAGTATTGGAAGTTAGGTATAATGGATCTTATATTTAAACCATATCTATGAAAACATAATGTAATTGAGTAAATGACTTAATTCACAAGAATGAATGTACAAGGCATTGACTTAGTTCACTTTAAAAAATGTACAATACAAGTTCACCATGATGAATAGCCAAGTTTACTAAAATACATGTGCAAGTTCCCTAAAGTAAGCATATAAGTTCACTAAAATACATGTACAAGCTCACCAACATGGACATTGTTTAGAGGCGAAAAGAAAAAAGGCAAGTATATACCGAGTAGGAAAACTGTATGCTAATCAAAGTTGAACTAATAAGATATATATATATTTTGCAATTTTGACAAACTCTTTTTATTTACTTCTTTTGTATTAGCGTATGAAACTTGAGACAATGTATATTAATAGAAATTGTCACACCAACTAAACCCAATAGGTTCGCTAGTAAAGAGACAATCTTGCCCTAGTGCCCTAGTTGGTAGCCTCTTTTACATTATTACCACTTGCCTTTTCTACTTTGCTATAAAAATTCATTAACTAGCTTGACAAGAATGAGAGATTAAGCAGCATTCACTGTTTGTAGAAGGATCTTCTGTAAAACATTTTTTCCGTAACCAGCAATTATTGATTGCAATGGGCTGTAAGGAGCCCCCCTCTCCCCGAAAACACCAAAATATACTTACGAGTTCACCAATATAAGTATAAGTTCACCAACAAATATGTATAAGTTCACCTAAATATATTTACAAGTTAACCAGAATATATGTGCAAGTTCATCAAAATCTATAACCAAATGTATATATAAATTGACCAACACATACATAGAAGTTCACTATAAGATATCGGCAAACATGTATAAGTTCACCTAAATATATTTACAAGTTAACAAGAATGCATTTACAAGTTTACCAAAATACATGTATATGTTCACCAAAATATATGTGCAAGTTCACTAAAATATATGTACAAGTTCACTAAAATATGTTTCAAGTTCACCAAAATATATGTATAAGTTCACCAAAATATACTTACGAGTTCACCAATATATATGTATAAATTCACAAACAAAAATGTATAAGTTTGCCTAAATATATTTACAAGTTAACCATAATATATTTACAAGTTTACCAAAATACATGTATATGTTCACGAAAATATTTGTAGAAGTTCACCAAAGTATATATACAAGTTGACCAAGATTGATATTGACATTCACATTTAGAAAAGGACTAGAGAATATTCCTAAAACGAATGATAAAGCTCACAAAAAATGCATGCCCTAATCACAAGAATGAATATACAAGGGATTGAATTAGTTCACTTAAAAGGATATACAAGTTTGCCTTGGTGAATAGCCGAGTTCACTAAAATACATGTGTAAGTTCACTAAAGTAAATATATAAGTTCACCAAGATGAATATCCAATTTCACTAACATGAATATACAAGTTCACTAAAACAATGTGTCCAAGTGGACTAAGATGGATATCATTTAGAGGAGGAAAGAGAGAATGACAAGTTTGTCATGAAATTATATTATTTAACACAATCAACCTACAATACAAGTTTCTTTTATTTTATTAGGATAAAAATATCACGCAAATATATGCATAAGTTCACCACAAAAAAAA
>JAKOGI010000133.1:967500-1047500 GCA_029747015.1 Carnegiea gigantea | reverse complement strand
GCTTTCAAAAATACGCAAGTGAGAGACACTTAGTTTCTTACCGCTCCATGCTTCTTGTGGTGTCATGCCATGGACACTCCGTGTTGGACAAAGATTGGACAAGTACACAGCACATGAGAGAGCTTCGACCCAAAACTCTTTGGGCATCTTCTTACTTCTCAACATGCTTCAAGCCATGTTAAGAATGGTTCGATTCTTACATTCCACTACTCCATTTTGTTGAGGAGAACGTGGAACTATGAGAAAATGACGTATGCCTTGAGAAGTACAAAATTCTTCAAACTCTTTGGATGTGAACTCGCCGCCTCTGTCAGTTCTCAAAGCTTTGAGAGTATAACCACTCTCTTTCTCAACAAGTGCCTTAAACTTTCAAAATATTCCAAATGCTTCATTTTTCTCCTTCAAGAAGCACACCCATGTCTTGTGAGAAAAATCATCAATGAAAAGTAAAAAATAGTTGAATTTACCATGTAAAGATGGCTTGATCGGTCCGCACAAATCGGCATGAACAAGTTGAAGAGGCTCCGAGGCTCGAAAATTTGCTTCTTTCGGAAAACTTTTTCTAGTTTGCTTTCTCATGAGACATCTCTCACAAAGCTGATTTGGATGAGAGATGAACAGTAAGCCATTCACCATCTTCTCTTGTGCCAAACTCTTTAAGCCACCAAAATTCAAGTGGCCTAATCTCAAGTGCCATAACCACGGGTCATCTTTCACACAGGTTTTCAAGCACTTTGGATTATCAACTTGAACTTTGAGTAAGAACATTCTATTCCTTGCCATGTACACCTTCGTGATTAAATTTTGAAACATATCTTTCAAGGTGAGAGACCGATTCTTCATGTGAATGTCGTAGCCAATTTCAAGTAATTGGCCTAAATTTAAGATGTTTATTTTTAAACAAGGCATATAATAAACTTGAGAAATTAAGTGATGGCTATCATTTTTGGTGCGAATAAGAATGTCACCTTTCCCCTTGATCGGAACTTTGGTGTTGTCTCCAAAAACAATGTTGCCGACAACGGACTCGTCAAGATTTGTGAAAAACTCCTTGTTGCCACTCATGTGGTCACTAGCGCCCATATCAAGGTATCAAACACCTTTGTCTTCTTCTCCTTTGCTCGCCAACAAGAGGTAGAGATCTTCTTGCTCCTTCACGTCTACGAAATTTGCCTTCTCATTGGTGTTGGTGTGTCAACACTCCGAAGCGTAGTGATCAAATTTATGACATTTGTGACATTGAACATGTGATTTATCATATGTTCTACCTTTACCACGACCTCTTTGATTTCTGTAGCCTCCACGCCCTCTTGATGCTTGGGATTGACTGGTGGATTCCTCGTATTGTGATCCACCGTATCTACCGCGTCCTCGATGGCGACCTCGTCCATGGCCATAATGGCCTCCACGTCCAGGACTTCTTCCTTGGCCATGGCTTTGACTATTCGACTTCCCTGGCTCCTGGATTTTGTCACCCAAGGACACCTTGGTTTGAAGAGCTTGAACTGATGGCTCTCCTTTTCTCTTTCTCTCCTAATAGGCTTGTAAAGAACCCATGATTTGATCAAGAGTCATCGTCTCCACGTTGTTGCCCTCTTCAATGGCAAAAGCAACATACTCAAGTTTTGAGTCAAGCGATCTAAGGATCTTCTCCATAACACGAACATCTTCAATTGTCTCTCCATAACGCTTCATTTGGTTGACTACACTAGAAACTCTAGTGAAGTAATCAAAAACTGTTTCCGACTCCTTCATATGTAATGATTCAAATTCAGCCCTTAGGGTTTGGAGACGAACTTTCTTTATCTTATCCAACCCTTTGAAATTATTTTCAAGAATCGTCCAGGCTTCTTTGGCCTTTGTAACCAAAGATACCTTCTCAAACATAGTATCATCCAATCCCATGTGGATGATAGATACGGCTGGTTGATCTAACTTGCGATTTTTAAGCAAGTTATTCCTTTGAGCTTGTGTCAAAGCTCCCTCATTATGTGGTTCTTCATAACCTTTTTCTACTATCTCTCATGCCTCTTGTGAGCCAAGCAAGGCCTTCATCCGAATACTCCAAGTACCATAATTATCTTTTGTGAGTTTGGGATAACAAAGGGAAAGGTGGAATTCATCTTGTATGTGGCTCTGATATCACTTTGTTGAGATAATAGACAATTTTTGTGATTTTTATAGGAGAAGGCAAGAAGGAGGAAAATAACAATTGAGATAATACTTGTTGTTTTTTTTTTTTCACTTCTACCAAATGGCTCAAATACATGGGTATTTATAGGTGACATCTTCACCTAGTACAATGAACATTCATCCTAATCCATTCATGTATCTATGTGTGAACTAACCCACATACATAAACCATACAATACAATGTATCCAGGAATACATGACTCTCATAAGATATATAAACCTAGAAAACACTCTTCAATCTTTTTATTTAATAAATCAAGTTTATTATTTTATTTTATTTTTAACACTCACGGCTGGCTAAACGGGGGGTGGGACTTAGGGGAAGACTCAGGGGCGCAACATGGACCGGGGGAGGGTTAGAGAAATGTACTCACCGCTGTGACCACCGTTTCGGGCCACCAAAACCTGTCTGGTCTGAACACTTGAACTGTGGAGGTGAACCGCTACCAAAACCTTGAAGTTCTGCCCATCAGGTGAGCGCTGGATGCTGCCGGTGAGGGACCAACCTGCTAAAGAGAGAGAGGTGACGTCGTGGGCTGCCAGACAACTCCTAACGTCACTCAAGTGACCGTTCTGTGTACGCAGGAGAGCTAGAGAGAGGGGTTCGAGAAGAGCTATTTTGGTTCTCATACCATACCTAGTCTATATATATATATATATATATATATATATATATATGTATGGGTGATGATAAGTGTTTTGCCATAAGACACTTTTGAATGTCTTGCCTTAACTCAAATGAATGTGTTTCGTCATTTAAAATCACCAAATTTTTAATAATTACAAGTTATTTTGAGCTGTAAAGCTTTAATATTCGTCTGCTACGTCAACAAATACAAACTGATACTCTAATCGGATTAACCTTATCTGCGAAGGTATATTGTACGTGCAATTTTGTAAGTGTGAAAAATAATATATTAAAGAATGATTTTGCATAATGTATAAGTTTTAACATCCTTCTACTATTCAATCATACCATTTTTTTCTAATTTAATATGTGATAATATAAATTTTAAGTGAAAACAAGACACTTTTTAAGTGTCTTGTAACAAGATATTTATCATATATTATATATATATATATATTATATATATATATATATATATATATATATATATATATATATATATATATATATATATATATAGCATGCACTGGTGCTATAGAAAACATAGCAAGTGTAGCAAGTGTAGAGAGGTACCAAAATATATAGCTTGCATGTTTTTGCTACTAATTATTACCAAAAAAAACAAAAACCAGGGGATTTAGAGAGAAAAAGAAAGATCATGCCTTTCTTCGCCTAGTTAGCGATGCATAAAGATAAGTTAAAAAGTGAGTCAAAACAAAATGGCCATGCAAAACAAAATTAGAGTTAGTAGATGAACATAGGTATATCACAGTTGTAAACAGGTAACAAAATATATAGAAAACAGGTAAGAAAGAGGTAACAAAAATAAAAACAATTGTAAACAGGTAACAAAAATAAAAACATGCAGGACAACAAAACATAGAAAACATGGCAAGGCTAGCAAACAGGTAACAAAATATATAGCATGCATGTTTTTGCAACTAATTATCACCCAACAACTATCTCAAATTATACTGTTAATAATTTAAATTGGATCAAAATTAGATCAAAACAAGACAAGGATGGGGGAGTAAGAGAGAGAAACAGAGATCACAGCCTTCTTTCCCGAGTTAGTGATGCGCGCATTAGCGAGTGAGAGTGCGGAGTCTGAAGTTGCATTTATAAGAGACGAAACCCTTCAAATTTTTTGTATTGTGTAAGTCTTCTAAGATGCAATGGCTAAATAATGTAGTGATGTTTTTCCTCTTCCCATCGTACAAGAAATGCATGTAGTAAGTAACCACAAATAAAAAACAAATATTGGTGAACCCACAATAATTAATCGACAATACCGATCAAGGGAAGCAATAATATTCTAAACTTGATGTGATTTATTAATGCATGTGCGTATGTATTACTATGTGTAACTATATGTTTTTTTAACTAATTAAATTAGGATCGTAAGATCCTAAATACTTTACTATTCTAGTGAGAGTTGGATCCATGGAGCTTTTTTTGGATTGTTGAATCGCAATATCGTAAAATTTGAATTGGGAGTTCAATAACTATGATTGAACCTGAACCAGCTGGCTTTTGACTATGCTTCATGAACTGGACTTTTCTCATCCATATGCTGAATGCATGACTGCAGATTGTCTTATAATTATGCACAGTTTAAATGTGGACAAAGTAATGTCACCTCTATTAATTTAAAAGCAAGCCCAGTGATGATCTTGGTTTGTTTGCTAATAATCCCTCTTTCCCAAATTACCACCTTGTCTAGTAATCCAGTCACAGTTGGCGCCCATTACACTTATGTATCACCTTTAACACTGTCGTGTCTAACACATGTTGGGTTTCGTGGCCCAAAATCCAAGTACCAGTACGGTGGGACCGTGCTACACAAGACACGGGCGTGTCAAGTCGAAGAACGTCCAGTCGAAGAGGACAGAAAAACGGCACGGGGATGCCGTGCCATATGGCACAGGGTGACCGTGCCACGTGGCACGGTCGTGCCCGTGTTTTTACGCCGCCTCTCTCGGAAGGCGGTTAGAGTTCTGTTCGAGGGGGGATTCCACCTGGCGGCTAGAGTTGCATGCTAAGGGGAAAAACCCTACTGTTTAGACCCTATATAAAGAGGGTCAAGCCTAGGATCTAGAAACACTCCAGTACTCATAAACACATTGAGAGGTAAAAGTAGTTTGCGAGAGATTACAATAGAGAGAGATTGTAAGTCTGCTCTTAGATCGAATCACTGAGGTGATTGTGATCGTGGTGTACTTTCCTGCTCATAGTGGATTGTTTTGGTGCTGTCACCGTCCGTGGTTTTTCTCACATTGGGTTTTCCACGTTAAATCTCTTGTCTTCTTACTTCTGTTTTCTGTTATTCACTTGAATTCTGAATTCCTAATTCATCCTATTGCTTCCGCTATTATTGTTGCTCTAATATTATTCCTAACAAGTGGTATCAGAGCTTTGGTTATAGGATGTCTTCTATCATGAAGGTAGATATTCAGAAATTCGATGGAGAGATTAGTTTTAATCTCTGGAAGGTGCAGATGAGAGTAGTTCTCATTCAGCACGGGTTGTGGAAGGTTCTGAAGGGACCTCACGTGAAACCTGAGAAGATGACAGAAGAACAGTGGGCAAAGATGTGAAGAAGAGACGTGGGTCGTTGACAGAGGACGAATGAGAGGAACTGGAGCTGAAAGCGGTTTCAGCCATATAGTTGTGCTTGGCATCACATGTCCTACGAGAGGTACTTGATAAGACAACTGCGGTGGATCTTTGGGTTCGGCAGGAGGAACTCTACATGACGAATAGTCTCGCCAACAAGATCCGTTTGAAAGAAAAGTTGTATACCTTTCGTATGGCTGAAGGTACCCCTGTCCAAAAGCATTTGAATGAGTTTAACTCTATTCTTGTTAACTTGGAGAGCCTAGATGTGAAAGTTGAGGATGAGGATAAGGCTATTTTGCTTGTTGTGTCGTTACCCCTTTCTTATAAACACTTTAAGGAGATTATGCTATATAGTAATTCTAATACTATATCGTTTGAAGATGTTAAGTCAAACCTATTGTCTAAGGAGAAGTTTGATCTTGACATTCATGCTGATTCTGCTGAGAGATTAGCAGTAAGGGGTACAACAACTGAAAAGGAGAATGGTAATAGCAGTAAGAACTGTTCTAAGTCTAAAAATCCTCATGCTGGTAAGACCTGCAATTACTGTGGTAAATTGGGTCATATTGTTGCTAATTGCTGGAAACTGCAAAAGAAGAAGGAGAAAGAAGAAGATAATTCTCAGGAGTCTGCTGAAACTTCGTTTGTTGAATCTGATTTTGATGGTGACGTTCTGTTTGCTACCTCTACTGAAGAGGGAAGCGATTCTGATTGAATTCTTGATTCTGGGTGTACCTATCATATGTGTCTTCACAAGGACTGGTTTTCAACATATGATCCAGTTGACTCAACTGTTGTTCACATGGGCAATAATTCCCAATGTAATGTAACTGGAATTGGTACTGTTAAAATCAAGACTCATGATGGTGTTATCAGGACTTTATCGAATGTTCGTCACGTTCCTGACTTGAAGCGTAACCTCATCTCATTGGGCACCCTTGAATCCAAAGGGTGCAAATATTTAGCTGAAGGTGGAGTTCTGAAGGTCTCAAAGGGCAGTAGGATTCTACTGAAGGGTTTGAGGCAATGAGGCCTCTATGTCTTGCAGACATCTACTGTGGCAGGTTATATGAAGGAAAGTTCATATAAGTCATCTCCCAGAACTAAGTTCAAGCATTGCTTGGACTTAGTTGGTATTCGCAGTATTTGAGCGCCCTTCGGGGCATTGCCCCTTGGGAGGGGCGTCACCCTTCGGGGTGCGATGACGGAGTCAGAGAGCAGTGATTAGAGATTTTGGTCCAAGGTGGAGATTGTTGGGTTTCGTGGCCCAAAATCCAAGTACCAGCACGGTGGGACCGTGCTACACAAGACACGGGCGTGTCAAGTCGAAGAGGACAGAAAAACGACACGGGGATGCCGTGCCATATGGCACGGGGTGACCGTGCCACGTGGCACGGTCGTGCCTCGTGTTTTTACGCCGCCTCTCTCGGAAGGCGGTTAGGGTTCTGTTCGAGGGGGATTCCACCTGGCGGCTAGGGTTGCATGCTAAGGGGGAAAACCCTACTGTTTAGACCCTATATAAAGAGGGTCAAGCCTAGGATCTAGAAACACTCCAGTACTCATAAACACATTGAGAGGTAAAAGTAGTTTGCGAGAGATTACAATAGAGAGAGATTGTAAGTCTGCTCTTAGATCGAATCACTAAGGTGATTGTGATCGTGGTGTACTTTCCTGCTCATAGTGGATTGTTTTGGTGCTGTCACCGTCCGTGGTTTTTTCCACATTGGATTTTCCACGTTAAATCTCGTCTTCTTACTTCTGTTTTCTGTTATTCACTTGAATTCTGAATTCCTAATTCATCCTATTGCTTCCGCTATTATTGTTGCTCTAATATTATTCCTAACAACACATAATGAACTAATAAATGCCACCTCTTCTACATGGGGTTTTTTTTTTTATTGTCGTGGTTTTTTCGTTTTTGGGAGTGGAGCTTTTGATGGCAAAAAGTGAGTATTGGTAATGTTGAATTTTTTTGATAAATTTACTATCTAGAGAGAGTAGTTTTGTAGATTTCATAGTTAGGTTCAGACGCCAGACATAAATGCGAATAGACTTGATTCCCTTTCACATATGTAGGCTTACAGGATTATGACTAATTGAGCTTCTTAATTATCTCTTATTGCCTTTGCCATTAGATTTCAGTCTCGATAATGCTCAAACTATTTATGGATATTCATATGCAGCTTGAGCTAACTTTCTTTTATCTCTGATTATTCTAATTTTAAGCCTGGTTACTAAGTCTTCGGCTGAGTAGGCCAACATTTGCCTATAGTCATTTTAAAAACTTCATTCTATCATACTTGTTATCTACGTATGTTACTTACGAATTAGATTGATATTTTGAGTGGAATTAGTGCGTTGGCATCCATGTTATAAAAGTATGCTTGATCTTAATTTTTTCTTGGAATTTGCTTGTAGATTTATGTTTATCTTCAGCTTTGGATAGAGGAGTAATTACTAGGCCAAAACAAGATAGTAGCCTGTAGGCACTGTTAGATATTTGCTTTAGGATTGCATATTGTTCAGATTCTCCAAAGTTGTGCTCCTAGTTTCTAGGAAGTTGCTGATTATGTTCCATGTTTTTAGGCATTTCATTTTCTATTTTTAGATTGTTGTTTTGATCATGCTTGAGCAATGGCTGATTTTTAGCCCATGATCTCAGGTTTAGTTTTTTATTTCCAGCTATTTAAAGTGTAATGCTTTTTGATAAAAATTTTAAGCCTCAGTTCATTCTTCTATAACTTATACTCTCTGTTTTAATTCCTTTTCTTCAAAAAAACCAACAAATTGGTATCAGAACACTATTCTTAAGGGATCTATGAAAAAATAGAAATAGAGTCTAGCTTCTCTCAAGTTGCTCCTCCTGCATTTGATGGAGAAAATTATCATTTATGGGCTGTTAGAGTGCAGACCTATTTGGAGGCTTTGGATTTGTGGGATGCTATGCAAGAGGACTATGAAGTTCCTGCCTTGCCTGATAATCCAACCATGGCACAAATCAAAAACAACAAAGATCGAAGAACCAGAAAAGCAAAGGCCAAAGCGTGTCTATTTGCAGGAGTTTCAACTACAATTTTCACAAGAATTATGTCTTTGACTACCGCAAAGGTTATCTGGGACTACCTTAAAGAAGAGTATTCTAGAGATGAAAGGATATGAGGAATGCAGGTGCTTAACCTCACCAAAGAGTTCGACTTGCTAAAGATGGAGAAGTCTGAGACAATCAAAGAGTACTCAGACAGACTAGTTGGCATTGTGAACAAGGTTAGGTTACTTAGAACTGAGTTTGGTGATTCAAGAATTGTGCAAAAAATTCTTGTAACAGTTCCTGACTTTTATGAAGCATCCATAACCGCCTTGGAAAACACAAAGGATCTGTCCAAAATCACTTTGGCAGAACTTCTAAACGCCTTGCAGTCACAAGAACAACGAAGGCTCATGAGACAAGAGTGTACAGTTGAGGGTGCTTTGTCTGCGAAGCATCAAACATCAGCTCAATTCAGGAAGAAAAACGACAAGAAAAGTGTAACATCCAATAGTGAGAACACTGGAAACAACTCACTCCACAGCAAGGGCAGAAGTTCAAAGTGAAACTATCCACCTTGTCGAAAATTAGGCCATCCTTCATTCAAATGCTGGAAGAGGCCGGATGCAAAATGCAGCAAATGCAATCAAATGGGACATGAAGCTGTCATTTGCAATAACAAACTTCAGAAGCATCAAACAAGCATTCAAGTTGATGCTCAGGTCGCTCACGAAGATGACGAAGATCACATTTTTGTGGCAGAAAATTTTTCATGTAAGACCAACACAGCAAAAAGTTAGTTAATTGACAGTGGTTGCACAAATCACATGACCTATGATAAAACTCTCTTCAGGGAGTTAAAATCTCAGGTTACTATGAAGATCAGAATTGGAGACTGGAGATACATCTTTGCAAAAGGAAAAGGGATAGTGGCAATCACAACTAATTCAGCTACAAAAACAATTTTAGATGTTCTTTATGTGCCTGAAATAGATCAAAATTTGCTAAGTGTTGGCCAGTTGCTTGAAAAAGGATTTAAGATGTTCTTTGATAACCCATATTGCCATATATTTGATGTCCCTGGGAATGAGATTTTACGAGTAAAAACGCTGGGAAGAAGTTTTTCATTGGATCCGACGGAAGGAGAACACATAGCATATCCTGCAAAGGCTGATGTTACTGAAATTTGGCACAAAAGGCTTGGCCATTGCCATATTCAAAGAATGCTAAAACTGACAGAGAAGGATATGATGAAAGGGCTACTAGGTTTTGTTGATTATTTACCAAGTTACAATGCTTGTCAATTCGGTAAACAACACAGGAGGTCTTTTCCTAAATCAACCTGGAGAGCTTTGCAAAAGCTGCAGCTTATACATACTGATGTTGCAGGACCTCAAAAAACTCCATCCCTGCAAGGTAGCCTCTATTATATTCTCTTTATTGATGATCTTACCAGAATGTGCTAGATTTATTTCTTGAAATTTAAGTCTGAAGTCGCTAGAGTGTTCTATAAATTCAAGAATATGGTGGAGAATTAGAGTGGGTACAAAATTCAGGTTTTAAGGTCTGATAATGGAAATGAATACACATCAGCAGAATTCAATTTATTTT
Organism: Carnegiea gigantea; assembly: GCA_029747015.1. NCBI lineage: Eukaryota > Viridiplantae > Streptophyta > Magnoliopsida > Caryophyllales > Cactaceae > Carnegiea > Carnegiea gigantea. The sequence goes on along the minus strand of JAKOGI010000133.1, from coordinate 1,037,424 downwards.
GCGACGAAGCAGGCATTGAACATCAACTTACAGCTCCTTATACTCCATAACAGAATGGAGTAAGTGAGAGGAGAAATAGGTCGGTGACAGAATTGGTCAGGTGCATGCTACATGAGAAGGAATTGCTGAAAAGATTCTGGGCTGAAGCAGCAAACACTGCAGTTTTCCTACAAAATCGACTTCCAATTAAGGCTTTGGAAGACAAAACCCTATTTGAGGCATGGTATGGTTATAAACCTTCGCTGAGCTTTCTAAAAGTGTTTGGCTGCTTGTGTTTTGTTCATGTTTCACAGGCCAAGCGTGACAAACTTGACAAGAACGCAGTTCCAGGGATCTTTGTAGGCTATAGCACAGTCTCAGCACAGTCTCAAAAGCTTACAAAGTTCATCCTCAAACAAGGAATATGACAATCACACGAGATGTTCATTTTTTTGAGAATGAACAATGGGATTGGAGTAATCGTTAAAAAAACTGATGGGTTCCTACAAGAAGTGAACATTCCCTTTGAAGATCATAATGAGTAGCAAGAGGATGGCTGAATGAGCGAGAAGATGGTCCTCCTGTCAGAGGAACAAGGCTGCTCTCATAAATCTATCAAAGATATAATGTCGCAATTTATGAACCTGTTGGAGCCGAAAAAGCCCTTCAAGACCAAGAATGGAGAAATGCAATGGAGGAGGAGATGTCAATGATCAACAAAAATGAAACATGGGCACTTGTTGATAAGCCACAAGACAGAAAGGTTATTGGAGTTAAATGGGTTTTCAGAACAAAGCTCAATACTGATGGTTCTGTCAACAAATACAAGGCTAGACTTGTTGTTAAGGGTTATGCTCAGATTTTTGGTGTTGATTATTCTGATACTTTTGCTCCTGTTGCAAGGTTAGAGACGATCAGATTGTTGCTAACTATAGCAGCACAAAGATGCTGGAAACGTTTCCAGTCAGATATCAAGTCAGCATTCTTAAATGGTGTCTTGGAGGAGGAGATATACGTAGAGCAGCCGGAAGAGTTTGTAGTGAGAGGGGAAGAGGATAAAGTCTACCAGCTAAAGAAGGCTCTTTATGGCCTTAAACAGGCACCTTGAGCCTGGTATAGCAGAATCAATGATCACTTATTGAGTTTGGGCTTTGAAAGAAGCTTATCGGAGACTACTCTTTATGTGAAACATAAGAGAAATGATATTCTTATTGTTTCTCTTTATGTCGATGACTTGTTAGTGATAGGAAACAATAGAAATTTGGTTGACAAGTTCAAAAAAGAAATGATGCAGGGGTTTAAGATGACTGATCTTGGACTTATGATATATTTTCTTGCCATGGAGGTACAGCAAAATCAGCATGAAATCTTCATATGTCAAAAGAAGTATGCAAAGGAAATTCCTAAGAAGTTTCAGATGGACGACTGTAAAGCAATGAGCACACCGATGAACCCAAAAGAAAAGTTGTGCAAGGAAGATGGTACACATCAAGTAGATGAAGCACACTTCAGAAGTCTTATTGGTTGTTTGATGTATTTGTTAGCAACAAGGCCTGACATTCAGTTTCCTGCAAGTGTGTTATCTCGATTCATGCATTGTGCTACTGAGATTCATTTAAAGGCAGCAAGAAGAATTTTAAGGTACATTAAAGGTACTGTTGCTTTCGGAGTCAAGTTTGAAAGCTGTCAAAGTTTCAAGCTATGTGAGTTCTCAGACAGTGATTGGGGTGGAGATGTGGATGATATGAGAAGTACATCACGCTATTGTTTTAGCTTTGGTTCAGGAGTATTCACATGGTGTTCCAAGAAGCAAGATTTCTTGACATAATCTACTGCGGAAGTAGAGTTTGTGGCTGCTGCAGCAAGTGTAAATCAAGCTTTATGGTTGAGAAAAATACTAAGTGATCTGCAGATAAAACAAGCTGAACCTACTGATGTGTTGTGGACAATCAAGCAGCAATCTCAATTTCAAAAAATCCTGTTTTTCATGGAAAAACGAAGCATTTCGACATCAAGCTTTTCTTTGTGAGGGAAGTGCAGAAGAAAGGAGAAGTAACTCTGCTCTATTACAAGTCTGAAGATCAGTTAGCTGATTCGTTTACAAAACCACTTCCGGCTACCAAGTTCGAGTATCTAAGGCAGAAAATTGGAGTTTGCAAATCCTAAAGCAAGGAGGAGTGTTAGATATTTGCTTTAGGATTGCATATTGTGCAGATTCTCCAAAGTTGTGCTTCTAGTTTCTAGGAAGTTGCTGATTATGTTCCCTATTTTTAGGCATTTCATTTTCTATTTTTAGATTGTTGTTTTGATCATGCTTGAGTAATGGCTGATTTTTAGCCCATGATCTCAGGTTCACTTTTTTATTTCCACCTATTTAAAGTGTAATGCTTTTTGATAAAAATTTCAAGCCTCAGTTCATTCTCCTGTAACTTATACTATTTGTTTTAATTCCTTTTCCTCAAAAAACCAACGGGCACAATCACTTTCAATGATGAATACATATCTTAAAAAGTATATTTGTGCAAAGATAGAAAATCGCCGTGATTGTAACCCTAATTACTACGATGAGAGGTGGAACCCATCTCAATCATAACATTAAGGGCCCGTTCTTTGTGTGGGTAAATTAAGGTGGGTAAAAGGGTGAAGTGGTTGAAGTAGGTTGAAGTAGGTTGAAGTGGGTTGAATTTTTTTATGTGATAAATTAAACTTTGGTAAAATAGTAAAAGTGGGTTGAACTGGTTGAAGTGGGTTGAAGTAGGCTGAAGTGGGTTGAAATGGATTGAAGTTGGTATTTTAGAATTGACCCACAAAAAGAACAGACCCTAAGTACAAGTAGACTGTAGTAGCACTCGTCTTCATGGTCACACCATGTTTAGGGTCGGTAAATTAACCTGTACCCACCTAGAACCTGCAAGACGTGCCCTGGTGAGTATGGGTATGAGTGTTGAAAATGAAAAAAAGGTATGGAGCGGGGCATTGTTAAAATGGGTATAAGTATAGGTATAGGTCTTACCTACTCCATACCCGTTTTATCAATATCTAACCCATATCCGCGCCATATAAAACTCGTACCGACTTGTTTCAAGTTCTAGTTTGTTAATTGTACTTGGATGTTTTACTAGTTGCTTTGAGTTGTATTGTGTTCAAGACTTCGGTGTGACATTTTGTTAGAAACTGTAACTGTTGACCTAGAAAAAAAAAAACTAATTTAGAAAATGAAAATATATAATATTGAAAATCTGGGTTGGTGAGGGTGATGATGTGAAAGAAAGTTCACATAATAAGGGAAAATGACACTGTTTGCCAACATGCCCAACATAAATTTTTCAACAAATTTTAAGCGTAACTTTTTTTTTCTTTTTTGTCTTTTTTGCAAACTGGGAAGACAACAAAAGAAGATGAGGAAAATCTACAAGCCCACCAAGCAACAGCTAGCACAAGTGATTGGAGAGGATTGTGTGGGATTGAATTGAATTTCAACGGATGATATTGCATTTTTATTGCTAAGAAGAGGAGCACCCAAAATTTTTAATCCCTTATGATGGGGAGAAATCATGTTTTTCTGTGAATAAATTTGTGATTTGAGAATTCTAGATGTTGGGTTTTGTACTTCTATGTTGGCAGGTTCTGTCTCACACTTAGCTTATCACAAATTCACAATTTCTCACCTCTCCAACAATCCAATCCTCCCAACAAAAAAAGATAAATATATAAATAAAAATTCCAACTTGTGAACTTTTTTTTTTCTTTTGCAGGATCACCCAACTTTGAAGGGAAAAATCATCAGGAGGGGAAAAAATCTGGAGTTTTTATTCAACGATATCTATCCGGTTGTTAATTATCAGTGCTACATATTCCCAACATGTTCGAATATGTTGTATAATGGTCCTAGTGGCGGATCTCTGTGTCTAAATTTGCCACTGAATGATCCTATTCAAAATTCTTTTTTTTTTTTTTTAAGGAAGCAGAAGGGAAGGTTTCAATCAAAGATTTCCCTTATCCCCACATGTATGGAAAGGCATACGAGTTACAACATCAAATGTAAACATCATCTTCAATTTAATCTTCAAAAAATTCGCAATAATATTTGCTTGATTGGTTTAAAACATAAACTTTTGTTGAACATGCATATAAACATAAGGAGATACTGCTCTCATAATCGTGTCCAAAAATTTATCGAACATGATTCATGCATTTACATTCCCTTGATTGAAAACTGCAATTTTGAACCATTCAAGGACAAACGTTCTTCCACCTCAAGGGGCAATTCTTTAATTAGATATAAACCATTCATTGATATTGGGTCATATTGATGAATTGAGTAGATCTCCTGTACATGGAGTACACACAAAGAGGGGCTAAAGTTCACAAATTCCAGCTTTGTCTTTTTTTAACATTTGAGCCACAAAATAGCAGTGTATGAAAATGCAATCTTTCCAACTGTTCTTCAGTGCTCTATCCTAGCAGATTTTTAGTTGCAGGTGGACAGAACTTAAGCTATCCACAAAATGTCCTTTCAACGCAGCAGATATTGTAGTTTTCGTATAGTTCTAGTTCATAAATATATTAAGTCGGATAAACATTTGGAGACATTCATTCCTTGCTTTTATTGAAACTAGCAGAGTTATTTGTTTTGTACTAGTAGATGATTTAGGTGTGTGCTTAGGTTTGCCTTCGACATCCTATTTTCGGGGTTGTAACCAACTAATAATCGAAAAATGGTTGTAAGAAATAAACATCTTTAATAGTAATATATTGTATAGAAAATTTACAGATAGATCATTCATGTGCACAGACACTGCGTACGGTTTGGTAGTATTTTTGGTTCATTCAAAAGAAAACTAAAAGATTACTAAATGTAAGTTTTAAGTTTAGGTTCACAATACTAGCTCCAATAAGTTTCAATATTGATTGGGGTGATGTCTTCTATTAAAGCACATGTAGCCTAAATCATTGTTTGTCAACAAATATAAACTTGTTTCATAGTTATTATTGAAATTTTGGATATATGCATGTATATAATTGTGTATCATATAGTCGCCCTTTATATATGGGTACATTAGTAGCGGGTGAGGATAGAGAGAGGGGTGGAGGAGAAGTTTGTAGAAGGGAAAGCCATAATTTTGTCGGAGTACAATAAAGAGTACATTGACATTGTAATTAGCAGTGAAATCTTGGCCATTTTTGTCATTTACAAACATTCACCAAACAAAAGGCTAATGTTTTTAACTTTTTGAACCAAAAAAACTATTACAAAAAACTATTAACCAGTAGCCCAAATGATTGTTTGACCAAGTCAAAATAGCAGAACCACCTCAAACAGTCATTTTTACTCAAAAAACTATCTTCCAAACATCCCCCTTATCTGTTGGGATTCACCATCGCTCCTATGACTTTTTTCCTTTTCCTTTTTCTTTCTTTTGTTTGCTTGTCCAGACCCTGCAAAAGCGGGACCCACACTGGGAGTGTTATTGTTGTTGTTGTTGTTGTTTCTTTTGTTTGCTTGTAAGTAATTGACATTGAATAAATGTAAATAACATCTAGTGGGATTCTACCTAAGGTCAGACTACCATACCATATATAACAGCATTCAACTTTGTAAAGGTAATCACGATCTTGTGGGATTCTATTCTCTAATCTATATGGTATGAGAGCACCATATATGACTCTGCCTTCAACATGGTTTTTGCAAAGTTGTTCATTTCGATCACACCCTCCTCATACACTAAGGACTGCATTAACGAGGCAGTTCATTATGAGGCCTCTTCGTGCTATCTTTCTTCTATTCTTATGTGCTCAATTTGCAGGTACATCTTATTTAACTTTTACAGTAGTTTTTTTTTTGGGGAGGGCGGGGGTCATAACTCATAAGTGATTTTTTTGACGATGTTTTATTTTTTGGGGAGCAAGATATGAGCGGGGCAAGAGTGGTGGACAACAAAACATGCAAGATGGACTTTGGCTTCTGCGTCGGGGGCTCTAAACTGTGTGATGAGATTTGCCAAAACGCTGGCTACACCGCCGGGCGTTGCGTATTTATCATATGCATTTGCAACAAACCTTGTCTTGTAAAACCAAATGCAATGCCTCCTATGTATGACAATGGCACTCAGATATCGCCTCAATAAGAATAGTTCTTGATGTAAAAATCGTATTTTTGTCTTAGATACAAAAATATATATATTTGGCAAGTAAGAGTATACACTCTCGAGTACATAATATACATTTTAATTATATGTTTAAGAATAGAAAAGGAAAATTGATTTCAAAATAATCTTAAGTACTTTGCAAGGCAAATGTATAAAACAATTTAAACGACAGTTTTTGCATGAAACAATATGCCAAACTTTCAAATGACTATTATGAGAACCAAAAGATCTACATTACAAGCACACCACTAAGAAATGAGATCATTTGTACGTGGCTAGTTTACCAAAGGCATAAATCCAAGTCCAAATCCAAATCCAATACCCAAAATTCCCACCACTAGGCTGGGTTTAGGGGGTGTGATATAGCAGTCTTGCCCCTGAATTGTAAAATTACGAAGAGATTGGTTCCCTTAGACCCTAGATTTAAAACCGTAGACTACATACTATACCACATAAACGGAATAGAGGAAGTTTAGAGAGGCATTTCGCTTTAGTACGCACTAAAGGCCAGGTTAATGAAGGCATACTACTAAAAACTGAGGTGATTTTTGATAAAAGCATGTAGTAACCTAATTAACATGATTTGTGATCTTGGATTACACCCAACAAGCAATAACCATAGGAAGAAGGCAAGCATTAATACAATTGAGTTGCAATCAGCAACAGAATTGTTATTGCTAAAGCTTAATTGTTACTTACAACAGTAAGAATGCATTGGTCACAACCGCACAGAAAGTTCCCTTCCTTTTCTCTTTTTTTTTTCTTTTTCGTTTGGCGACATAGGAATGGAATTTCATTTTCTTCGTTTTTTCGTTAAAGGAGAGAGGGGAGGGACATGAAGCGACTGTGATCATTCAAATGGTAATGAATATATGGGAGCTGCCAATGAGGCGAACCCCCACATCTGAAATAAGAAAGGATTGTATATACAACCAGAGGAATCAAGCAAATTGATCTTTGTAAGAAAGTCTAACCCAAGACCCGAAGGTTTAGCTCTTAAGCTGTAGCAGCTGCTTGTTCTTCATAATGGTTCGCTGGGAGAAGGGTGCACACCAGGTTTCGGTCACCATAGACATTGTCCACACGTGCTGAAATTGACCACAAAATATTTCCAAATTAGTTTAGATTTGAAGAGGGCGAGAAAGGATCAAGTCCCTTGGATGGCAGACGTGGGAAATTGAACACTACCTAATTGCCTGACTCGAACAGTCTAAAATAGACTTGACTCAAAACCAAAATATGATGACTTGAATAACCCAATCCTTTGTTCTGGTAAAAGTCGATCACATTTTCTTGATGAGCTAATTGGATGGACCAACAATGGGCATAAATATGATCTGGACCCCAACTTTCCCATGTTGGTTCCAATCTAAGCTAGGAACTCTATCAGTCCATTTTAATCCAATCTCAGATAAATCGAACTCCAAGGACCCATTTGTAAGTATATATGAATTGGGATGTAGGGAACATACCAGTGGTAGGCCAGAACTTAGCAGTGCGCAGCCAAGGAGCAGGGAAAGCCGCATACTCCCGAGAGTATGGCTTAGTCCATGAGTCTGCCATGAGCACATAAGGGGGATGTGGGGCTCCCTGCACAAATATAGTTCATGTCAGTTCATTCATACATAATTCATAATTGTGAAACAAGATCCACTAGTGACCCAAGACAATCGGTTCAATCTACTGAGACCCCTTGCAAGTGGGAGAGTTGCAACAAAATTGTACCCAAATGATGAAGTCAAACCAAGATTCTACCTTAAGGACGTTGTTGTTAGCATTAGCTTTTCCTTTCTCAATTTCAGCAATTTCCTCTCTGATGGATATGAGTGCATCACAGAACCTGTCCAGCTCGGCCTACAGAAGTGATCAAATCCAATATCAAGGACTGAAAGAAGACATTAAATAGCAGTGAGATTGGAAGAACCTTGTTAGCTCTTCGAAGCATTTAAGAGAATTACTTTGCTTTCACTTTCTGTTGGTTCTATCATGAGCGTGCCAGGGACTGGCCATGACATTGTTGGGCCATGGAATCCGTAGTCCATAAGACGCTTAGCAACATCCTCTGGCTCAATGCCGGCAGTATTCTGTCATGGTAACTGTTAGCTGGAGAAGGTTGGGAAAATCAAAGTCATAACATCATCAACTCGATAGTATTACCTTAAAGCCTCTCAAATCAATGATAAATTCGTGAGCGACTGTTCCATTGACGCCACGGAAAAGGATGGGGTAGTGCTTCTGTACGTTCAGTGAAGCCAAGTTAAAGGAAAGTCATAATTACCGATACCTGCAGACTTGCTCATTAATAGAAAATAAAACAATGAGGAATGCCAAAATCAAATTTGACATCATAATCTCAGCTGGGCCTAACAAAGCAGACATTCAGGCCTGGTTCGGCTTAGATTTGTTTCTAATTAGGTAAGGATAGGTTGATGATATATATTTGTGGATCAGGTTCAGGCCATTCCATTTGAAGTCGCCTTTGTTTGTACTACAAGCTTGTATAAGAAAAATGCAATCAATACTGGTTTGTAAAATTTGAACAGCTCAGTTTGGGTTGGCTCTGGACAGGTCAACTTTGATTCCAGTCAGAATAATCACGTTTCCTTATTTCAGGCTCACATCAAGTCCACCTCCGTGTTGTTTAAGTTAGGTGATTGGGTCAACATTAGTGTGTCAGGCGTACTCTTGATGTCAAGACCCAACTCTTTTGCAAGTCTTATTAACAGCTCCAATCTTCCTTAAAAAAATGGTTCAAAACAACTCTGGGACCAATAAACTGTTCCCATTCTTTCAGAATTGACTACAACGACATCTACCTCCAAACGCTTAGCCATGTAGTTTGCATTCAGGATAGCTTGCTTAGATGCTTCCGTTAGACCCTTGGATCCCATCATGGCAATGTAGGAATATGAAATTGGCAAAATCAGAGCAGATCCCCAAGGTGCAGCAGAGATGGTACCAAGGGGCTGTGATTTGTCAGGGGCAGGAATTCCGCCAGTTGGCACCTTCAACAAAACATATGTGATCAGAACTTTGCTGCGTAGTTGAAGCAATGATGATTGAAATAATTAACACATGAACAAACATGACATCAAAAATTTGCAAGGGACATGATCTACAACAGCAGTCCTCAGCAAATGTAGCAATCGCCCTATGTTCTTAGCTTTCCAGTGTCTGACAAAGAACTGCCAGTTTCCTAAAATTTTGTGTTTTATTTTTTTGGCAGCCAGTATCCATGTATATTTCAGAGTGCGAAGTGTCTGACATGCACATTTGAGAGGAAAATCTGAAAAACATATCCTCCACCACAAGTGTTGGCTAGAAAGTGCTTTTAGCATTTGCTGATCATTCACACAACAAGATATAGTATTTTGAACTAAATGAAGGCAATTGTAAGAGCTCTAGAATCTCCATTATTCTGATGTTCCAAAAACATTATGCAATAATTGTAGAGACCCATTAATGGAGGACAATATGGGGCTTATTTGGAAATCAGGTGTTGACATGGAACCAAGTAAAGGCTTCAAGGTGCTAAAAGAAATCCTGAAAGAGAAGCAGCATGTTCAAGGCAAACAAGGCTCCGATCTTCAGATGCTCAGACTCATGCATTCGTGACAGTAAAACTGCTTGGATAAGACTACATTACTCGGACTCCTTTACAAGTGCCCAACATGGGCATGGGCCCAGGCATCAGACATATCCATTTACAAAGATTTTACATGTTTTTGGCCTGCAATAATTGCCAACCGTCCATAGCCATGTCCTAACGTCACAAGGGTATTTATGAAACGAAGAGCATTGTGTATAAAAGGAAACCCTAACATTCAAAACCTCCATTTCTAAGCAGGTTGATTCTAAACTTCACCAATATGGAATAAGCTAGACAAGAGCACATACCACGGGATGTGATGGTAAATATGGAGCTAAGTGCTTCTTCACACCAATGGGACCCATACCAGGACCACCTCCACCATGTGGAATGCAAAATGTCTTGTGGAGGTTAAGATGGCAAACATCTGCTCCAATAAATCCCGGACTTGTCAGACCAACCTGGGGACAAAGGGTAAATCACACATCATTAGCAGTTCTATACCAGTGCTGAAGTCACTGTCATTGCCAATTAAAACTGCATCTATTCACTAGGTATAATGCGTACGTCTGTCAGGAAAATTACAAGGATAAGAAATCCAGACGCAAATGATCGACATATATTCAGAGCGAAACCAGAAAGCAATGCCAAAGAAGTTAACTAACTGATTCAACACAAACCTTAGAAGAAGAAGGGAATGAAGAATTAATGAGATCTTGGAAGTCTTATCAGGTGGTGACTGGTAAGCATTTTTCTCACACTCAAATAGGATCCCTTAATATGTAACCTTAAATCTTCCATTATGTATTCTTGGGTATCATGGTATTGCTAAAACATACTTTGCCTCTGTCACTTCAGGATACATGACCAGATTAACATTAAACCAAGAAAGAATGCACACAGAAACCAAAGAATAAAGAATATAGAAGACATGCTTTGGTGAACATGATCATGAACAAGCCAGGGGGGGCGGATTGGAGATTGGCAAAGTTCTGAGCCTTATTGCAAGTTTGCAACAAAAAGCACAAGACTTGTACATTTGAGAAGGCTGAATCAGATCAACCAACCTGTGCATTCATGTTAGCCCCATCCATGTATACTTGGCCCCCATTATCATGAATTATCTTACAGATCTCATCAATGCCTTCTTCATAAACACCATGAGTTGAAGGATATGTAACCTGGAATTAGCATCAGAATCAAAAATCATTAGGAGCGTACAACAGATTCTCAACAAAATTCCAGGAAAGGGAATTTCAGTAAGCAACAGATATTAATACCATAAGGGCAGCCAGGTTGTCCTTGTTTGCTTCAGCAGCCATTCTCAATTCCTCGATATTGATGTTACCCTTTGCATCAGTTCCCACAGATACAATTTTCATGCCACACATGGCTGCACTAGCCGGATTTGTTCCATGAGCTGAGACAGGTATGATGCACACATTACGGTGATGATCTCCTTGTGCCTGCATTTAACAAATTCTTTCAAAAGCCATGCCTCGCAAAATAGAAGGCCAAGTACTGATGCAAAGTCCAGGGCTATGAACAGACAGTAGAAGCATCATTTTCATACAATTTCAGCAACCAATAATACATAGGCCAAAATGACCAGGAAGAATGTTTTATCTTTATATGTCAAAAAACGAGCCCTATGGACCTCTTGAGACATTTGAAGGGGCCTGTGTGGAAGGGAGTTACGAATAGTGAAGTAGAGAAAAGATCGAAAGAACATCCAGAGTTTCTCTACCCCACTAAACCAAAGACAGACTGCGTTGATCTTTTCCTCCAACTTAACAAAATAAGTAGTTCATAAATATATTTGTTGGAGAAGGTCAATTAATAGAAGCTCCACAAAAATAGCAATTCTCTGAAAGGGACACACGCCAACTCGATACTCCTTCAAGATCAACAGTCTGGTTCGACTAAAATCAAGAAGTAAACCCCTCCCTCTCTCTCCTCCCTTCCTCCCCCCGCCCCCCATGTGAATGCATAAAAATCCTACCGACAATCATCTCAACATTACTTCAATAAACCAAGATAAGAAGATTCAAATCAACATACCATATGGTAAGCACGAATGGCCATTAATCCAGCATACTCTCCAGCTGCACCAGCATTAGGTTGCAGAGAGAAAGAGTCGAAACCAGTTATTGTGCACAATAGCTCACCCAAATCTTGGAACATTTCCTAAAGCATCAAAGGAACATTGACACAGGGAAAATCATAAGACCCAGCTCTTAGAACTCTAATTCAAAATTATCTTGATTCATTTCCTTGTGTGGCCCAAACATTTGACCCAGACCATATGAACCAAGTGGAGACAAATATATGAAGGAGCCAAGATGTTATGTATTTATACCTGATAACCTTGGGCCTGCTCTGCTGGGGCAAAAGGGTGAATATCTGTGAAGTTAGGCCATGTAACTGGCATCATCTCAGTTGTGGCATTCAGCTTCATTGTACAAGATCCCAGCGGAATCATGCTATGGCACAATGATAGATCCTTCGACTGTAATCTATGAGCATACCGCAACAGCTCATGCTCAGTGTGGTACCTGGTGAGCGAAATGAGCTCAGAATCCCACATAAAACATGTCACTCTTTAAAAAAATACAGAGAAGAGAATCATACGAGTTAAAGATTGGGTGAGTCAAATATGGGCTCTCCCTCACAAGGGAAGCAGGGATAGCATTCTCAACTTCTGGAGCAATGGATGCAGCAGTAAATGTTACCTAAAGTTAAACAAAAAGCAGCAGTTCATCAGCACACTTTGAAATATAGTATGCTACAGTAATCTTCATTTGGAATAAAATGCAAGTTAGAGGCACTCACCGGCTTGCCACCGGAAAAGACTTTGAAAAGGTTATCGACATTCTCCAAAGTTGTTGTTTCATCAAAAGAAACAGTGACCTGAAAGTGAACCGATGATCTAATTGTAATACCATGTCAAGTTGATAGGTAAATATTATTATAAAGACCAATCTTTGAATTCAACTCACAGTGTTGTGGTCCACCACGCGCAAATTCATCTCATGCGTGTAAGCTTCATCAGTAATTGCTTTGGCATCAGCACACTTGACCTTCACTGTGTCAAAGAACGGTAGGCTCTGAACTTCTACCATCCCAAGTTTCTTCAATCCAGCCGCAAATGTTCCAGCAAGACCATGCACCCTTTGGGCGATGGTTTTGAGACCTTCAGGTCCATGATAAACAGCATACATTGCAGCCATGTTGGCAAGCAAAGCCTGAGAAACAGGGCACAAAACTCATTTAACCACAACAAAACCACATACACTGCGATACATACTGTAGAGATGTCCTACAGGAGACTGCAAAATTTATTCGTTTAAAGGTTCTTCTTTTCCTTGCTCCCCCAAACAACCAATCAAAGAGAAGAAAAGAAACGGGATTTTTAGTCTACATATTACTCCAAAAAACAACAAAAGGGGGGAAAAAAGGAAGGCCACACAGACAGAACAGGGTAGTAATCAGGCAAAACAGGCTAAAACAAATGTTCAAGATGCACAGGAAATAAATACACAATTCATTACGCTCGACATAATTCATCCTTGTGTCTTTGTTTAACAAAGTAATCCATTTAAGAGCAGTGGTATACCTGCGCGGTGCAAATGTTGCTAGTAGCCTTGTCCCTTCGGATGTGCTGCTCCCTTGTCTGCATTGTCATGCGAAGAGCAGTCTTCCCAGAAGCATCAACACTAACGCCTATGATTCTTCCTGGCATCAACCTCTTGTAGTCTTGAGAAGTGGCCAGAAAAGCAGCATGAGGACCACCATAACCCATAGGCACCCCAAATCTCTGGGCTGACCCAACAACTATATCAGCCCCCAGCTCACCAGGAGGCTTCAACATGGTCAATGCCAAAAGATCAGTAGCCATAACCACCTTAACCCCAGCTGCATGGGCCTTTTTTATGAACTCCCCGTAGTCCACAATCTCCCCCTCAGTACCAGGGTACTGAACTAGCACCCCACAAACATCACCGGATGAGTACTCGATGTCCTCAAGATCGGCAGTCACAACTTTAATATTGAATCCATCTGCCCTAGTCTTACAAACATCAATTGTTTGAGGGTGGCAATTACTAGCTATAATGAAAGTTTTCCTCTTTCCCTTCAAGATATTGTTACACATTGCCATTGCCTCAGCAGCAGCAGTTCCCTCATCAAGCAAAGAGGCATTGGACATAGGCAGGCCAGCGAGATCCGTAATCATGGTTTGGAAATTCAACAAGGACTCCAACCTTCCCTGAGAAATCTCGGCCTGGTAGGGTGTATATTGAGTATACCAAGCAGGGTTTTCCATAATATTCCTCAAAATCACAGGTGGAACATAAGTGTTATAGTAACCCATCCCAATAAATGACTTGAAAATCTTGTTCTTAGCAGCCAAATTCTTCATATGGTTAATCATTTGAGACTCAGTTAATCCCTCATCAAATTTTGAAAACTTCATAGATTCAATCCTTATTGATTTGGGCACAGTGGCATCAATAAGAGCATTAAGACTGTCAAACCCACAAAAAATTGCCATCTTACTCTGCTCCTCAGGGGTCAAAGAATTATGTCTACGAGGAAAAGTGTCACTAGGTTTCAGTGCTTCAACAGAAATGGATCGAGTCTGAAGCACTGAAACTGACCCAAAAACCCCATTTACATTGGATAACCTACGAGATGATGATGCCATGGTTGAGACATACCGTGATGGGAGTGATGAAAAATAGCCGTTGGAGGCAGATTCAAATACCTTGCCATTGTTGTTGTTGGGGCGGTGCTTGCTTTGTTTGGCCTCTGAAACCAACCGCCTCAGTATAGCCCTGCTTGCAAGCCTCCTTGCACGCTCCATTGATTTGATATGAATCATATGATATGATTTCTCTCTCTGGAAGATTTGCTATGCAGAAAGACTCATATGGGTATAATTTTTTTGCCCAGTAAGAAATGGGCAGTCTCTATTTTGCTATAGAAAGTTCAGAAATTTATGGGTTCCATAGCGGTATTGTGCTTATACTCTAGGGTGACCAGTGGGTTAGTGAGATATGTTACTTTTTTATATATATATTTTCTGGAAAAAAGATCGAATATTGAGTAATGATGCACATGACCCAGGCAAGAAAACTAATTTAGGAAACGAAAATATTCAATATTGAAGATCTGGGTTGGTGGATGGTGATGTAAGAGAAAGTTCCCCTAATAAGGGAAAATGACACTGTTTGCCAACATGCCAAGCACAAATTTTCAACAAATTTTAACCAGAATTTTTTTTTGGGGGGGGGGGGGGGGTTTTTGGGCCAACTAGGAAGATAACAAAAGAAGATGGGGAAAATCCACAAGCCCACCGAGCAAAGGCTAGCACAAGTGATTGGAGAGGATTGCTCGGGATTGGATTGAATTTCAATGGATAATGTTGCATTTTTGGTGCTAAGAAGAGGAGCACCCCAAATTTTTAATCCCACATGATGGGGAAAAATCATGTTTTTCTGTGAATTAATTTGTGACTTGAGAATTTCTAGATATTGGATTCTGTAATTCTCTGTTGGCGGATTCTGTTTCACATTTAGCTTATCATAAATTCACAATTTCCCGCCTCTACGGCTCTACATCAATCCAATCATCCCCGCAAAAAAAAAGACAAATAAATAAATAAAAATTCCAACTTGTGATTTTTTTTTGGGCAGGATCGCTCAACTTTGAAGAGAAAAATCGACAAGGGCGGATCTGGAGTCTTTATTCAACAATATCTATCCAGTTGTTAATTATCAGTGCTACGTATTTTCAATAGGTCCGAATATGTTATATAATAGTTCTAGTGGCGGATTTATATGATGGCTTGAGGTGTCCAATTAAAATTTATTTTTCTTAATGAGCTATACATTGAAGGGGTTATATTGGGATACATGAATACTTCTAAAATGAATAGTTTAATAGACGGTCACCTCTATTCTATATGTCTAAATTCGTCACTGAATGATCCTATTCAAAATTCATAATTTTTTTTTTAAAAAAGGAAGAAGAAGGGAAGGTTTCAATCAAAGATTGCCCTTATCCCCACATGTATGGAAAGGCATACGAGTTACAACATTAAATTTAAGCATCATCTTCAATTTAATCTTCAAAAAATTCACAATAGTATTTGCTTCATTGGTGCCCTTAATTATACCTTACATATATATTAACATAAAAATTAGAACTGAAATTATGGAATATGATTTAAGACAAAACTTTTGTTGAACATTCATATAAACATAAGGAGATATTGCTCTCATAATCATGTCCAATAATTTGTCCAACAATTTATCTACGATTCATGCATGTTAATGCAAATAGTGTTTTACATTCCTTTGATTGAAAACTGTAATTTTGAACCATTCGAGGACAATCTTCTTTGTTCTTTCTCCTCAAGGGGCAATTCTTTTTAATTAGATATAAACCATTCATTGATATTGGGTCATATTGATAAATTGAGTAGATCGTCTGTATATGGAGCACACAGAGGGGGCTAAAGTTCACAAATTCCAGCTTCGTCTTTTTTTAACACTAGGCTGAGAACTTGCACGTGTTGTAGAATGAATATTTTTAATTAGATATAAATCATTTCTTTGATTAAATACTATTTATTTTCCATAAAAGTCATTAAAAAAAAAGTAGGGTTTGCATTATAAAGTCAAAGTTGTCCCGTAAAAATTATGACCAATCGAGTAAATTTATTACATTGCCTCTATTTTACCATTGATTACAATTGTAACTCATGTTATAGGATGAATATTCAATATATAAAATTACCAAAATATCCCTCATTTAACTATCATTGAGAGAATAAACACTAATTTAAAATGACCAAAATATCCATTAAATTACAAAATTGCCCACAATAGTAACTCGCCTTATTCCCTTTTAAGGTAGTAATAAGATAAGATAAGATTTGAGCCGCAAAGTAGCAGTGCATGAAAATGTCAATCTTCCCTGCAGTTCTTCAGTACTCTACCCTAACAGATTTTTTGTTGCAGTGGACAGAACTTAAGCTGGCCACAAAATGTCCTTTCTTTTTCTTAAGAAAACCCACTAGATATTGTAGTTTTCGTATAGCTCTAGCCAATAAATATATTAAGTTGGATGAACATTTCGAGACAGTCATTACTTGGTTTTATTGAAATTAGCTGAGTTATTTGTTCTGCACAAGTAGATGATTTAGGTGTTTGGTCAGCCTTTGCCTTTAACATTTTATTTTCTCGGGTTTTAACAAACTAATAACTTAAAAAAAGTTCTAAGCAATAAACATCTTTATTATTGTATAGAAAATTTAAGATAGATCATTTATGTATACAATATGATAGTGTTTCGGGTTGATTCAAAAGAAAACTAAAAGATTGTAAGTTTTAAGTTTAGGTTCACAATACTAGCTTCAATGAGTTTTAATCGATTGATTGCGATGATGTCTTCTATTAAACCACAGTATGTAGCCTAAATCGTTGTTTGTTAACAAATATGAACTTAATTATTTCATAGTTATTATCGAAATCTTGGATATATGTATATAATTGCGTATCATGTAGTTGGTTTCTCGTTTCCCTTTATGTATGGGAATATTAGCTTTCGTGCCTTACGAATCGTGAAAAAATATTGCCCATTATTGTGATCCTATACGGGATAGGAAAGGATTTTATCCTCAAGCATGAGAATAGGGATTAATTGCCAATTAAAAGAGAACAAAAAGATAATAGAAAAAAAGAACGGGAGAAATATATATATATATATATATATATATATATATATAGGAGAAGTCAATAATTACATAATTGATGAAAAATTTACTTGGTGGCTTATAGAATAGTATTAACTATAAAATTCCATGAATAAGGAAATTATATCTCACACCTAAAAGTGTATAAAAAGGAGCAAAGTTCAATGACACTCATGCCTGAATGGTATTATGGGTGTATTCGGCAACAGCATTTTGGGTAGCGTTTGGTATTTTGATTGAGTCAATACACTCATCAGATAATTTTTAGTATTCTGTAACATAGTGTGTTGATTAGCATTTCAAGTACCGTTTAGCATGTCAAGCAACATTTCTGAAAAGCTAATAGTATTAATGTTTTGCCATTCAAAAATAGCGTTTCATATTTTTTGGCCAAAAAATATCCTTTGAAAATTTTATATTTAAAAATTATCTATATCCTTTTATGTAAATTTACATTAATTAGTTAACCCAACAGCTAAATTTACCGAACACATTTATTTCAACTGCTCATCTAAATAGCTATCCTCTAACAGCTAAATTAGAAACAATATCTGTCTAAATAGCTATCCGCTACCTGAACCGTTATTTGCTACTTAAACCATTAATTTTGCCAAACAGAGTCTAAGTAAAAGGTGTAAGTTCTTAAGCTAGAGGGGGAAAGAACCCGAAATTTTAACATGATGTTAATTTTCACAAGTGGATACTAGTTTTAGTGTTTACCTTTACTAATTCTTCTTTTATAAAAAGGTTTTTTTTTTTTTTTTGGGGGGAATCTACATGAGTAATAAAGGGCATTATAATATGATGGAATAGGAGAAATTAAACTGACAACCTAATATATTCAAAATCTCAATTTTGACCATTAGGGTCCGTATATTATGAGCATATTAAGCATGCTACCTACTCTAATCTACTCTAATATACTTAAATCTGTTCAAACTAGCTAATTGCTAGTCAAATCTGATCTAGCCCCCTCGCAAACTTCTTCCAAACTGATCAAATCTACTTTTAGCTGGTCAAATTTGCTCTAATATACTCAAACATGGTTTCTGCTAATTATATCAAACTTGCTACCGCTCAAACCTGCTACCTGCTCATCCAATATGCTCACAACGAACATCCCTGAATCAATAATTATAAAAATATGTCGTGTGTTTTTTTGGGGGAAGAGCTATAATAGAGACTTCTGGACAAGAGCAAGAAGGTACAACGGGGTTGTTGAGTTCAGTGCCACTCTCTTACCTACTCCTGGATGGAATGGTTGAATAACAATAGTTCATTTTTGCTTACACATTTGGTCATGTATTAAACATTATTTAAAGGTATGCTTCCGTTAAACACACATATATATAAAAAAAAAAAAAAACCCCAAAAAAAGGAAGAAATCAAGGGGGGGTCGTGCTTGTACCAACCAACAATGGTTCGTGCTTTTCTGCTTGAAAACAAATATTGCAAACTGTACATTTCCAAAAGTATGTTCCTAATTTGACGCAGTTTGTAACATTTTGCTCATATTTACATATTTATCCTATAAGTCGAATATATGTTAAGAGCATAAATTGAAGCATGAACTAGCAAAGCTTATAGTGATAGTAATGTAACTATGTGGTTTAAAAGTAGTACTTAAGGGCG
This sequence comes from Carnegiea gigantea, assembly GCA_029747015.1. NCBI lineage: Eukaryota > Viridiplantae > Streptophyta > Magnoliopsida > Caryophyllales > Cactaceae > Carnegiea > Carnegiea gigantea. Next base: position 1,018,316 of record JAKOGI010000133.1, on the reverse strand, counting down.
GTTAAACAAAGTCAGATTGGTTATTTGATACTCCTAAACATTACTGCTGTAGTTTGAAAAACAGAGTATTTGAAATACTTTGTACGAATTTCGCATGTTCCTCAATTTAGATGAAGTATCTCATCTTCATGTTTTCTAGTTCAAAATAACCTTTATCGGTTGTATATTCGAAAAATTGCATATCTTTTTATGTTAATTTACATTAGTTAGTTAATCTAACAGCAACTTATTGAACATATTTTCTTTAACCGGTTAACTAAATTACTGCCAATAAACATTTAAATAGGTATCAATTGCTTGGAACACAAAAAGACCTACATCAATTTGACAAGGGAATGATAGTTGTTAGCTTGTCCTTCATGCCGTAGATTGGAGAGTTAGAGTGATCACTGCCATGAGTCTAGCAAGGCAGCTTATGCCTTTGCCAACTTAGGGTTGCTCAATCTTGCCTCTTGTTGTGATAATAATTAATCTACCCTCTCCTATTTTGGTTTGTGGGTCTCTATTTTATCATAATTAAATTAATGATAACCCACAAAGCTATAAAGGTGTATCGTACTCATCACAAATTTTCTTCAGACACTTAAATTCGAGACTTAACTTGAGAAGAACAAGTAGCAAACCACTAGAAGCAACCTTTATTGGTTGATCACCTTATCCCCCTCCTCCTTGGATACCTATTGTCTCAAACATAGCTTGGTCTCATCTTGTGAGGTTAGAATTAAACTTATGTTTTAGAGGTTTGCTTACAAAGAGCAGATATTTGCTACTTAAATTGCTTTCATTTGTATGAGCAACTATTTTAGTACTTGAATAACTAATTTTGTCGAGAATAGCAATTGATTTCTTTCCTTATATGTTCGATTAGTTTTTTAAAAGTCTAATGCAGGGTTAATGGGATCTCGAGTATGGGGATGTTTTACGTTAATTAGAGTTGCAGCCCAATCAAACTCTGGGCTTCGACTCATATCTAAGCACAGTCACATATTCAAAGTGGACCACATTTGAGTCCAAAAACCCAACAAATTTGAAGCCCATTTGCTATACAAATGCTGTGAGACTGACACAACTGTTTACATCCTATCTCATGCAATAACATGAAAACTTTTGTGAGATATAGTATAATAAAATTTTTATATTTTGGACATGATAAAGTGTCAAACTTTAGTTTGTTTGAATCAAACTCATTCGTCTTATGCAGGAGCGGTCATACACATGAAAAAAAATGAAAGATATCACATTCATATGAATTATGGGTATATTCTTTTCGACTTAGGAGAAGTATGTATTGGTGCTTATTGCTGAAAAATGCCGAATCTTGTTGAAATATGCTGAATTATGCTAAAACATGTTGAATTATGCTGAAACATGCTGAAGCATTGAAGAAAATATAACTACGTATTTTCAATAAGTACTTAAAGGTGTCGAATTGTGCTAAATAATGTTAAATTGTGCTAAAATGTATTGAATACTTGTGATAAATACTTTTCATAAGTCAAAAAGAATATGACCTATATAAGTAGTAATAGCATGTTTTCTACATATAGTACTACATTGGTTGCAAAGAATGCTGTTTCACCAGATGTTAATTAGCATGGATTACAAGTTTAAAACATATCTTTTTTTTTTTTTAAGCGCAAAAAAGGTGCAAAAGTTAGTGAAATGGGATTCAAATTCAAATCTACAGTAATAATTTTTAAAAATGTAATCAGATGAACTAACTAGCACACATAATCTAAGCCATATATCTGTTAACAATCGTGTACTTTCTTTACTTTGTTTGCATTGTCTTGCTACCATACACATACATGCTCAAAGAAAAAGAAAAAGTCATTGTCAAACTTCTAGCTATATTGTTCTTCGGCTTGCAAAATATCTTTGGAAAGATTGTACACATATAACCAACATATTTTCCTCACAATTTTTCTATGAAAAGAGCATGCCTTTTCACTAAAACTTATAATTCTATTTTTTGGACAATATCGTTCACTTTCTTGTTGGTTTAATTTCGTAAAATGGTGTTCCAGATTGCAATGCAAGACAATTTTTCAAGGGTCATTCATAAAGAGGCATTTGGCACTGTTTAGGCTTCCTTGTTTGGGACAACTTTATTGGGAGGTAATAAAGTTTCTAGGTTAATTTTAGGGGGATTGGACGGTGTATGGGGTTGTGTTCATGTGTTTACTTGTGGTTTAATTTTAGGTGTATATATTTGCAATTTTAACTGTTATGTGTAAATGTGATTTTTGGGGGGGTAGGGCGTAATTATCTGTGCTTGACGCCTTACTTGTTTTTACAGGTTTATTAATTATTGAAAAATAAATATTTCACAAAACAGTGTCATCTAGTGATAACCAACAACAACAACAACTTTCAGTGTGGGTCCTGCTTTTGCGGGGTCTGAGGAGATTCAGATGTAGGCAACTTTACCTCTACCGGCAATCCTGCCCGTAGAGAGGTTGATTCCAAAAGACCCACAAAAGTAAGATTTTGTGAAAACATTTTATAGAAGAAGGATTTTGTGAAAATATTTTATGGAGAAAAACTAAGGATAACCCGCAGGGAATGAACTAGGGAATACGGAAAAAAATAGATGGTAGCAACTATGTAAACATAAGTGCAACAAGGCAGAGGAAAATAAATATTTCATAAAACAGTGTCATCTAGTGATAACCCATTCTTGTAAACTCTTTTTTCATGAACAAGACATTGTTCCACTTTTAGATTGAAGGGATGAGTCTATGACAAAGAAGAGAATCAGCAAAAGTATAGCCATAATGCCATATACATGGAGGAACCAATTTCAGGCTCGGCGAGCTTTGAGCCGAGCTTTTAACTGACCAAACTAAGCTTGAGTCTCAGCTCGGCTCATTTACACCCCTACTTGCAAGATATTTTAGCGTATGGACGTTGTTCAATTTGTAACCTTTCGGGTTATTTTTCTACTCTCATATTTAATTAGTATAAAAGATGGCCTTATCTAATTATTGAGTACATGAGGGTGGAAAATAGGAAAAAGGGGAGAGAAATTGCATCAAAGATTCGTGGATTCATGTTATAGTTTAGGTCAATTTATGCTGATAATAATCTGAGCAACTATGATCCTCAAAATTTAAATTATTTAGGTTCTGTTTGGACCTTGAAAAATTTGGTTGAAAGAAAAAAAATTTGAGAAAGTTACTTTGCTTTCTCCTGTGTTTGGCTTAAAGAAAATCACAAAGAAAAAAAAAATGGAGGAAAGTTAGGAGAAAAAATTGTTAGAAACAAGTGATAAATTTTTCCTCATAAAATTGTGAGGAAAGTTTGAGGAAAGTCCCTAACCTCCTTCAACTTCACATTACTTAGATGACATCAACATGATTCAAGTAGTTCATCAACATTCAAATTTCTCATCCAAATTCTTATTTTTTTTCCTCAATCCAAATAAGAGGAAAAAACTCATTTTCTCCCTACTTTTTTTCCTTCACATTTTTTTTCTTCCTTCAACTCTTCGTTCCACCAAATTTTCTAAGGATTAAACGAAGCCTTATGTTTGTTAGATTAATTAATTCATGCAAGGCACAACCTTGGACACAATTTTACAAATGATATTTGTAATGGAATGAATATATACGTCGTGCTCAGCAACTTTGAAATGCTCGTTTTGTGAAAATTTCAATTTGCAACAAGCTGGATTTTATTTTGGCAAAAACTCTTGAAGGTGACGTTAGGAGTTCACTTGAAAAATATACGAGCAGTTTAATTAATAAAAAGAAAGAAATGCTCATTTCATCTTCAGGGGAATATATGTTTGAGTAATGAACAAAATAACACGTTTGATAGTGAGAATATCTAATTTCTAATTTTTGGAGATCGCAAATAAATCCCTCATTTGATTCATGGGTGTTTATTTGGTGAATAAAAAAGATGCACTGTTACAAGTAAATATGCACAAGGTGTTGCATTAGTCGTAATCTAGTAACTTATGCATTTATTTAAACTCCTGTCTTCCTAAACTGGAAGACTTTAATGTAATGTTTTGTTGAGTGTTGATAACCTTATAATGCAAACAAGTTTGTAATCGTGTTTTTATTTTTTTGTTTGGTTGTTAGATAGTATTGAAAATAATAACTACCTTGTAATTATAATTACCACAAACTATGTAATTATGATTACATTACAAGATTGATTGTATTACATTATATTTAACCAAACGGCACATAAAAGCTTTTGAAATCATCGTAGAATCTCATGTACTCAACTACTTGAGCGTGTTTACAATAAATTGGATAGATCCAAACCAAATATAGTCAAGTTGTACGCATGTGAGTTTTGGAGGACTCATATAGTCATGTCAAAGGATCCATGTTCATATATATTAGAGCATCATGTTGAGAATTTCTCAAAAAATATCGAACACTAAAAAATGAAGATTGAAAAAATGGATCATTCTGTTAACATATGTATGGGAACAATGATGAGGCTTTAACCTAATTTGGATCATTTGTCTATAAACAGATAACCCCTCATATCATATGTTAGCATATATGCAGTGGTGGTAGATCGAATTAGGGTTCATCCTGCTTCATGTTTGTATGTGCGTACGTATCACTAGGGTTTTTCTCTGAAGCGAGAGATTCGATACTGAGTTGAAGTGCCATTATTTTTGTATGTCGTCAATGTAACCTGGGGGCTACTAACCTGTAGCCATCGACTTCCAAATAGATCACTCATTTTTTCTTTTGCTATGATGGAGGCCGTATCTAAGTTCGATATCTAACTATATATGCGTAGTGTGCGTAAAATATTTTACAGGTTAAACTTTTGTTTGAGAACCATTGCATAAATAATGTATCGGGATAATATCATAATAATTGTGCTTTTACTCTTTACCTATACCTCCATAATTTACATGTAAATTTTCATCGATCAAGAGACCACCATACAATTTGTATGTGGTATTGTTTGAAACACAATATACCCAATTGCAAACAAAAGAATGACTATCGATCATAACAAATAACAACTAATTCAAAATATGTCATTCTCGTCATATTTGATTATTCTCTTGCATAAAATGCTTATGCCACTCAAAAAAAAACTTGGATCCCTCATAGCTAATTAAGTAGCTAGCACATAAAATTTAAGCTCATGCTCAAACTATGATAATTCATCCTATGCCTAAGCTAGGCATCTTATATTCCTAGCTTTTTCTTCTCTCTCCTTCTGCGATTAGAAGCACTAATTAAGCATCTGTTCCAAATATCCCCAGGAGGAGCAAGCCAAGCCACAAGAAAGAGCCATTAAAAGTATGGCTCCCTCTTCTTCGTCGCGAGGGAAGGCTCTTTGAGACTTAGCATTGTAGCTATTATAATTGTCATCATTCCCAGCAGGATCAGAAACATTCTCAAATGTTATCTTGCCCCTTTTCTTGAGTGGCAAGGGGTGACTTCCATGGTGGTTTAATCCTGATCTTTCGCTCTCGTCTTCATCATGAATCTTAGGCTTTGGAGCTTCCATTGATACTGATGACGGTGATGATTCAATTCCTCCCTTGGGTAATTCAGCTGATGCGGCTGCTGCCATTGCTGCCCTTCTAGCTTTCCTTTGTCTTATCCCACAAGCATTGCATAGTGTCTGCAACACAAACGAGCATTTAGTTTTTCATTAGATCCAATCGTTTCACCTAAGACAATCATGAGATTATATATACTCTAGATTTAACAAAACGAGATTGATCCCATCAAAAGGAAACTTCTATGAAACTGTCTCATATAAGAATTTGCATACATGATTGAAAAGAAAACTATTTATTGGCTACATCTTGTCTAGCTAGTTAGTCAGCCAAGACATAAGCTAGCTACTCCCATTTATACTTAATGAATAAGTACTCATGATGAAAGCCCAAGTATGAAGATATAATGCAGTGGCATTAATGTAAAGATCAGAAGGCAACATATTGTCCAATCTTCAAAAATAGACAAACGGGAAATGGAAGAGTAGCTAAGCTACCTTAGGGCCTTGAGGTCCACTTCTCCAAAGCGGGGTTGTGGTGGTATGACAATCAACACATACTCTTATGCCGTTGTTGTTGTTGTTGTGGTTGTTGTTGCTGCTATTGTTTCTGCATATGTTGCTTGTGTACCGCTGTTGCCCAAGATCATGTTGAAGCTTGTGGTCTCCTATGTTTTTTGAGGTAGTCATCATCTTTTGCATTATCCTTATCTTTGAAGGCTTCCATTTTTTGGATTGCTTTTGCTCATTGTTGGTAACAATTTTGATTTTGTCCTGATCCTTGTGATTGGATGAATGACCATAACTACATCCACTACCATCCCCCATGTAATTTTGAGGCCATGAAGAAGCCTGTAGTACTTGCCCCACCTCATTCGGTTTATCATTGGACAAGACCTTCTCAACCTAAGATCATGATCAACCTTAAATATCAATTCGTATAGATAAACAAGTAATATAACATTAAACTCAAAATTACAAATATATGTCACAGTCATGAACTTGTACACACTCTGTTAACCACACGAACAATAACGATAAACATCAAAACGATCATGTCATTCGACTAATTAGACTTAATAACCAATTGATTTCAACTATTAATTAAGGGTTATAAAAGAGCATAGACTAAAAGATTATTAATCCATCATATAAAAAAAATCAAAGGATTGTCAAGGTATTAATTAAAGAATACATGGAAGAACGTAATAAAGTAATAGAACTAAGATCCTTGAATCTTAATTGATTACCTTGTCTTGAGGATGCCATGATGAGTATTCTATGGCTAAGCCTTCCGGATGATCAGAAGCATGGCACTTATCCAAATACGAGAAACTACTAGCAGCAGGTACATCTCCCTTAAACTCTAGGAAAGGTATAGGAGAGGAGGGTGGTGGATTTAAGTAGACTGGACTCATTATGGTTTCCTGTAGACAGACAGACAGACAGACAGACAGACAGACAGGAAGTGGGCTGGCAAGCAAGCTAGATCAACGATATGATTTGGGGGGGGGGTGAAGATGGAGAGAGAAACAAGCTAGGAAGAGAGAGAAACAGAGAGGAGAAACAGCTGAAAAGGGGATGAGTGATATTAATATATAGTAGAACAAGTAAAGTTTGATAGATAGGGCAAAGGATACATATATAAAAGGGAGGTTCATATCATATCATATTATATAGTATTTATATGAGGCTAATGATGATGATGACGATGATGTGTATGTGTGTGTTAGCCATTCTCGTGACTTCATGTAACCCAAGAGACACAAAGATGGGTGGGACAAAACCCAAAAAGGAGGTGTTGAAGGCAACTAGTCGACACGACCCCTATACATGACAAAAATCCTCAGTCCATGTATCTGTTTTTCCCCCCTCTTAAACCGACTTCTTGTGTAGCTAACATCAATTCTTTCATGGTATTCTACCGATTTGTGGCTCAACTTGGAAAACGTAACTCTTGGAAAATGGCAATTCAGGGTGTGTATTGGTTTTAATTAAGGATTTAAGTGGTCATTACATGTTTATATGTATTGGAAATTCGTCCTTAGAAAACTTAGAAAATTTAATAGAATAGTATGCGGAATATCTTGAAGTAAGAATATCAAACATGGGAAGCGAGGGATGCATTCGTTAAGTGAATGAATTTTTTGGTGCATACATTTTCTATAATACGAAGTCCGTGAGGTTTTAATTTTAATACACAAGTTTGTAGAAATATTGTTATGATGACTTCAAGATATGAAAAATATCTTAACGAGTATTCATTACATAGGTTAGGAGTGTGAGAATAGTTTTCATACCTCAAAATACGATAGAATTTTTGAATTATTTTATGACTATTTATATAAGCTAGACTAAGAAATATATATTTTATATAATTTTTCGAAAGTACGTAAAAATAAAACTGAGATATTCTTGGATTTAAGTTGTGAATGTAAAATCAACGGACTAACTTATGTTTAATCTAGTGTCTTCCTCGTCCTTTTTCAACATTACTCACGGTAACTTAAATTAAAAATCCTCAATCTCTATTTTGAAGAGCATCCTCTTTGTTGTTGGTTTTTTTTGGTTTTTTTTGGGGGGGGGGGGGGGGGGGGTTCTAAAGAGGAAGAACATGCTAATATCCCATTTCTAGGGAATATTTATATTTATAATATATAGAATAAAGATGAACCCAAAGCGTTTGCATCTGGGGTATATATAATATCCCATTTCTAGGAAACATTTACAAGTGCAATCAGAGAGTCAATTCAAAGAAATCTACGAAGAAATTTTTGAAAAACATTTTGTTGAATTGAAATGTTTTGAAATAAAACATTCAAAAAGAAGAAGCCATGAATATTAAGACATAACCTATATACCAGAACCCATGCCCATAACAGTATATATGAAGGGTCTTAATTAAGATACAGCTTATATGCCAGGACTCAAATGAAAAGACTACTCATAGACATCCTTCAGGATTCATGAAAACTAATTTGAACGGACACCTTTCTAGCACATGAGGATTTGTTATTAGGGATTGAACCGATCGAGTGACTCATAAATCCGGTTCAATATACTTTGACAAAGCCCCATATTAATTAGCAGCAGAAGCGCTCAGAGATTGGTACAAGCGCCGTACAAGCGGTATGCAAGAAACTGGTTATTGAAGAAAATAACAACAATATAGTTAATTATCATCACATTTTGCAAGACGTTCACTTGTGGTTCAATTAATAATGGGATTCGACTATCATAATCTAGGCAATTACTAGTGTAGGTAGTTGTTAGATTTAATCGCACAAAGATACAAGGGGGGCGTGAATTATATCTATCAACTTTTTCGATTGTTTCAGAACACTCGTGAAAACTGTTTGGACTGCGTGTTTGGAATGAAGTAGAAACAAACCTAATTGCGGAAATAATAAAAATGATGCAATATTTTTACGTGGAAAACCACCTTTGACCCAACTGAGGTGTAAAAACCACGACCTACCTCTGTAGGACTTCAACACATTTCACTAGACGGGGCCGAACACGTTACAATTATAACACATGTGACTCAGTCACACACGTAACTTAGTCTACCCAATACCTTCGTTACAAACACCACGCAACTTAGTTTATCCCGAGACCCTCTTTACAACCACGTCCAAAGTCGCATAAGACTTGGACACTCTCTTATCTCACTGATGGAAAAGAGAAAAGGAAAAAAATACCTCACTTGAATGCTTCTAAACAAGTTGAATGTAAAGTACAATACAATCCCTATTATGCCAATGTTGAAGACTCGATTTAGCACCCGCTTTGAAGGTTTTCTCTCAGAAAATTCAGACTCACAAAGACACTTTTTAACCCTTGGAAAACCTTGAGAAAACCTTGAAGTGAGAGGCAACTTAAATAGCATGGTGCATGTGCCACAAGAGTAGGGCAAAGAGAATTTCACGCCCACTTACCAACTTAGCAGCCAAGCTCCTCACAATCTCTCCACTTGATATTCTTCCCTTAAAGGATAGGATCAAATCTTTCAAAGATTTTTCAAAATTATTTTTAAGGAAAAAAAACCTTTTTAGACTCTACTACTAAAGTCTCTCATTATTTTCTTTAGAAGAAAAAATCTTTTTGGACTCGATTGACATAAGAAAAATTTGTCTTCATTATTTCAAGAAATTCGACAGTCAAAAAAAATCCTTTTAAAATCTTGAAACTCATTTTTGTCTTTGACATTAAAATATTGCAGACCTAACTTCTCAGAACTGTTCTAAGGCATTCTAAAGTACTTAAAAACCTTTCAAAGCAAACACTAAGTCAAGAATCTTCTAATTTGTATATTAACAGGAATCTAAAAATAAAACAAATACTAGATCTAAGACTCTTGTTATCAGCTGGACTCCTTGCACATGTATCAACTTTGATGCTTCACGTTCATTTGAACTCCTTTAAGTATTTCCGGATTCTGTCTCAACATATAGCTCAAACACAACATATTGACTAGTACATTTAGATTGTTATCATCAGAATCTTACACATTAATTGGGTCAATAGTAGTTAAGGGGCTAACTTTTAGGTGCGGAAGCAAAGGATTCGGTTGTCCAAGAATTGCTCACAAACTGTTACTCACGGTCACACAATGGCTACCAGAGTCACCGCATGTAATTCACCATTGCAATATGGTAAGGCAGCCTTGAGAGTAAGGAAGAGAAGCGGAGTATTACGTCAAGGGTTTTAGGAACTGATGCCAATTAAATCCCTAAACCTCCCTTTATTTAAGTTTAGGCTCCTGTTAACCACCACCACTTAGGTGGCATTTCCCTTACAATCGGCCGACAACTAACAACAACATCATTTGTCTCGATATCTATTTTTCACATTAGTTACGTGCATTCAATTATGTGAAAGATGTCATCGGGTGCACTCTCACTAGAAGAAGCAACTAACATTATTTCATCATTATATTATCCCTGTAAAATGCTAATAAGTTTTCATAGTAAACTTGGTTACCTCACAAACTAAACTTTCGTTGGCGTCTACTATATTCACCTTATGGGTGGACACTACTTACCCACAGAATATGTACTATTCAATCAATAGTCTCATTCGAACTCACAAAAACGTAGAACCGCTGTTACCACCCATGAACTAATTATTTTCATTAACATCCGTTCATGCCAAACTAATCAAGTTTTAGCTAAAACAATTGAACTCCATCCGCTCATGTTAAATCCAATGCTTGTTAAGACCATCTTATCAAATGACCAGCCCTACTAAATTCTAGAAAACAAGATGTTATCAAATTGACGAATCCATGCATGATTTTTTTTTAAAATTTTTTTTTTATGATCTCAAAATTCTTATCACAAACCAGATGATGTTGAGAGGGGAGAGCGGCGAGTGACAATCCTTTCTGAATGCTGAGCCATACCAACTCTTTCCCCTCTCAATAATTTACCTTAGCATATACGTATATATACATATCATATATATCCTCAAAATTTATACATACATACATACATATATATATATATATATATATATATTATGATATATATGCATATATATCAAAGCTGAGGGTGTCGATTAATATTACCCTAGAGATCACAAGATCACATGCTTCACTTGGTTTTTGCAGGAATAGAGTTGCACTTAAAGGGACCAATGCACTGGAACTTTCATGGACCATTAAATCATGGGCAAAAATATCCGGATGTTGATTTGATGGGCAAGCTCCGATCCATGGTAGATTCCATTCAATTATTTATTACTTGTTACATTTAAGTCAACGCAAAAGTTTTGTCTCAATCATGGTTGTAGTTGATCTAATAACCTGGTGCGGGAGTAAATAGGGGACATGTTATTCGGAGGTAAATATCAGCATTATCTGTGGTTGTATTTATTGCCTAAAGTCTTGAGCTTATTAATAATCGAAAGAAAAAAAAAAAAAAGATATGCATTTATCTTGGTTGTGTCAAAGAACTTATGGTAAACAACCAGTGGTTACAAGAATCATCTTAAAGAATTAAGTTAATAGTTAAAGATCCATAAATATTTTGCATATGAATATCTTTTTACAAAAACCTCGTTTTGCCTATAGTGTGGATGCTTTTTATATAGGTATTTAACACCTTGTGTAATAGTATGAATATGAAGATTGTGAGATGGATGAAAACCTTTATTTAATAAACGTTTGTAATACCGAACTAAATTGCCTATCCAATTAAAAATTTAAATTGATAATTACTAAGAATTAGAAGAATTTTACAGTCAACATCAAACATGTTTGTCGTAATTTTAAAGTTTTATTTTGTCATTATCTGTAAATAAGATTCAGAATACCAAAAGCCTAGTTAGACACAGGCCCATCACCCACACTCACATGCAATCCCTAAGATGTGAGCCTTTGAGGCACTAACTAGGGCTAAGTACAAAAAAGAGAGTCGTACGTGTTTTTTTTGGACAATTTTAGCTGATATGTGGCGAAGAGGTAAGTTTTTGTCAGAGGCTTATGCCCCTGAAGATGGAATTATGTTATTGATCTTAATCAACATTTAACTCATGAAATAGACCAATAAGTATCTACATCGTAAGATTCTGGAATAACTTAAAGTAATTATATATATCACAAAACAAAAATGATTAACATGGGATTTCTACTAATTAAGAGGTTTCACTGCTAAGACTTTAAACAAATGATTAATCAATGGCTAATTATTGGTTTAGATGGACCAACAGAGTTGTAAATGACCTATAAATTGAATATAACAATAACTTTATATCTCAAAAACGAGTGACATATACCTTTTTTGGGATTTACAAATCGAACTCAAATTAAAATCTCCAAAATCTAGGGATAGGTGATCCGGTCAGGTTCAAAGACTAGAGTACCTACGTACATCAGTTGCAAATTGTGTCTGCCAATTGTGCTCGGCCTAGAGGTAATGAATTGAAACAAGTCAAAATGTATATCATGCAAAAGCTCATCCCTTTGGGAGTACTAGGTATTTATAATGTACATTTATATTCCGTCGATTAAGGCTCAATTGATATAAAAGTTTCAACAACAACCTTGAACTCCTTGCTGGTTAGGGGGACTCTATGATCATGGTATGAGGCTAGGTGTAGCTTAATGGTTACAATCCCACTCCTTCCCAGATTACAGCTAAAAATCTCTTAAATAGTTATTTTTTCCCCAAACAGTTGTTGTTATCAAACATCTCCATAGTTTTGGAACTACTTGTACATATATGAGCTAGTATACGGTAGAAAACTTACTCATAAATTTTAGGAAAAAAATTTTTTTTTTACCGTTAGTTATCTGGAGCAAGCAACTTCAATTACAGAAAAAAGCCTGAAACAACTTCTAAAAACGATATGGAAAATCATGTTCAAACTTCATCTAGAACATTCATACCTTACATTAACAAGGTAATATAGATACACAAAAATTTTATATACCATGCCAGCATCACTTCACTAAAGATAAAAACAAGTACTCTGTATTAGATGAGATTATTTGTAAATGTAAAAGACACAAAAAAAGTATGTACGATTAATAAAAATTAGGTCTAAAAATACATAAACTACTCATATATAAGGCTATGTCTCACTTAAGAATCACCAAAAAACGAATAGTGGACAAGGAGTTGACCAAGTAAGTAGGGATTTAGTACATTAGCAAGACAAAGAATGAAAAGTTGTAACAGTAGACAGATGCCCAGAGGGGTAAATTTATATACACACCTGTGTACACATGGCTCTTATATCTATATTGCATTTTTTTTTTTTGAGTTATATTTGTCATATATTTTAGATGGTAATATACAATTACTTACCATATCACTTAAAAGTACTTACTCAAATGCATGATATACGCTTTAGTCCCAGAAAAGGGGATAATGACGAAGAAGAAGATCGCAAATTGAGGGTATAAGATGAATGAAGATATGTGCACAAAGTTCATCATCATATCTGATGTTGTTAGCGTGTGGTGGACCGGATCGGATCCATCCGTCCCCATCCATCTTTTCTAAGTAACGGCCACGCTAAAGCCATCTGGCCTGTACTACAGGCAGGAAGAACATTGACAGCCCATTTTTGGTCACCCTCCCTCAATTCTCTCTCTCTCTACCTAAATTTTTACTATCAGAGTTCGGGTTATGAACCCAATACAAAATACTAGTAGACAAAGCACAGTGTAGGTGCCAATTCAGCAATTACTTTTCCAACTTTTAAGTTTTCACATCAGGTACTTCAAACATGTTTGTAAACCCCCCCCCTCTTCAAGTTCTTCTACTTGAAAAACCTTCAGTAAATCTTATATGGAAACTATCTCACATAAATTATATCATAAGAGGATGCTTTTATGGTGACTATTCATAATTAATTGGAGTAAATAAGAACCTGTTCTTTTCGTAGGTAAATAGGGTAGATAAAAGGATGAAATAGGTTGAATAAGTCGAAGAGGGTCGGTGAAGTAGGTTGAATTTTTTGTGTGATGAATTCAACTTGGTTAAAATAGTAAAAAAGTGGATTGAAATAGATTGAAGTGAATTGAAGGGATTGAGGTTGGTATTTTAAAATTAACCCACATGAAAAGAACAAGGCCAAGAGTTCACGGTTAGGGACATGATTGTGATTACAGTTACACATAAGTGATATATTAGTCACATCTCTATTTAAAAGCCAGTTTAAAATATATTGTTAGTACTGCAAAACCTCAAAAACGTCACCTCTAAAAGAGTTCGTCTCACAATAATTCTTATATGAGATGGTTTTATCCAAGAAATGTATTCAACTTTTAATTTTTGTGATGAAATTCAAGTAAATTTTTGCATGAGACTGTTGTACAAAATTTGTCATTAAGAATGATCATACATTTGCTAGAAAATAAAATAATCCTTAATTTTTATTCATCAAGTAACTTTTTGGCTTATATGATTTCAATTAAATTTGTTACTATTTTTATGTGCGAGTTTGAATTGCATGTGTTACACATCTATTTATATATATACTATATAAAAAGCAATATTATGATGAGTGAAAGTTCTTGTATTCTCATTAATTAGAGATTTTGAATGTGGATTCATTCTCTCTCTAATCACAAACCATCAGATTGTGGGTAAAAAAAATATTTTATATTTTCAAACTACTCTTGCATAGCAATTAGAAAAAAAAAAACATAGTTAAGGAAATGATTGTAAGAAAGTATAATCTCATGAAGTATAATTCTATAATTGTGAAATAAGGTATATATAATCTATATATCTATATTAGTATATATATATACATCACATCTATATATATTTATGTATATATATATATATAATATAATATTATATAATATATATACACACACACACACAACACACACACATATACATACATATATAATATATATATAATTAAAAGATCTATAATAGCAATTTTATGTGGCCCTATGATTATCTAAATTCTCAAAAGTTAGAAGTTCGTAACCGTTTGATTAATGTGTTTTTAATGGTCATCGTTAGATTCTTAACAAAAATATTGTAATTTAAAAAAAGAATTATTAAAAGAAAAAATAACAAACCGTTAGATCAATGATCATTTTAGTTCCACACTTTACAACTACCAAACCTTATTCTATTTAATTTTTTTAAAAGAAAATTCATAACTATTTAACTATTATCAAATATGTTAGCAGTAAGAGGAGTCTAAGAGGTTTTAGAAATGTAAATAAATCTGACTACTGAAAAATTGAAACTTTTTGAGGTAAAAAATTATTGGACTTGGTTCACTTAAACTTACTTTACATTGACAAGCACACTCAACTTCTCCCTCCTCTCTTTCTTTTTTTTTTTCTCTCTCTAAAAATCTAATTATCCGCCCAACTAAATGGGAAGAACAAAATGAGAATAAAATTAGTGTTGTTTTTAGAAAAGTAAATCAGATAGGGTCACCCCCTCCTCTTTGTGATCATTTTTCCTGTTTATTTGAAGTAAATTTAATTTTCATATCATCTATGTATCACCACCACCACTACCTCCCGGTGAGTCCCACTTCGGGGGGTCTGGGGGATCCAGCTGTCACTACAAAAACACTGCAAAAACTTCGACCGAAACAGCGACGCGAAAGTGATGGACGTCGAAAAATATCAGAGGACGACGGAAAAAAAAGCAGCGGAGCCCCAACGGAAGTCAGAATTTCCGACGGAATTTTCCGACGGAATTCTGTTCCGTCGGAATCGTCGAAAATTTCGTCGGTTTCCGTTGGATGGGTTTTGTGGATTCTCGAGAATTTTCGTTTGCGTTACGTTTAAATGTTGGGGAGGGGGATTTTTTGGTCGGCAAAACCAAATTTAGAGAGAGAAGAGGTTTCTAATGAGAAAGAGAGGAAGAGAGAGAAAGTGAATTTTTGATTCGCCGGATGGTTTTAGTGATCGAAAAAGTAAACGGTAAGTGGTTTTTTTGTTAATATGTTTTTAAAGTTGAAATAGTTAAGTTAATGATATTTTTTACGTTTTTAATTTTCGAGTGTGACCGTCGCGCCTGCCGCCGCTGCGCTCCACGCCAGGTAATACGCCTTGATTTTCCAGTTTTGAAGGTTAGTAGAATTTTTGCGCTTTTAAAATTATGTTAATTTGATGTGTGGTGTTCATTTTTGTGAATTTTAATCTGGAAGCATGTTTATTTAGTTTGATGTGTTTAGTTGTTATTTTAAAATGTTAAGTATGTTAAGCATGTGTAAATGTTTTGTTGATGTGAATAATTTAAATAAAATGAGTTTGTTATTATAAAACGTTAAATATGTTAATCATGTATGATTTTTGAAGTATATTTAATTTTCTTATTATTTTTATGAATTATTTATATATGTTAGTATATATTAATTTAAGTTTGATAAGTATGTTAATGGTAATTTTTTTTGTTTGGGTTTGTTTAATTAATGAGATGTGAAATCGATGGTTTAATTTGTGATTGATGTTTAATGAGGCCTATGGGGAAAATAATATTATTATGTAAAATTAATTATTTTTAGCATATACATTTAATTAATAATTGTTATATTGAGGTTTTGTGAGAATTTTTATGATAGGAAGAAAGTATTAATGTAATTCTAATTAATATGTGATGTATGTTGATTTGAATAATTAAAAAAATATGTGTAATGTTCTAATTTAATATATGTTTTTTTTGGTAAATGGTTTAATAATGTTAAGTATGTGTTTTTTTCGATTTGTTGTGTATATTAATTTTTGGTGAGTATGTGAATAATATTCTTTTTTGAGATATGGTTATATTTCATATGATTTGGTTGGTTTAATATCAAATTATTTTTTCGTAACATATGAATGTGAATTAAATTAAATTTTAATTTTATTTGTGAAGTGTATTATTTGAATAAGTGGAATAAAATATGATAAGTATGTACATTTATAATTGCGAAAGCTTTTGAAGGTAAGTACCTACATCCTCGGACCACGTGGGAAGAAGTTCACAATCTCAGAGAGACATTTGATTCAATGAGTTTAAGGTTAAATATCTGTACAATGAGTTGAAAGTCGTAATTGGATTATTTGGAATGTTTAATTATAATATACTTCAACTTTTGCGCAGAAACACATACTACTGGGCATCCAAACAATGAAACTCAGATACGGCGTAACTTGAGTACAGAGGTGCAACTCGACTACAGGGACATTTCTAGGATACGGCAGGAAGTACAATAAAAAATCGAAGTGGTTACCGCCTAGTGTTTGGAATGATATGCTTAAACATTGGAGTGACGATGACAAGTTCTTGAGTCAACAAAATAAAAAAAAAGATTGAATGATGGGTAAAGGTTTGGTCCTTCGTACATATCCGATTAGTGAAAGAAAAGGCGTCTGGTAAGAAATTTGATTATTAATAAGCATATTTCTATATATATAAAGTATGGTATGGATGAGGTTCTCACAGATCGTCCTTGTTAATGTTAAGTGCTGGTTACTTTTTTCTTCAGGCCCAAACATTAGGGTAGAGAACCCACATATGAGGAATTTTCAAGGACACTCACTGCAAGGTGAAAGACAAAACTTTTGTGGATAAAAAATATGTTAAAAAAAAAAAATGTAAGTTTCACACATTCTATTTAGAGATAATTCATATGTTATAATTGTAGGTTTAGTATAAAATAGTTATTTTTATAATTTCAGGAGGATCATCACAACAAATAGTAGGAGTACTACCTAAACTGTAACTCAAGGGGGCTCTCAACTGGACACCTATGACCCAAGAGGAGTTTTGGATAAAGAAAAATCTTAACAAGAAAGGGCCGTGTGTGCAGTTTGGTGCGGAGGGGGTCAAGTGAAGAAATCAGCTAAACTTATTGCAGCTGCACGTCACTCATCAGCTGAGCATTTGATAAAGACGGCCAAGCCCCACAACTCTCAATGAGGCGCATAACCAAACAAGTAGAGGCTATAACTCAAATATCCAAGAAACAGGGGAAGACAGAGCGCATGCTGAAAAAAGTTTAAGATTTTTAAAGGTCAAAGTGCAGCTCTTCCAAACACATCAACTTGAATCCTGACGATGAAGAGGACTCCGAAAATGACAAATGATGATGATCTCACAAATGTATCCGACTCTGATTAGTTTATTAATGCGTACATTCAAAAACAATGTCGTAATTTAGCACATTCTTTTGACAGATATGTATAAGAATGTATATTGGTAAATTTATATTTGGTAATCTACATTCTTACGTGCGCATACATGGTTAAATTATTACGTGCGTATTTACATCTTTTTTTCTAAAATTTTTTTTTTTTGGGATTTTGAATAAAATTTTTTTTCAAAAGAGGGGGAAATTCAGACGAAATTTCCGACGGGACTTTCCGTCGGAATTCCCGTCGGAACATGGCCCCCTCCCTACTCGCCATTCCGCGCAGAAATAGAGGTGCAGGCTATCGACGGGGGTTTACGACAGGGTTTTTCCGTCGGAAATTGTACTCGGTCGGCATACGTCGGAATCCGCGGGGATTTTTGCGACGAGCTGAATCCCGAAGTACCGTTTTCCGTCGTATTTTCTGTCGAAAGCCATTTTCCCGCCGGAAGAAATGAGCTTTTCCGTCGGTATTTCGTCGCAAATGGATGTATTTTTTGTAGACCTTACCTCTATCGGCATGCCTACACGTACGAGAGGTTGAATATGCTATATTAATAGTAATCTTGAAACCTCTAAAATGTAGTAATTTAAAGTGATTTGCAAAATTTTGATTTAATCTTAGCTATAAAAATTATATTCATTATATCTAAATAGGACAATTTTAAAAATAAAAATAGCCCTTTATCTTCATTTAAAAAACCCTTCAACATATTTCGGATACACATGATGAAGGATAGATGATATCTTATGTATATGAAAAAAATTGAGCAGTTATATTTATTCATTACCTAAAAAAATCCCAGTAGTAAATAAAAAGTGATAATCTTTGTAAAACCCTAAAATGTTACAATTGAGGGATTTGCAGAATTTGATGTAATTTGACCTTTAAAAATATTTATTTCATAAATTCTAAGATGTTGATTTTTAAACTTAAGAGATTCCTTTTATTTCTCTTTTAAAATAACCATGGTTTTGGATATATATGAAAAAAAAAATGATAATTCTTATTATCTAGGAAAAAAACCTATGCAATTATATTTATTCAGTAAATTCAGAAAAAAAAAACTTATGTTATCCAAGTAAAATACCTATTTATTTTATTTTCTAAAATTCTTCATAGTTTTTGTTTATATGTAATAAAGAATACATGATAATCCTACTATCTACAAAAAACCGCAAGCACTTAAAAAATTGCGATAATTTTCAAAAATCATGAAGTGCTAACATGACGTGATTTGCGGGATTTGATGTAATTTTAGCCAGAAAATTAGTCATCTTTTAAATCTAAGCCATCGATTTATCTTAGAAAATAATGCACCTTCTGCCCAAAAAAAAATTCTTTATTACAATTTTTTAAAAATACCGATATTTTCAGTTATATATGTGATAAATGATATGATAATCCTATATCTAGGGGGAAAAACAAATGATATGCCATTAAATCAATTCAATTTTTTATTTAAAATATACCCATTTTTTTTATTTTTTCAAAAAAATCATAATTTCAGTCATATGTGACAACAAATACATGATAATCTATTATCAAAAAAACCATGCAATTAAAGAAAACATGATAATCTTTGAAAAATTCTAAAATGCTGTGATGAAAGTGATTTCAAAGTTAAGATATCCCTAAAAAAAACCCTAAGATTTCACATACACATGACAAAAGCAAATGTTGATCCTATTATTATCTAGGGAAAAACCTAAGTAGTTATATTTATTTATTAAATCTAAACCATAGATTTAAAATTTAAAAAAAAATTACCTCCCCAAGCAATATACCTTTTTTTTATTTTTTTAAAATCCCTTATAGTTTTGATTATATTTAGTAAAGCATACATGATAATCGTATTTATAAAGAAAAATCAAGCAGTTACAAAAAGATGAATAATCTTTAAAAATTCTATAATGGTGCAATGAGAATGATCTGCTAGATTTTGGTGTAATTTATCCATACAAATTAGTCACATAATAAATCTAATCATGATTCTTATCTTAAATAATGTATCTTTTTCAATAAAATATCTATTTTTTATTTTTTTTTTAAAAATAACCCATTATTTCAGTAGTAATAAGTGATAACGAATAGATGAGAATCCTATTCCACTGACAGAGGTGAAAAAGCAAATAATCTGCCATGATATCACTTTATTATTTTTTTCAAAAAATAACATTTATTTTTATTTTAAAAAAACCCAATTTCAGCTAATTTCATATATATAATATATATATTATATATATATATATATATATATATATATATATATATATATATATATATATATATAGATATATATAAATGATTTATGAATAATATGTATATATCTTATAAAAAATCACATCTTTTTTTAAAAAAAACGTAGAATAAATTCTTCAGAAAAACCCTAAAATGATATAACGGAAATGACTTGCGAGATTTGATGTACAGTGATCTTAGTTATAAAAAGTAGTCATCTATTGAATCTAAAATATCGATTCCTATTTTCAAAAAAACACATCTTCTCCAGATAAGACATCTCATTGTTATTGTTGTTGTTGTTGTTGTTGTTGTTGTTGTTGTTGTTGTTATTATTATTATTATTATTATTATTATTATTATTATTATTTTAAAGAGTATCTGATAAACATCTCTTTGTTATATTCATTAGTTTTCACATGATTTGCTGCTTGATTACTAATTACTAACAATGTCATATTTATTTATTTTTTTTAGTCATCTGGTGACCTTTCGCTATACACTATTCTAAATGATTGCCAAGACAAATAATCGCTATTTATTATTGAGCATCTATAACATCATAAAATAGAAGTACCTGTCACTCTTATAAGTGCTACAGTTGAAGAATTAATCAAAGTACACCATCTAACTAAACATAGTATGCACACATAAACTTGGTTTATATCAATCTTCACAATAAAATGATTACTAAAAAAATGTATTTTCTACACAGGTACTTGAAGATGAGGAGGAGTGTTTGCCGTCTCGCTCTACTCATTAACTTATCATCATGTCATCATAATCATTATCTATCTATATATTATCATCAAATGTTCCTATGTTATTAATCTCATTTGGAATATATGAAATTGATAACTTTTTATTTTTTCAATAGTTACTTATCATCTTATCTTTTTAAAGTTATAATATCAATAATGTATATAGTGATAATTTTATAATTTTTTAAAAGTACAGATGTCATATGGATCTATTTCATCATATACCGTGCATAGCACGGGTCTATACTAATTTTGCTTAATTTGTTTGTATCTCTTGAAAATCTATACACGATGACTAAGCCCTAAATTCTTTCTTAGATGTCACTCTAATATTTTTGAATGAGGCTTCAGACTTAACAACAGTACTAAAGTCTTAGAAAGTTCAACAAAATTCAGTATAGCTATAAGATTCTCTTGAACAATTTGCTTGAAAATTATAATATAATATGAAATGGACCATTGTCAGTTATACACTTACCTTCATTTAGCATGAAAAATTTAGCATTTTTTTTCTTGTTGTTAATAACGCTCTTTTTTTGGTTTTTTTTTGGGGGGGGGGGGGGGAGGGGAATTGAATCAAAGGTCATCTTTTCTTTTTAAAATGTTTTTAAAATAGTGAAAAATTATTAGATATATCAAAAATGTTATGTGTATAGCCGATATATACTCTCCATAATTATCTTCCAACGAAAAAAATTATTAGATAGCCAAAGTTATCAAAGAAATAAGGTCCTGATCAACTCTACCAAAAAGGTTGGTCCACCCTTTACTTAAAAGAAAAACTTTGGCGGTTAATATGTGTCATAGAGAATTAGATACAAAGCACGTCCATCTTCAGACGAAAATAGGGACACAATCAAATCAATCTTTCTCATCACCCAGCCTGAATGATCTAGTAATTTTTCTCTTTAAAAAGAAAAATCAAAGAATCCCTTCAAAATATATTTTATATATGTGCCAAGACAAATCTCTATATGGTTGAAGTTAAGCTAGGTAGGTCGTACTATAAACTATAAAATATCTAGACCACAATTATTTTTAGTGATGCATATATTGGCACTAATGTGTTAACGTGCAAATCAACAAGTTATTCAATCATTGCATGTGGTTGTGGAGAACACAAAAAGAGAATACCCAAAAGAGGAGAAATTGGAATAAAACAAGGGCAAGGGATGGATGGATGGATGGCTTCTCCAGTCTCTACTATTCTGGCTAATGTTGCTATGAAAATCTTATCTTCTATTTGTAATTCATGGTCATGATATATTTGTATATATTCCTCATCTTATATATATATATAATGTCACTGACATTCAACAAAAAAATGTACTTTATAAATATAATCATAAAAGTAACGACTCTTTTATCGTCGAACTGTAACCAATAAAAAAAAAATGTCACAGTTTTGATATTACATCCGGATATAATTTAGAGATAACGCTCCAGCTGCTTGACACACATTAATATATATCAGGTGGTGGCTTTTTTAGAGGATAAGGTTCTTAAAAATAAATAAATGCCAATTTTACCCCTAGATATTGACGATAAGATTCAATTTTCTTCGTTAAAAAGAAAATATCCTGGCAATAGAAAGAAAGTGAGCTCTTTCTTTGAGATTTTCAGCTCCACTCCTATCCAATAATAGTTACAATGTACAACAATACCAATAAATATATGCCATGAGCCAATCCCGTTTCAACGTTGATTTCGAGATTTAGAGTATATTTTTTTCAATTTATTATAAATCCTTATTATAAATATTCTTTAACACCGATTAACACTCGTCAAAATTGATCAATTTTGATCAAACACTTCATCATATTTTCTAACTATAATTTAAGCACTGATCAATGCTCATCAATACTGAGCATTACTCATAACATCCATCAGCGTTAATTAACAGTAAGTTACTTATGACAAACCAAAAATTAAAATCATTTTTTCCTCAGTTCCTCCAATTGTTTCCTCACAATTATTCAGTTGGATTCCGGCGATCCTTAACCAGGTTATGGAGTCCTGAACATGTGTTCTTCAGGTAAGCTTCCCTGAGTTGAGAGAGGAAGAGAAAAGACAGTATTAGTTAAAAAAAACACACACACAAAGCTGTTTAATGGCACTTAATTAATTAAGAATGCATTTTGAGACAAAAAGATGATTAGGTTTGCAGCTAGCAAATGTTGTCACAATGAGTAGTGTTGGGGGATAAAGGTAACCATCATCATGAGTAGTAGTCCAATCGTTAAAAGATCCTTAAGTGTGTAAGTTGAGATTTGAGAAATGTCTGGTGTTTTGTTTAGTTGCAAAATTACCCCTTGCTAATCCTTTTTGGCTTATTAGCCGGGAAAAACCATGCAATTTGTCGTCTGTTTATTTATTCACAAGAGAATGTTGGCCTATTCCTCACCACTTATCTAACATATGAATTTGACTGCACACTATTCATAAAACAGGAATGCTACAAGCTATGACTATGACTAGGGTCATTGTACATAATTTCTTATGAATGTGAGTTCAATGAGTAAACTTTTCAAGCGTTGTTGTCGAAAATTTGAGTTTGAATTGGATCAATATTATTTTATGTATCTTCCCTCATATTCCTAAAGAAAAAAATCATACACAATCCTCAGATTTTTTAGAGAAGAAGAAACATGAAGTGCCTAGAAAAACAAAATAAATTAAATATCAAATTTAGCTACAGTAGTTATACCGAAATATTTTCCAAGCAGAGTCACTAAGACGTTATCATATCTAGATGAAACAGTTCACTTGCAACCAAAGAAAAGTAGCAACCAAAGGGTGGAAAGGTACACAGCTAGGTGTTAACATGTCAAAAGTTCTACCTAAGATTGAAAGACCAATTTCCTATTTGATGAATTATCATAAATACCATCTTACTACAGAGAAATTGTAATGCGCAAAAATGCTTCAAGGTGGCTCTTAGAAACTTTTTGACAAATAAATATTCCATTTAAAACCGACTCTTTTTCAAAAGGTTAAAAACTTAAAATCCCCAAATATAATATTTTAATTGCAAGTTAAATTCAAAAATCAAAATAAATTACTTATTAATTACCGCCAAATTTTAAAAAATCGTCGCTGAAATATCCAACGAGTGTCTGACCATTCCTCTTGTGAAAGACAAACCTGTACAATAACTTGCATTTCCCAGTTCCTTGAAAATTTGTCGAATGAATTGAGCAAATCTGATATGCGCCGTAAGGCAAGCATGGTTGATTAGCTCATTGTCACATGAACAAATCTAGGTCAGGTGTTCTTTGTTGTACTGGCGCCCTACGACATCGTTAATAAGAAAAATTATACAAAATTCTGTATCAGACTTCTTAATTTCCAAAAAAAAAAAATAAGTAAAAGTTTACAAACATTAATTAATTTTCAAGTTCATAAATGAAATAATATTGTAGCAAATTTCTGAGCTGTGGCACAGAATTATAAACAGTCCAATCCAGATAACCATGCCTTTTGATTGGAACAAAGTCAAATCAAACTGGGTCATTCCATGATTGAGCTGAGCCAAATCGATCAGCTCAATTGACAAACACAAACAAAGCCAAACCATCATCACGCCTGCAAAATAACCAACCCAAAAATCTGAAGAACACCCACAAAAAAAAAAAAAAAGACATCCCTAACTATTTCCACATCCCAGATCTCAGACCACTGAGGAAAAAGGATTGGACATCCAAAGATTAATTACAAGCTGTGCACATACCCAGAAGAGTAACAACAGGCTGGTCAAAAATGAAAACAATGACACAACGAATTGAAATTAATTACAGCAAAGAGAATACGTGGTCTCAAACTTAAAGATGAACACCATGGTTTTTTAATTAAGTGTCAACGCATTACAATAGCGGAATAATCCTCCTAAATCTGTTACAAAGGAAAAAGTAATTAACTAATTATACATCTCTGCGATCAGTAACTGTACCTTGCACCACGGACTTCTCGAGAAAAAATGGCTTTGTTAGTGTACATGTAGCATGAGCATTTCATGACTGAAATGGGTGAACTCTTCTAAAGGGATAACTCATGAGGCAGACATCACATCTGTTCATGTTTTCGTGTAAAAGCCAATAAAACTGGTTTAGATCGAATCGTTCTAGCAATGAAGGGATGACCAGAGACACTTGCTGATCACTCCTCATCTTCTGGCGGAAGAGTAGGACTTTTAGAGCACATACTAATCTGGTGAAGTTCTTTTAGCCTTGTAGCTGGATTGCATAAACCTGCAGAGAGAATTCAAACTTCTTATTTTGTTATCAAAGCACAAACATGACCAGGCTTAATGGCAGAACAATGGGAAGATGGTACAGCCAACCTGAGCTACTGTAGCTGTTGTGTATGTCTGTGCTTATGACAATTGAATAAGTGCTTCAAAATAGCTGTCCGAGATTTTTAGGAATCTGTTTAGATTACGAGTTTGTTATGCAGCTTGTCATATGTTTGTGGGCCTTAGGACGCCTAAGTCTGTTATAAATCAGTAAGATGTCTTGAGATTTCTGAGGCCCTCGTGTGGATGATGCAGTTGGTGGTACTATTTTTGTGCTTAATTTGTTAGCAGGAGTCCTACAAAGTACAAACTATGTTTCCACAGCAGAGAGTTCTCTGTGAAATATCAGTGGCTTATTTCTCTCTCAAAATATTTGCAAGTGTGACTTGCTTTTTTTTTTTTTTCCGGGTTTCAACAGAGAGAAGTAGCAGAAGATTCCAATAAAAGAAGGTGAAGGGCGAAGTAGATTGCCTATAAAAGGATAGCAAGGGAAACTGAGCTAGTTCATGCTGGAGTGTTAGCTTTAGCAAGAAAACTAACATTATGGATAAGATGAATTAGCAAAACAAGGTTGTTTCCCATTTGCTAAGCCAGTGACTGTCTCATTGGATTTATGCTTTGGCAGGTGAGGTATCGCTGTTACAATCTTTGCATTGTCATAAGCGCTTAAGGCCATGTCTTGATGGCTAGCTTATTGTACCCAAAACCTACACATTAGTATATTACTAGGTAATATATTTACTTCATGGACAAAAAGGAAAATACATATTAAAGACCTAATTTCATCGAACTCCAACTTCGAAATCCTTCTTCATAGAATACCATAAAGCGTGAGCTCCTCTAGTTGGACAGAGAGATTCATTTGTTACTGTCACTTGGACAGCCAAGCCTAGATCTGTGCTAATTTGGAATAATTGTGGACATGAAAAACATCAGATTCACATCACTGGGACAAATGTTACAGCAACAGTAACCAACTGGATGTGAAAAACGTTAGGCAGATTCCTTACCAAGCTATGTCCTCAGATTAAGGCCAGGGCCCAGAGGCTGCTACATCACTAAGACAAAAACTGCAGTTAAGGTTAAGGCCGGTAAAGAGGCTGGCCAATGCCAATGTCTTGACCTTCCCTTACTCCCATGAGCGCTAGGGGTGCAGCTGACAGTGAGCAAGCACTTTTTGGCTCACCAAGTGTGGCTTTTTTCCCGGGGCAAGCTGACCTGAGCTTGTTTCGTTGTTTCGCTATCCGAGCCAAGCCCAAGCCTTTTGAATTTGGACTTCTATGTGAAAACTAGCCAAGCCAATGAGCTGAGCTAGCTAGCCTCCATAAACCTTCTTAAGAAGCAAATATCGGAGCTCAAATGCATTGACTTTGGGGTGAAAATAATTACTTCAACTAATAACCACTATTCACAGTCCTAACAACACAGTCTTTCTCCTATCTTCTAACCCAAATTTTCATAATGTCCCCTTTCTCAACCCCCCCCCCCCCCGAATCTAGATTTTTCTTCTTCTCCGTATCCCTATTTAAAGTCAGAGGTAGAGTAGTTGCTCCACTTATAAGCAAGCTTACACCCTCAATCTAATGCAATGTGCATGCTTCTTCATCGGCCTTTTTTGGGGGGGGGGGGGGTAAGTAATCAAAGAGGTATATTAAATGGACACCAAGGGGATGTCACCCATACACAAAAGGGGCAATACAAAAACATTATGCCCTTAAGCTCTCATCCATAATGCAAGAGTTCAAAAGCATCAATTCCATTGCAACAAGGTATTCAGAAGGCGTAGTGTACAAACTTCTCTACTATTTTAGATCGTCTTAAAATTCTTGAATGGGATTAAGAAGCCAATATACTACTGCAGTAAGGCAAAAGAGAGGGGGGGGGGTATGCAGCAGATGCATGACTTCATTGCTAATTATGGAAAATGTTCTACCATCTATTTTCCCTTTTTTTTTTGGGGGGGGGGGGGAGAGGAAGAGTTGATCATAACAGGGGAGTAATCAGTCGCTCTAACTTTCAATAGCTTAAACAAAATTGTCGACGGCCAACCCAAGGGAAAGATGCCCACCTGAACATTTGGGAATGTCCCACACTGCTATCGATGTAGGTGTGCATTTAGGATCACATATTGCTCGATTATCTTCATGATGCACATTCATGGCAAGCATCCATGAGCCAATGGTGACATCCTCATTGCTAAACATTCTTAAGCTGCAATGCAAATAAAATTTATTTCAAAAAACCAGCAAAAAACATAATACCAAAAAAAAAAAAAAGGCTAGAAACTATGTAGGCAGAAGCATGAGCTTTCAAATCTGATCATGATGTCAGTTAATTTAAAATCTTCATTAACCTGATTCCTAGAAGAAAAATCAGGCAATATCTCGAGAGTGCAACAAAATATGAGATTTGATTTGTACAGACTACAGAGTCGATAATCTTCAGGTAGAATCTTCTTACCATGATCTTCTGGAACAAATAAAAAATATAATAGCAAATAGGCTCCTGAAAGAATTTAATTTTGGTTTTTAACTCTGTTGATAAGTACAAGTCCTGGAACTCTGACAGAGATCTTATATATGCAAGAGATTATAAAGGCTCTGAAGGGCTGAGAGAAGCATCTATTTTCATTAGCATTATGGTAGTATAACCCATCTAACTTAGTCAACCCATGCCCACAAGCATGAATCTGACTCAACCATCAATAGAACAAATACTTACCTACAGTAACTATAGTTTGCTGTACGTAAGTTCATATGCTACTGTATCAATTAAAAATTGAACCACTCATCACCAGTTAATGCAAGCATTCTTCTTTTACTTGTCCCACATACAGATCTAAAATATTGAAGATACACCCCTTGAATAAAGCACCAAAAGACCCCTCAGCCTTAGTCCTTTTAGGTCTCTATTTGGCTGAAAACATGTGGGAACTTTATTTTTCAATAAACCTAGCCCTTTTTTGTATCTTGTTGTAACTGGAATACCAAAGGCTAACACTTGAGTATTCAGCTATACAAGTACATGACTGGAAAACAAAAATCTACAAATAGATTTTTAAAACAAAAATCCACGATATCTTTTGAGTCAATTAGCTTAATACATACGCAGAGCAGCAAGGACAAGATCAAAGAAAAAAGATAAAGAGATTTACAGGTTCAACAAGGAAAGGAAACCATCTGTTCTTTTTTTTTTCCCTCTTTTTTTGGGGAGGGGGGGGGGCGGAGGAGACCAACCTGTTATTCCTAGCTGTAGCTAATGCTGCAACCACCTCAGCAGACAGGATATACATAGGACCATAAGCATGCAAGAAGTACTCGTTCCCAATGAGGTGCCCTTGACTTTCATACCTTAAGATATATAGAAGAAAACAAAAAGAAAGGTTCAATTAAGATATTTAACATTTTAAATTTTTAATGCAACAATGATAGCAACAAAGATTTATTTGACTTGCCATTTCATTTTGGGATCGGTGATTACAGGTCCTTTCTTCATGCAGCCAATATAAGTCATCGGATTGGTTCTCTCTTGAGCTAAGAGCGTGGCAAGTCTGTCTGAAAAAAGAAAGAGTGTTATGCTGGACTCCACTGTGAAATATGATTCATAAGTTCAAGGAAAAAAAGGCAAAAATACTATACCAGGACGTAAATATATATCATCATCAGCTTTAACATAATAATCTGCATCAAAAAGCTCAAATGCTGCCTTGAAAAAGGCCAGTCTGCAAGTAAGAGAAAGGCATCAAATTATCAGTCTTGCTTCTGTTACAAAATTTAGTCTTGCTTCTGTTACAAAATTTAAAACAGGACAGGAAGAAAAGTTCTACGTTTTGTATGGAAGCTTAGCATATTCTTCTTCAATATCAATAACCATAAAATCTTTGTACTTATCCATCTCCTCGGAAAGCTCAGCCATCATTTTGGCATCTTTTGAGCGTCCAATCACAAACCTAAAGGCCAATCCGGTAGCTTGCTCCAACCTATAAAATACCAAGTATAAATGAATGCACCACACAAGAATATAGCACATAAACACGGAGCTACAGACTCGCCAACCACACGGAAAGAGTCCAGAACCACAAATAGCTCAACACCTAACTTTCTTCTGGTACTATACATCAAAAAGGAAGTTGAAGACACAACACACATGACATGTCCAAGTGGCACTTTCTGAATTCTCTTGCTCAGCTAATTTCCATACATACTACTGCTAGACAAATATCCTCTCCCTTCATATTCCCTTAATTTTTAAAAGCACGCATAGACTACACTTAGAAACAAACCAGAATCAAATTTCATTGCCTCGGACCTAAACAGAAGTAATTTCCTTAGGATTACTGAGTTGTGCAGCCTTTAGCCGAGGTGCTAGGTGCACACCTCTGGAACCTCACTTATATCTATAGCAGATAAGCAAAGATATAGCAAAACCATCAAAGGTCCAATTTCGTAAAAAAACTGACAGTTATACAGGACAATTGATGTAATCACAAGAAGATACCGAGATTGTCTTTAACAGCTTCATCTTTTGGGGGAGGGGGGTCTTGAGAGAACTCTACCACCAAAACATCTTCAGGTATTCTAATTTTTAAATATAGCTCAAAACAGTATGAATCAGCAAAAGGCTTCAACAACCCTAATAGGCACAGTTTGACGAGCAATATGAAAATGCACATCAACTGACTATGGTCATATACAATGCACTCTAAACTATTTTAAAAGGTCCTCAATTATCATAAAAACATTTACAGAGGCTGGCAGCAATATGTAGCTATCATTTTACATTTAGAAGACTCTGGAATATTTTTCCCAATATCCCATAAATCATGTATAGTAGACTTTATTTTGGGTCTCAACTTGAACATACATTTGAAACCCCTTATTGGCCATTCAACAAATCCCGTCAGACAATTTTAAACACCGTAACAGCTCCATCGGCACCATTTTGTAGAGTTTGAGTTGTGATTCTAAATTGCCCAGAAGATGGGCAATATATTGTCATACAATACTGATGCAACTATCATTTACAGAGGCTGGCAGCAATATGTAGCTATCATTTTACATTTAGAAGACTCTGGCAAATTTTTCCCCATATCACAGAAATCATGTATAGTGGACTTTATTTTGGGTCTCAACTTGAGCATACATTTGAAACCCCTTATGCCATTCAACAAATCCCGTCAGACAATTTTAAACACCATAACAGCTCCATCAGCACCATTTTGTAGAGTTTGAGTTGTGATTCTAAATTGCCCAGGAGATGGGCAATATATTGTCATACAATACTGATGAAACCATCATTTACAGAGGCTGGCAGCAATATGTAGCTACCATTTTACATTTAGAAGACTCTGGAAAATTTTTCCCAATATCTCATAAATCATGCATAGTAGACTTTATTTTGGGTCTCAACTTGAGCATACATTCCCCTTATGCCATTCAACAAATCCCATCAGACAATTTTAAACACCATAACAGCTCCATCGGCACCATTTTGTAGAGTTGAGTTGTGATTCTAAATTGCCCAGAAGATGGGCAATATATTGTCATACAATACCTATGAGACTATGACTTAAGATGTCATAGACCATTTTCAGAAGTCAATAGGAGTATGTAGACATCACTTGACGACATTTGAGATGCCAAAAAATGTGCAAAATAACCTTCACATTCGGGGGTCCTATGAACCTCTACCAATGTGTATATTAGGAACTTCTGTGGAACACTTTCAGTGATAGTAACGGCTTCATTGGCATGATACCGTAGACTATACAAGGCTACCCCACAATGCCAAAGAAACAAGCATAATAATTGTATATAATGCTTCCAAATGGTCGAATAGTGATTATAAAAGACCAAAACATTTTGAATGACTTATAGTTAGAATTCACAAAGCTTCATATATCTACCCCAAAATAAATAACACCATGTATAGTGTATATGCTTTTATTTAGGAGGCCCAAGCGGCTATGAGGATTCTACCTTTGAAAGTTGAAACCTCCAGAGACACTATACACATCCCCCTAAACAATTTCAACCAGAGCGACCTCATTGGCACTACATTATTCACATTGAAATGCAATTCTATAATGTTACAAAAAGAACCAGGAATCTCTAAATTCCTCGATTAAAACAATCTCTATGCAACTCACATATATTACTTGCACTCTTCATTTTGCCTCAAATACCCGTGTTGGGCACTCGACAGTCGAACATGGGTATCGAAAATCGGCGCTTCATTTTAGACCAAAAACGTAACGATTTTTTCAAAAAATTGATGGGGCTGGCATGACGCCCATGTCGAACACTCGACACGCAATTAGGAGTTCGAACTGAATAGTAACCAACATTTTAAGGCTCTAAGAGCCTTTAACCACTCTTCAGTTGAATCCTCTAAAGACATTGAAAATGTTCTCCAAAAGAATTTCAAAGGCCATAAAAAAGCCCCAATGGAACCATCTCATTGATTTTAAAATATAGATTCTAGAGTATCGCAAAGACCCCATTATGGTAGCGTCAAATACAATGCACTCTAAATTATCTAGAACGAACCAAAATTTATTGTAGAGCATTTTGAAGCACATGGTAACCATTTCGCATGTAGGAACTTTTCAAAGACCCGAAAAACTTATAGATAGTAGCCTCCATATAGGGCACTATGAGATGCTATAACCACCCTACCATCGAGACTTCTTAGGACATTCTAAATCTCCCTAAACAATTTCAATGAATAAAATGGTTTCATTGGCACCATCTTGATAAGTTCAAAACATGATTCTATTCTACAATGCCATGAAAGTAGGTGTTATGGTGGCACACAATACCTCTTAAATTATTTAAAAAGGATATAAATATCTATAGATGTTTCGATGAATCAACAGGCATAATTAGAGACTGGTAATTTTGGGAAATTTTCTGAAAATCCCACAAATTTTGTACACTGGATGTCATTTTAAGGGCGTCACGAAACTCTGGCTACTTAACTCCTCGGAAACCACCTATGATGCTCCAACATCCTTCTAGATATTTTCAATTGGTATAATGGCTTTTGACTATAACTACCATCTTATATATTTCAAAAAGTCACTTAGAAATGCCCAATACAAGCATTATGGCAGTGTCTGCTAAACTCAAAATGACATACAATATTGTTGGAACACTCTTAAAACTCTTGGAGTGGGTAAGAAGGAGCACATAATCGCCATTCACCGTCTTTTCAAACATTTTGAAAAAAACCATGAAAACCACATCATATCCTTCACTTAAAGATCAAAAGATCATAGCTTCTAAAAAGTCATTCCATTGAGGTACAAGCCTTCAACTTTATCACCTCAACTTTAAAGGCTAACTGATGGTTGGGTGTGCAACATCGTCTCGTGCAGGGGTGCACTTCATTGATATGTTCGGCAAGAGAGGGAGAGATCCAACAACAACCTATTAGAACTCTAAATTTCATTCAAATTGGTACTTAGGTAGTCCAATTGATCTAATCTCAACGAGCAAGCACCCTCTGACACTGCATGAGATTTCTTCGAACTAATCCCAATTTGAAGAATACAATTATTTTCTTTGCTAAATTTTGATGTGTTCCTCAACATTGTTCCCATGTGATTGAAAGCATCTTTATATCATTCATCCACCTAATGTACAAGATTTGTATCTCAAATGGAAGGTGGAGTCATGTAACCAATTGGGCTAAGAAGTGCAGTCACAACTCACAATCCTTTAGAGCCATCAAATGCCAAAGGAACTTCCATACGGTATGTAAGACAAATATCAACCATCAAGGTGTTTCACTTAAAGAATGCAGGATGTGGATGCCCCCTCAAAAACTGCATAAGATTTCTTCGAACTAAATCCCGGGTTGAAGAATCCAATTATTTTCTTGTTGTACACAGCCTTTCCCCTACAATAAAACTGACAAAAGGAGGCAACAGAAAGGAAACTGGGACTCTGCTATCCTTGTTGTAATTAACATGTACCAAGATCCTGCTACCCAAAACAAGCTCGAGAAGCTCCTGTATACATCTGACACTTGGCAGGCTTCCAAGTTTCTAGCAGATCACAAAAGGAAGCCAAAGGTAGCAACTTTTGGATATTGTCTACATTAGTTCCATGACTTCTATCAGTAATTTTATCTTTTACCATAAAAAAATTAAATACACGGTTATCTCACATCAAAGGGGAAAATCAATCCAGAATTGCAAGTTCATAACCAATATTTTTCCTTCCATTGCGACATCATTCTATTTATGCAACAAAACTCCAAACTGATCCAGCGTATAGGTCGCTCACACATCTCATGCGTATCTCAAATAATAGAAATTGCACGGACACTGTATATATATAATCACATTACGAGCACTGACACATAAATCAAGAAATCAGAAATCTAATCATCAAAATCAAGAAAATTTTTCCTAGAAATTTACCGCAGAAATTAGCCAAACCAAACCTGAGAAGACCTTCGGGATCAGATGGAAACCAAGTGCTTCTCAAAGCCTGGCGCCGATCAGCTGACTCAAACCCGGTCTGAACACCAACAAACCCTAGAAATTTGGGGCGATCAAGCGAATTCCCAACGCCGCCGATCTTCCTCGACCTCTGAACATGATTGGAAAACAAGTAGTGTCCACGGAAGGTGTCCTGGACGCGGCCGCAGCGGAAGACTGGAGGAGAGCGAGAACGGGAGAGAGAGATGAGAGAGAAAATCGTGCCGGAGATTCCGACGAGGAGGCAGATGATGGAGAAGAAGACAAGGTGCCGGTAAGGGTGGGAATGGGAGGAATGGAGGAAGGACTTTCTCGTCTTTTCCGACTTCGAGTAATGGTGGTCGACGGCGGAACCTCGCGGCATTTCCGATGGCGGCGGTGGCGATGGTGGCACTAGAGAGAGAAAGAGAAGGAGTCAGCGGGTGAGTGCGTTATAGATCTGAAGAGAGAGAAACTTGGTGAAATGTATGCGGTCAGAGACAGAGACAGTAAAAGAGTGGAATGTAGTGAGACTAGAGTCTTTCTCCTTCTCTCTCCTCTGCTCTGCAATTACTCCGTTACAGTTACTAATTTCAGTCGTCGTCGTCCCAGCTCAAGAGTACGTTTTGCAGATTTGAATTTTTCTTTTCTTTTTTTTTTTTTGTCAGAGCAAACTTATTTTTCGGCCTCCAAAATTCAAGCAAAAGCCCAAAACTCACCCACGTTGTTCAGCCAACCCGAATGGGCCCTCGCTCTTCTTTCTAAATTCTTTTGACCGAGGAAAGAAAATATGAAAAGGCATGGATTAGGCTTCGTTCACATGGGGTTGATTCCCAGCCCTGTTGGGTGGCCTTGTTCAAGGTAAATCATTTTGGTTAGTTGGTTCAACTCATTAACAAGTGATGAATTCAATTCAAGCGATCAAATTAGTTCATTTACAATCGAGTTTAGGATGTTTGTAAGTTCAAGACTTACGTTTCCTTGATTTAATTGTCTTTTCTCTCTAGACTCTAGTATATGTTTATGTCTGGAATGTCTTAACGTGCTATTGAAACATTGACTCTTATTCAATTTGAATCAACATTATATGCGCTTTCACATACCAAGATGCAACCCCCCCCAAAAAAAAAAACCAAAAAAAAGGGGAAAGGAAGAAAAAAGGAAAGTAACAAAGGACATAACAAATTTGAGTTAATTACAACACGTGCAATACAATTACACAATGATGAGGAGACTCATAAGAAGGGCAAGGGACAAAACATGATGTTGAACATAAGCATACAAATTGCTTTGAATCAATTACATTGGAAATAATACAAGGATACACCAATGAGCAATGACATATAGACTGTCAATAACATACATCAAACAACTAACATGACCCAATTTCTCAAAAGTAACCAAAGATACACATATGTACAAGGATCCTTACATTCTGATCCTTCTTTTTTCACTTTTCGTCTAATCTTGGTTTTTCTCTGTTTCCTCTTAGGCTGGTACCATAAGCAACAAACCCTATTTTACCTTCAAACTTGTTAGTTTTTTTTTAAAAAAAAAAAAAAAAAAAGATTGGCATTGCTATACAGAAACGTAAAATCACACTTGACCAAATTTTGAGTCATCATGACCAAATAGCTAGGGAAGACATCAAAGAAGCTCCCAAGAACAGAGCAAAGTAAGACACAACCTGCAACCTCTTGTTGCACCTCATTCTCTTGCTCATAAAATCAGCTGCAATCAAGTCTACCAAGGCCATGTAGATAAGAATCCCTGAAGATATAGCATCCAGGATCCCCTCAACAATGAGAGCTCCGGGGCTTGACGGGTTGTAGAACCGCGCAAGGCCTATACCCACAGCGATGCCCCCAGGGGTTGTAAAGGCGAAAAAGCAGGACATGATGATGGTGGACATTTGCTTGAATTTGGCTTGCGCAATGCACCCTCCGAGGGCAAACCCCTCGAAGAACTGGTGGAAGGAGAGGGCAGCTACCAACGGCCTTATTGTGCATGGACTGTGTGATACGCCTAAAGATAGGCCGATGAGGACCGAGTGTGAAACAATTCCAAGCTCCAATACCTACATCGGAAAGATTGCATCCTCAGTAATTGAACTTAAACAGCCATTAGTTTTATAAAGCTCGGTTTTGGTCAAGCGTCTTCTATAGCACAATGACTAACATACTGAAAATGCCATTTATCAAGGAATTAAGTTAAAAAAAAATCTTACTAGTCTACATAATAAAGTGACACCAATGGAGCACCACTCAGCCAACTGGATCCCTTCTCTTACGTTTTGCTTACTCAACATCATGAGCACCTTATGCATTCTTATCGAGATTTACTAAAACATGACTTGAATGCTTATGTTAGGTATTCATTACTTTAGTACAGATGAACCCTCATTCTATATACACTTTACCAAATTGATATGGCTACG
Organism: Carnegiea gigantea; assembly: GCA_029747015.1. Lineage (NCBI taxonomy): Eukaryota > Viridiplantae > Streptophyta > Magnoliopsida > Caryophyllales > Cactaceae > Carnegiea > Carnegiea gigantea. The sequence goes on along the minus strand of JAKOGI010000133.1, from coordinate 982,022 downwards.
TCTACTTTTTATAAGAAACCCAAATTAGAGTTCAAGTATGACTGAACTTCATATTGCAATGTCGTTAGAGACAAATCCCCTTCTTTATAGCATGAACATCTCTTTTTCACAATAAGTGCAAAGAAATGAACATCTTTGGCTCTGTTTCTAAAATTGTGGACAATTTGGTTAGTTCCTACCAAGTTTCACGCCAACAAGATGCTTTTTGCAGCAAACAAATGTTTGAAAGGGCATAAAAGGATAAAAGTGTCACTATAACCCCACATCAAGGTTGTGGAGAGCTTTTAGAATTCTTATGACAGGATGCTCGTTAGTCAATGGCTTCGGCTATAAGCTAACTATATTTTCGAAAAAGGATATTTCACCATACACATTAGGTAGTACTATGCAAATGTTGTGTCAATAGAATGATGGGGCGGAACTCGAACTCAGGTTTTTTATCAGAACTTTCAAAGACTTTACTAACCATATTAGTCGGCACCTACCATTTTCTAAGAAGATCAATTTGTCCCCAACCAAATAGTACCACACGTAAAATTTAAACGACAAAAGATTAGAAATCCTAGAGGTCACATTCAGAGAGACTATCACATTACTCTGTAAGCATTGGAGTCCAAAGTGCAAACTCAATCTTCAGCCTTACTCTCTCATGGCCGATAATACTCAGATCTCAGTCGACTTATTAGATTTAAAAATAATCCGATCCAATTTAAGTTAGCTCCATGACAAACTCAAGTGTATAGCTTGAGATGCAGATAATATCTATAGTGCAATTTACATGCCTAAAACAAATTAACCTAAAACAATAATATATAGGACTTCAAAATTTACCTGTGAAACAATAGTATGCCTTGCTTCACTATCACCTTCATCAAACCCATGGGAATGCCCATGTCCATCCCCATCACCATCATGTTGATCATAAACCTCAACCACGTGCCCTTCACGCGCCCCATGGGCGTGCCCATGGGCCCCAGCATGGACATGGATTCCCACAATGCTCTCCTCTTCCCCAAACACTTTCCCATCTTTACCCTTCTCCGCCGGCGGCCTATCCGCAGGCATGACCCCCGCCGGCGACACCGAGTCAAGCAACCCGTCAAACCCGAGTTTCTCGCTGTTCATTTTCTCTCTCTTCCGCTCGTACATCTGGGTCCCCACGAAGTCAGCGAGTAGAGTGACTAACGCCGACATCATCGCCAAGAACCCGGCGAAGGGGAACTCGGACCAGGGTCGACTCGGAAGGCACTCGTTGGTGAGATTTTCCGACGCGTCGGGGAGCATGTGGACGAACCCAGTGGCGAGAATGACGCCGGCGGCGAACGCTTTGGCGGCGGTGAAGAGATTGCCATCGGTGGCGAGGAAGCTTTTCCGGCGACCCAGTAAAGGGATGGTGATCCCCGTCGCTCCCGCCACCATGATTGAGCCGATTGCGACGAGTTTCAGAGTCAGGGCCGCCGCGTCGTCCCGGCATAACTCGGACGAGTCCGAGTTGCAGGACATGGGTTCCTGGAATTGCTGGATGAGAGCGCCTGAATACGGAGGAATTGAAGAAGATTAGACTGCGAATGACATTGTGGGTTTCTTCTGTGCTTTTTAAAATGACACTATGGCTAAAAATTAAAATTGTAGTCCAATTATTTTTCTGGGGATTTTCGGCTATATGCAATTTGGGGATGAACGCGAATCAATTGGGATTTGGCGTATGTGGGATTGGAGCCACATGAAAGTTTTAAAGCCCAAAAAAAGGCGCCAAAATCCCAGTTAGGTATGAGTAAATCGAATATGCATTGAAATTGGTAGTGCAAAAATCCAAAGTGACCCAGAAAATTCCAAGTCTATCGTAACTGACAAAATTGATAGTGTACATGAGGACAAGAACGAAGGAAAGGAGTAACGTAAAAGTACCTGAAATGGCTCTGAATTTTGCATTGAAATGATCGACGCAGAATATCGGCAACAAGACATCCTGAGATTCATAAACGCCAAACGAATTAAACCCATAAACATTACGGAAGTAATAAAGATAATCCATTGATTAACAGGGAGAACGAAAGCAAGAAACCTGGAAGAAGGAAGCCATGGGATGGGATGTGATGGAGGAGAGAGAAAGAAGATACACGGTTGGAGTTGGGTTCTGAATTTGAGAGGTCGACCACTCTCAGTCACCAAGACAAGAGAGAGATGAAGAGAGAGTTGAAGGAGGCGGTAGACTTTTATCGCGAAGTGATGAATATCAGAATATGCCCTCCATGTCCACAGCTCTGAGCTCTCTCTCTTATTATATTTCTGGAACAAGAGACTGATTCTGATCACCATTTTTTAATAAGTTCGGTGTTCAATCCACCAAAATTTTAAGTTATTAATTCGTACTACCATGAATATATGCTAGATTTCGTCTAGTATCTTCCGTCTTTGCCGCTTCGAATCGCCGTAGAGGGACATGATCATTTATCAAGTTTCGAAACGACTTATCCCAGTTATAAATTTCTACTTATCGTGATCAAAAAAAATCGAATTTGGAAATTGCTGATTTGCTGTCGATCTCCCACCGTGAATTTCCGGCACCGAAAATGGGTACCTTCGTAATGTTTTTTACGTTTTACATTTTAAGCTAGGTCGAGATAGCCACAGCCCCAATTTGGATCAAATTCAAGTCACAAAAATACTTATAATTATATTGGATCTTTTTGGAGTGAGATAACTCATATAAGCATGATTTCAAGTTCGAACAGTAGGATTAGGAAAAATTGTGTTCGAATTAAGATTCGTGTGAAAAATTTATGATGTACATGATTTTCTCTTGTTTAACAAATTTAAATATGCAGGTCAGACATAACTTAGCTAGCTTCATATGACTGATTGTTAGCAAGGTGTTTTGAAAAAAAAATCTAAACTACGATACTTTAAGTTGGCAGAGAATTAGAAGGCACTTATTAGTTACATTCTATCAAATTACGACAAATTGTCGAACAGCTATTTGTGTTTTTACGTTTGACATTTTTGCCTTCTTGAGTTATGGCTTCTGGATTGTAGGAACTGTGGTTTGTTATACTTGCCTTTATTCTTTTTAACATTTCTCTTATGTTGTATGCTAGCAATATCCTCTTCTTAGTAGAGTTATTATTACTCCACCTCTGATTGTTTGATGTATAGTATTCAACTCCCCTGTATGACTTCTATGTTTTATACTGCTTATAAGTTCTTCATTTTTACATTATCTTTAGTTTATCAAAGTTTCAACTTCGAAATACTTTGTGACCTCTTGGAATCAGTCTCTCTATGAATAACTATATCTACAATTCTACACAAATAAGATTGCCTGCATCTTCGTCTCTCCAAATTCCGTACAAATAAGACTCACTCTGAAAATTATAACTGTCTTCTTGAGTTACCCAAGTATTCTTCAAAGGAGACAAAAAAATTGATATAAATTTCTAGTAAAGTATTAACTTTGGCGGTTGCTCTTGGAGCAGACAGACATACGAAAACAAATCGTGAGGCTGCAGTGCACTTCATCTCATAACTTATTGGCTGTCTTAATTTAATTAAAGGTTGTATTAACCGTTCTACAATGATTATTATAAAAGAATTTCATGGAAGAATTTGCATATGTAAATAAAAAATACGATGGACCCCATCAAAAAGGCGTGAAGTTAGCCTTAATGCTTACGTGGCCAAATAAAGTACTAGTGTTATGGTCTCGTGGAAAAGCATGTGACAGCAATTGTCATAAGATAAATCTTTTTTTTTTCCAAGTGAAAGTGACTTCAATTTTTAAAATACAGAATCGAAGTCAAAATGAGCATGTCAATCTCAATGTTGTATGTGTCATACTTATCCTCAATGTTTATTACAATTTGATTCCCTAGCTCGAATCTTGATCAAAGAATTTAGGGGTGTGTAATTGTGTATGGAATCTTGGATGTAATGTTTTAGTATTTTTTTGATAAGTATCACGATTATGACACTCCGTGGCCTCCAACTCCCCAACAACAACAACAACTGTAAAATTGCACCAAATGGAGGCAAAAATAATAGCTAATATACCACAATAATGATCACTGCTTAAATCCAAAAAAAAAAAAAAAAAGAGTACTTCCACTTCAAGCTTAAACGAATATGAATATGTAAAATGTAGATTTTGATCCAGTATGAATGATAGCGAACAGTTATCTCTTCTGAATTTCTTATCTTTTCTCTTTCTGCATTTCCCTCCATTTTTGCTTAACGATCCAATGGACAAACAAGACATTGCCAGCTATAGAGAACTAGCTTCAATTAGCTAGAAATAAGAACAAGCCTAAAAGTGGGCTTTTTTCATGGAAGAGAAGCTTGTGCAAGGGGCAGGAAATTGCCTTATAAAGGATGGCGTAGCATACACTTGGAATAGTTGCTAACAATATTGCGGAGTCAAGGAACTTCACAAAATGAATGGCTTTTTACTTGGCTGCAGATGTGAGAGGCTGTGAGCTGATTTTTGGTATTTTCTTTTGGTGTATTGTACTCCCTATGTACCAGTCGTATTATTTCTTTTTTTTTTTTTTTTACGATTATTCTAACTTATGACAATGATTTATCAAAAAATTAAAAAGCTTTAACTAGTATCAACGATTGCAAAATCGCTGCTACAAATGTTTGAACATAATTATTAGAGTATAAAATCTATTTTTGAACATTTAACCATTAACTTAAACTTTTAGTTGAGTTGACTTTTGCACATAATATTAAAGTCTTTCTAAGCTAGAATTAGAGGTCTCAGATTTAAATTTTAATAGCCCGCATATTGATTAATTACAAAAGGTATGATTGTGCAAAGAAATCTTTATAGCATTAACGTTTCAAATCCAAATGACATTTGTACAAGGGGCATGTCAAAGGATAGAACTTACTTTTGTCCTCTAGCAATAACACCAAAACCCCAAAAGATTGGCAGTCTATAAATAAACAACAATATTAACAGTAAAAACCCAACAGCAAACCTTGGTGGTTAGGATTTTGGTGCCGTTTTGAAAGCTTCAAGACCATTTAGCTGAAGGAACTAAGACTGCTTTAAGGCCCAATTCCTAGAGGGTTATGGGCCCAATACAATGGCACACTGATGCGTTAGCCATAGTTGTGCTTGTCAGGGCACCTCTAAACAGGAAATACTCTCTTTTATTTTCTCGTATTATGTAAAGAGTGAGAATATATGTTTTGCTCCAATATACTTTTTAAGTATCATGATGTATCTAATATCAATATACTATATGATTTAAAATTACTAAATTTTTCATAATGAAAATTAATTATACACTGCTAAGCTTTAGTATTCATCGATCATGCCGATGAGCACAAATAATACCCTAATCGTATTAAGTATCTCCACGAGGACACATCATACGAGAAATTTTATAGTAGTAAACACTTAGAGACAAAAAGGCAATTTCACCTCTATAGATAGTAATACCTTCACATGTAAGACAACTTCATTTGGATCTCCTTACACACCGCGCAAGCGAACCCACACTGGAAGTCTGTTGTTAACATATTGTTGTAAAAAGGTTATTTTATAAAATTTATAAGCAATAACACCTTATCACTATTCAATCATACTATTTTTTTTTTTTAATTTAATACATGATAGTATATTTTGTGAGCCAAAACAGAACACTTCTTAAATCTTATAACAATACATTTTATCATTTCACTATGGTGAAATGGTCATAACAGAATTCTTAGGCTCCGTTTGATCCTTAGAAAATTTGATGGAAAGAAAAGTTGAAGGAAAAAAATGTGAATGAAAAAAAAAAGTATGGAGAAAATAAGTTTTTTTACTCTTATTTGGATTAAGGAAAAAATACAAGAGTTTGGATGAGAAATCTGAATATTGACGAACTACTTGAAACATGTTGATGTCATCTAAGCAATGTGAGGTTGGAGGGGGTTAGAAATCTTTCTCAAACTTTCCTCACAATTTTATAAGGAAAATTTGGTTACTTGTTTCTAACAATTTTTCCACCTAACTTTCCTCCGTATTTTTTTATTTGTGATTTTCTCTAAACCAAACACAAAAAAAAAGTAACTTTTCCAAATTTTTTTCTTTCCACCAAATTTTCAAGGTCCAAACGGAGTCTTAGAGAATCATATATAGTTATTTAACCAGTGTTCTTCTAATTCTTACTTGTATTTCATAACCCATCGTTAGGTGCACTTATCCGATAACTTAAAGCACAATTACATAAGACTACCGAGATACCAATTTGGAGAACCATATTCTTTACTATGTTTCTTGTCAAAATAAATAAAATTCGCAATTATAATTGATTTTGAGAAACTAGCTTAAAGTTACAAACGACTATTCTAGCTATAACAACTTGTAAAAGAATATAAGCAAATGTCTACTTCAACTTGAGTTTTAATAAATATACTCAATTTTCAGGATTTATGAAAAACTCAATTTATTTGTCACTATCAAACAGATACTTGTTTATTCTTGAATCGAATTTCGCAAATAATGTGATGACATCTCACTTGATTTGAATTATTATAAATAAACGACAATGGAAGGGCGATCGACTGTTAAGCTCAATTTGACTGACAAATTAGAATTGTCGTCTAATGAAAATTGTCACTTATTACCTTATATTTTCCGTGCACTAACGACCCATGCTCCTTTTTTTGTTTTTTTCCTTCCTTTTCTTACGTTAAAAATGAAGGCTTGTGCTGCTCCGTCCGTTGACTCCATGGCCCAATGGATAAGGCGCTGGTCTACGGAACCAGAGATTCTGGGTTCGATCCCCAGTGGAGTCGTTGCCACGCTTGAAACCGTTTTTGTTCAATGCTCATTGTTTACCACAGTTAAATAGTAAAGCGAGGTCCCTGAGGACCTCGATAACTCTCTAGTCTTTTCCTTTCTTTTATGATGGGTGTGACACAACGTTTCCTTTTGCCATCAATGTTTCTCCTCATAAATCACTCTCTATTTATTAGTTCATGGCGTGACTAACGCTTAAAAGGGAGAAAAAATGATGTGACTTATTAGTGACATTGAATAATGACATTGACTTTGATTCAAATGACAAGTCTATCATAGTCCATTCCGATATTCATATAAAACTGATAAATCTGTGGATCATAAAATGATAATCATGTAAATATCAAATGAAGCATTGAATATATTTTACATCTATTTGATTAAAATAATAAATTTCTTGGGTTTATTTTTTCAAATTATGATCGTGAATCAAACTGTGTAATTATTTAATAACTTTCTTAATATATGAAGATTTAGACCATGAAAAACCTAATAAAGATGATTTCCCTCCCAAAAAAACCATAACAAAGATTAATTAATAATTAAACTTGAATCACAATAACTAATACGGATAATTTTAAAAGAAATATTTTTAAAAGAGCATGTGTATGCAACATAGGCTTAAAATTAACTACATAGAAACACATTATTTTTACATTTTTCAATTAAGAAGTTAAGTCCACTTAAAAATCAGATAATTTATTTTATATTTAACATTTTAAATTATATTACATTAACATTATCTCCTTCAAATAGAGGAGATGCTTGGGCGGACATTAGAAAGGGTCATTAGGAGTCAGTAACCCACTGGAGAGTTGCCCCTCCCTCACCCCCTTTCTCTCTTCTCCATTTTCCCTAGGGAACCCACCGCTGGAGAAGCTCTAAGGGCATTCTCAGCCCATGACACGCGTGGAAGAGATGGGCCCCGCGTGTCAGTCCACTGTCTCCCATCCAAAGAGTTGTGCAGCTTGTCTCGCATGGGAGACCAGCTCCATGGTCTTCCCTGCGTTACTGCTTTCCACCAATAAAAATATTTTTGCTTTTTTTCTTTTTTTTGTATATGATATATAATTTTTAAGTGGTTAAAAAAAAGTTGTGTGTTAAGGTGGGTTCATAACAAATATTTTTATTGGATAATCAAAATTGGAGTTCCATGAGTTGGAGAAGTAATGGAATGCAAGTCTAAAAAAATTGAAATTTTTGTTGATGTGGCATACTTGAATTCCAATTTTTAGAACTTAGGCTGAGAATGCCTTAAGGATATAACTCTTAGCATAACTCACTTGCGCAAGCTAGTAACCCAAAACACACCATCTTTTAACTTTCTCGTCTCCAACGATTAGTAATTTTTTTTTTCTTTTTTGCTACTTCCCCTTTGCCGATTTGGTACTATCAAGGGTAGGGACGGTTGAATTTTTGACCATCCTAAGTGTCCTATCTAGTGTTTTCTTTGTTTTAAAATGTAACAACGAGTAAGTCTTATATGAAATTGTCTTACATGAAATACATCATGCATGATATAGATGATTTGATGGTTACTTTTACCAATAACTAGACTAGCTGATAATTAATTTACAGATGACTGTAATAAAAGTCACTAGTAGATGAACTATTAGTCATCCCTTAATTAAAGAGTCACTTTAAAACATATTATTAGTCACCATAAAACTTCAAAAAAGCCATCCATGAAGGGTTCTGTCGCGCAATAATTTTTATGTGAGATGGTCTCACCTTAAAATTTGTGTTTATCTTATGGTTGTTTGATTTATGTTTGTGTAGTTGTTTCTCTTGCTTTTGAAGGAATTGAAGTTCTACTTTGTTGGAAAATGGTACTTCAGGTGGATTTGGCACTTCAAATACATTCTTTTTTGTTTGAAGACTATCTCACCTGATTAAACAACACTACACCAACAAATCTATTTTCAAGAATATAGTACAATAAATTTATGAATCTCTTCTTCAAGCTGTATTGTGAAAATAATGCAAGTGGGAAGATGATGGATCAGTACATGTAAAAGTAGTCTTCTAAAGATACAACTCATTTTCTGACGTTAAAATTTGCATTTATTTGCGTCAATTGTATTTTGTGGAAGCTGCGTAGCTAATTAATCAATGAATTATTTCCCTTCTCTTGCAAAAAAAAAAAAAAGAAGAAATAACTCTTATTTTTTATCTCTCTTTGGTATTTATTCTCAATTTTCTCACACATATAACAAAAAGTTACTTATATTTGTCAAGTAAGAAGTAATTATATTACCGATTATCTTATTTAAGTCCTATAGTAATATATTTGTTCAAACGTCTTCTCTACATAAAATCTTCTTTTAAGTAATAGTAAATATACAAATCAGATAATAATCTCATGACAACAACCGATTCGAATCGAAATCGACCCAAACCTGCCCGAAAATTTTGGGTATTGAGCACGATTTTGCTGATCCGAATCCGAAATAAATCACACCCGACAAATCTGCAAATTAGCGGGTCAAATACGACCTAGACCCACCTGCTTGAGTTGAGCATTATATCCTCGTTTTTTAATTATCTTTTATTTATCCTCTTAGCAATAATGGTTGTTTATTATAAAGAGACATTATACAACTACCGCACCCCTTCACAAATTAAATAATAATACCCTTTCTTTTCCAACTCTATCATCATAAAATAACATTATGCGCAACTTGTTCTTTTCGCGGGTCAATTCTAAAGTATCAACCTCAATCAACTTCAATCTACTTCAACCTATTTTAACTCACTTCAACCTACTTCAATCCACGTCAACCCACTTTTACTATTTTAACCAAGTTCAATTTATCACATAAAAAAATTCAATCCACTTCAATCCACTTCAACTCATCTCAACCTACTTCAAACTTTTACCCACCACAATTTACCCATTAAAAAAAAGACTCTTAGGGCCTGTTATTTTCGTTGGTAAATTGGGGTTGATAAAAGGGTGAAATATTTTAAAGTGAGTTCAAGTGAGTTGATTTTTTTATATAATAAATTAAACTTGGTTAAAATAGTTAAAGTGGATTGAAGTAGGTTGAAGTAGGTTGAAAAAAATTGAAATAGATTAAAATAGGTTAAAGTAAGTTAAAATAAATTAAAATTAATATTTTAAAATTGATCCAAAAAAAAAAAAACAAGGCCTAGTCTCATACTTTTTACCCTTGAGGGTCCTAGAAATCTTCATTTCTCTCTCATCGACAATTACATCAACAAGTGGTGTATGGTTTACGCCTCAACACGTCCGTATCTAATTTTGATCAGGTCGGGGCCGAAAGGTGCACAGATTTTGTCGCGTTAATCTGTTGTCCTCTTTGGGGCTTCAGGTCTCTGTAAAACATTCAAGCAGTAAACTTGAAAATGTAAGTTCATAAGCTTGTAATCAAAGGACATGTTTAATAAAATTAGTTATTTTAGTAATAATTAGTTATTTTACTAACCGTTAGTAGTTTTGTTAGTGATTAGTTGTAACCTACTAGTAGTTAGTGGTTACGTGTTCAACTAACAATTTAAAATAAATGCGTTTGGTAAATATAGTTGTTGAATAAGCAGATTTATATAGAATGGCTAAAAGGTACAATAAATAAATATTTTTAGTAAATAAAAAGAAGAATTTTGTAATTTGCAGTGCAACCACTTGATAGAGGTTTCTTAAAAACTACTTTTGTCATCTTTTAGAAAACACTACATAAACCTCTAACTACTACCTCATCCACTACCTTACTAAACACTTTCAAGTAGTGATTTATAACATTTTGACCACTACAAATCACTAACATCTACTTCAACCTCTATTCCCGAACACAGTCAAAATAAGAGGCTTCAAAAGACAGGAAATAACATGCAAATTCTAAAATGCCAGCAGGGTCATTTTGAGCTAGTAGAGCTCTTTCTTTTTTGGGGGTTATTTTTTTTGGGGGGGGGGGGGGGGAGGTGTCGGGGTTGGCAAAATTGGTTTACGTGAAGATGAATAGTACAAATGGGTCTATAGATTTATTTCGATATTTTTACCCCCTTTCTATCATATATTGAGGTTTATTAAGAGGTTTAACGCCTTGCCAAGTGAGCACTTGGCACCAAGATGTCACGGGCATTTGCCCACCCCGGGTACGAATCCCGTCGGGAGCGGGGATTAGCCTTGCGCGATCACCTGCTTGACATCAACGGGCCTATGAGCCCGGTCCCCCTCCCCTTGCACAAAAAAAAAAAAGAATTCTAACGCCTTTTGCGGTTCAGTATACTTAATTTTTGGATCTACTAATTTGTAGGCTAGGTTTTAAAAATTGTGGTTGGATTTTGCAAAAGAATGACGACTTTTAGATGTCTCTAAGTACAGGTGATTGATACGCTCTTGTGAGATTAGTTGATCCTATTGTGTAAAGGTTTTAGTTAGCTTTGTTTTTGTTAGTTGTGTTTTTTAATTTTCATCACAGCTAAGAGTCTAAGACATATATTTGATAGCCTTCGATATTTTTAGTGCAATCTTTATGTGTACGGAATATTTCTTTCATTGAAAGACACTTAGTATTGGTCTATAAAATGATAGAATTTTGGAATATGTATAATTCAGACTTCTAATTTGGTGGAAACTTTATATCTTACCTTAAGAAATACTTTTCATGCTCTATACTTTGAGGATATTTATTTTTAGTATTGCATGGATCATTTTAGATTGTATATTCAGGCAATTCGAATTTCAAAATAAATGTAGACAATTTGAGTTTATTTGAATTTTATATATTGGTGTTCTTTAAAGGTAATATCATTTGAAGTTACTTGGGAGATTCATTAATTTTATATAGACTCAGTAAAGCTGAACCGACACAATTATCGACCTGAAATCGACACAAAGTTAAGTGGGTTTTTATGTACAAATTTTTAACTCGTTTAATTAAATACTGACATGTTCAACCCGTTCAATCAAATGGGATAGATTCAAATCGAGATTCTCAACATAAAAATGTACCTATTTAACCATTTTAGTTAAACTGGTTAAACAAGCAAACTATTTTTCCCATTTATCATTTATCCATTTACCTTTTTATTAGATAATTAAAACTACAAAAAATTTAAATAAATATGAAATTGTGAATTATGATGAATTGGGGGAGTTTTAGAGAGTAGTTGCTTAACATGATACATAAATTTAATTTTAATGCTTTCTAATTACATATTAGTTGAAAAAGTTAAATGGGTACATGTCATGTTAGAATAAATAATGTAATGGCTGCTAAGAAGACAGAGAGATGAACTGTATCGTGGATGAAACAACTTATAGGTGCAAATCATTAAGACGAACAAGCTTCCCAAGGTTTAATACAACGAGCTTCTCACTCGTGCACTCAAGTTTGGAAATTAAACCGTTAGGTTTACGACAGCTTATACGCAAGCAGTCTAAAGAAAAAATCCTCCAAAAATATGAGCAATAAGGCCCACAGCCCGTGCCGCGCCCGCACTAGGCGGGCGATGGCAGCGCGTGCGGCAGCCCAAGACACCCTCAGCCCTTTTAAAACATGACTTCAAGTTATTCAACATGCACAAGGAGAGTGGGATATATAAACTCTTCAAAAGCCCCCCAACAATTCCATGTGGAACAACAAAAACAAAAGATAGAGAGAGTAAGGGAATACCCTTTTGGGGTGCCATTACTCCAACAATTCAATATTTTCCAACCCGTTTAATAAACGGGTGAGGTTCAGGTCGAGGAATTTTCAACCCGTTTAACTTCGATACGAACATGAACTCTACCTGACTGACCTATTTCCCAACTCTAATTCCATACCGCATGGTAGTTTTCAGTTAGCTTTGCTTTAGCTAGATTTTTTTTTGGGGGGGGGGTCATACTCCGTTGTAAAATTAATTCTCACAATAGGTAAAGAAAAATTTGATGACTTCCAATATTTTAGTTGCAATTTTTTGTTTTTTTTGGTGAAATATCTTTTCTACCGAATCTATAATACATCAATAGAGTTACTTGTATAAAAAGGGCATCGCATGTATAGATTTCTTTTTCCCATACTATAAATACAAAAAACAACAATTGGATGAAAAGGCGAGCATTATTTATAAGCTTTGATTTTTAGTGTTAATTAATAATTTTTTGACATTTAATTAAAATTACATCTATCCGAATATGCGGGGTGGACATGTACAATTCTGTGGTTTATTGACATTTAATGAATTCATCCCTTTTAGAAAAAAAGCTTTTAAAGTTTTCTACAAATTACAAGTTTTGTAGGTGTGATTTGCTTATAGGCAAAGCACCGACTAAGGTTTTTTAAATTTTCTGGAAGTCATGTAGGTATGATTTATGATTTGCTTATAGGCAAAGCACCGACTAAGCCAACTTTTTCACGGTCGAAACTAATTTAAACTATGATTCACATTTGACCAGCCACAAATTCATCAGTTTTAAACCTAGCTGGTGTTATGAGCTAATATGATCCATTTACCACCTTTTACCCCTGTGTTCAGAGCCTATTTTTACAAAAAAGGAAGTGGAGAGTAATTTAGTGTTGTCAAAGTAGATCAGATCAGGTTGAGTTAATGTTCATATTGAACTTAAATGGGTTGAGAAACTCTTGGTATGAACATAACCTTAATCTGTCCATTAAATGGGTTGAAAATTTTACCTATATCTATTTATTTTTTTAAATGGATTGACCTGAAGTTTTTCCATTAACCTGTTTAATATAAACGAGTAAATTTAGGTTATCCAATTATCCATTTATCCACTTATCATTTTGACTATAATATGATTATGAAGCCTTATAAACCAATATTTTGAATACAATATATCATCATAATCTAACCGGTGTTCATGATCCACAAGAACCACAACTCCACATACTTATGTAACATATGGGCTTGGTCAAACCATGTATTTTGACAATTCCCTCCAACAAAATGGATGGTAACTGAGCAAACGAGTAGACATTTAACACATTTAATTAAACTGGTTAAATAAATATTTTCTCGTGTCAAAATTATAAATATGAGCCTAACTTGATTAATTGAACGAATTAAACATATTAGTCCATTTGGTTGATCAGATTGAGAATCTCTATTAAAAATCTACTTAATTTCATGTTCGATTCTGATTGATGAGCGCTCGTAAATCCACTTCATCTATCCCACGCCCACCCATCTTCAGCCGCTACCGGTCTCATGCCCACGCACATCATACTTGCCGCTGCTATTCCATTGCTCCCATCCTCTCTCTCTCTCTCTCTCTCTCAACCATGTTGGAGGAAGCAATCTCTGTGCTGTCCTTCTGGGCATCCATGAGTAGCTGGTTAACATCCGCTCTCCTCTTCCTTCTCCTCAACCTCATGATTTTCACCATCGCCTTCACCTCCGGCTTCGCCACCCACAAACCACCCCCTCACCACCACCCCGATACCGATCTCCGCCAGCACCCCCACCTCGAAACCCAGCTCACTCGCGCTCCCTCCATCCTTCAACGCTTCAAATCCCTCAATTTCTACAATTACATTCCCTCCCCTCAACTCCCCACCGCTGAAATCCACCACAACGACGCGCCACCGCCACCCACCGTCGCCCCCGCCCCAGAAACGGAAACCCACGTGGCAGAGGAGGTGGTAATTGAGAAGGAGGAGGAGGAGCAAGACGAGGGGCCCACCATGGACGAGATTTACACCCGGATAATTCAGAGTAAGGGGAATAACTCTGCCCATTACGGCCGGCAGAATTCCGA
>JAKOGI010000133.1:765000-962500 GCA_029747015.1 Carnegiea gigantea | reverse complement strand
CAATTATAATATTAGCTATGTTCACTTAGATAACAGAGCGAGTTATATTAAATACTTCTTTGAACAACTCAAAATTCTTTAAATAACACTTTGTAACATAATTCCAACTAAGGTAGTGTTGGGTCCTAGATGCAGGAAAAAAGCCCAACAACAATGAAGCCCATTCGCACCGACATTCGCACCAACCCCCAACCAGGGTCTTTTCTCAGGAGGGGAGGTGAGGATGGGTCTATCACAGATTGCGCTTGGAAAATCACACACAAGCTGAAAGACAACTTTCAGTTCAAACCGATGTTTGGACCACTAGAAGCAATCCAGCTCAGGTGGTTCCATCTTACAATTCAGAACTAGATAAAAACCTCTCCTTCATCGATATTTCCCTAGACAAACACACCACCTCTGGTAATGGGGACTGTGTAAATAGGCTGCCGGGGAGATTCAAAGGAGTAAGTCAACCAAGAGAGGAGGACAACTGCGATGTCGCACACACGAATTTGTCAAGTGCAGGACGAGATCGGGGGCTGGGCTTGTACCAGCAACCTTGTTAAAAAGCCCAGCTCCAGTGAGGGCCCCTTGCAAAACGGTTATTCATAAGCATTTTAAAGGATATGGAACACCAGGATCTAAGAATACTTATTTGGAATACCCAAGGCGCAGGTAGCAAGGACTTCATGAACACCCTCAAAGAACATATCAGGATGCAGCGGCCCAAGATTATTGTTCCACTAGAAACTCATATAAGCGGGGATAGGGCCGACAATGTGTGCAACAAGATAGGTTGCAAAGGTCAGTACCGTGTGGACGCACGTGGGTATCAAGGTGGTATATGGGTTTTATAGTTCGATGACGTAATTCAGCTACATGTACGGGAAGTGCATGAGCAATTTGTCACTGTGGAAATCAACTCAAGGGGGTCGAGAGGTTGGCCTTTCACCGCGGTTTATGCACCATCTTTCCAACAGGGAGGAGTTGTGAGAATTATTGAAAGAGAGAGCCTCAAACTTTAATCGTCCCTAGTTGTTGGCAGGAGACTTCAACGAACCGCGCTTTCTAGAGGAGAAGGATCATAGAGGGCCGGACATGGCAAGGCGTTGTTCGAGATTCAACAACTAGATCGAAAATAATGCGTTCACCGACATTGGATTCTCGGTACCTAAATTCACCTAGGTGAGAGGCCTAACATCCAGCACGCGAAAATGTGCACGATTCGATTGGGCCTTACGTAACATTGCTTAGAGGCACAAATTCCAGGAATGCGAGGCAAAACATTTGGTTAGAAACTAGTCTAATCATGCGCCTATTCTCATATCCACAGTGGGTTTCACCACAAGAGCGGAAGGATCTAAACTTTTCAGATTTCAAGCGGCATGGATGTTACACGAGCATCTTGACATTCTAATTAGTCAAAGGTGGAAGGCACATACCTCACCACACGTAGCAATGGATGAACTGGCTGAGCATCTCGATACATGGAACAAAGAGGTCTTCAGTAACCTCTTTCGGAAGAAAAGGAAAATCTGGGGACGTATTGAAGGCATCCAAAGACGAATTGCCAAAGGAGGACCCCATTATCTATTAAAATTAGAGCGGAAGTTACGGCATTAGCTGGATGGTGTTCTCCAACAGATGGAATTATTCCAGTTTCATAAGTCCAAACTGGAATATATTAAAGATGGGGACCGCAACACGCGCTTCTACCATCTTAGCACAATTGTTAGACGAAGGCTCAACAGGATCGAGGGGCTTCAAAGAGCTGATGGAACGTGGGGTACAAACTCGGAGGAACTCAAGCCCTTGGTGGTAGATTATTATAAAGATTTGTACACTAATGACACCACACCAATACGAGACATCGGGCTTCTGGAGTATCGATTTCCCAATCTCACCTCAGAACATGAAGCCGCACTTAGTAAGCTATATAATCCCCAGGAGAAATGGAGCGCTTTCAAAGGCATGAACCCATATAAGGCCCCGGGACCATATAGGTTCTAAGCTATATTTTTCCAACATTATTGGGCAATGGTGGAAGGCGATATTACAAAAGTTGTATTGAACTTTCTCAATGGACAGGTTATACTGGCAAAACTGAACCACACATTCCTCACGCTCATTCCAAATGTGGAGAACCCACAATCCATTACGCGGTTCTGCCCGATTGGACTGTGTAACGTGATATACAAGCTTGTCACCAAGGTCATCATGGAGTGACTAAAGGAGATCCTACCGGATGTTATTTCACCGACACAAGCGAGTTTCGTTCTGAAGCGATATATTACTGATAATGTGGTGATTATGCAAGAGATTCTGCATACGATGCGACACAAGAAAGGGGCTAAAGGACTTATGGCCATCAAGATCGACTTTGAGAAGGCCTATGATTGGATTCGCTGGAGCTTCATCGAAGATACTCTACAAAAAATGCGGCTCCTAGCTACACTTGTGGAGGTGATATATGGCTGTATCTCGACTTGTTCAATGAGCGTTTTGTGGAATAGCTCGCCTACAAACTCTTTTCGGCCAACTCGGGGAATACAGCAAGGTGATCCACTCTCACCTTATCTCTTTGTAATGTGCATAGAGAGGCTTGTGCATGTGGTTGAATCAATGGTTGCGTAACGAGGGTGGAAACCGGTCACAGTGGGGCGAGAAGGCCCCTCAATATCAAATTTACTATTGGCCGAAGACTTGGTCCTTTTCGCTGAAGCTACAGTGGAGCAAGCACAAGTTATTAAAGAATGTCTTGAGACTTTTTGTGATGCTTCTGGTCAAAAGGTAAATCATGCTAAATCAAGAATCCTTTTATCCACTAATTTGAATGCTTCAGAGGTGGAGTCTATTAGCGCGATGATCGGAATACCCGTCACGGAGGATTTGGGCAACCATTTGGGAGTACCCACTTTGTCAAAGAGGGTGACCAAAGCCACCTTTCAACAAGCGGTAGATAGAGTGGATAAGCGCCTAACAGGGTGGGCGACTAAATGCCTCTCATTAGTAGTCCGAATCACACCTATTAAATCAACGCTCATGACCATCACAGCTTATACCATGCAAATGTGTCGTATTCTAAGGACAGTGTGTGACGAGCTTGACCGAAAGATTAGACGTTTCTTATGGGCAGGCACCAATATGGAACAGAATGCATGGGCCTCAGTCACCAAGTCACCGGCCAGAGGTGTGTTAGGGATTCGGCCCATGAGAGAGCTCAACTCGGTATCCATGGCAAAAATAGGTTGGAGGATGCTACAGGAACTGAATGCTCTATGGTTGAAAGTCCTAAAGCACCGTTACTATAAAACGGGAGTCGACATGTTCACCAAGTGTCGAAACCCCTCCAATATGTGGAAAGGGGTCAGCAAGAGCAGTGTGATTCTGCAAAAGGGCATTATATTTTCCGTAGGCGATGGTCAATGCACCCTTTTCTGACTTCATAGATGGGCTACTGAAAAGCCCTTAATAAAGTTAACAATTAGGCTGGTACTCGACGCGGATCAACTAAAAATGGTAGCGGAGTATTGGCAACAAGGTAACGGCTAGAAGTGGGAAGTTTTGGATGGACTGCTACAACCAGAGACCCTAGATCGTATTGCGGCTATTCAAGTTTACCTAAATTCAGGGATTAGCGATAAACCATTTTAGTGTGGAACGAGCTTCGGGAATTTCACTATACAGTTAGCCATAGACTCCCTTTGTGAAGAAGGACCACTAATTGACCAAGAATGTTGGCGAGCATCTGGAAAACGAAGGCACCGCAAAAGATAAGAACGTTAATTTGGTTAATATTCCATGGAGGTTTAATGATGAACAAGACGAGGGATAAAAGAGGCATGGTGCAGACCCATATTGCACCAAATGTCCTTCCTCTATTGAGGACAGTAACCACATATTCAGGAAGTGCAGCGAGGCGAAGGCTGTGTGGAGGTACTTCGAGCAGTTGGACCTCGGCACCCATGAGTAGGAACTAGAGCTGAAGGAGTGGATTCAGCGCAATCTAAATAATACAGCGCAAGACCCATTCTAGCCTACTAAGTTCAGCATCATATTATGGTGGCTTTAGTGTTGGAGGAATGATAATTGTTTTGGAAACGCCGTGAGTATCCCAAAGGATAAAATCATATTCCTACTAGGGAAGTTTGAGGAAGTAATCAAGGCTTTCTCAATGCAAGTCAAGTACTTTAATCCAACCTGTCACAGTAGGATAGAGAAATTGGTTGGATGGGAGGCCCTTTCGATGGATTGGTACGCAGTCAATACGAATGGAGCTTCGAGGCAAAACCATGGATTGGCGGGAGGAGGAGGTGTCTTTCGAGGATGGAATGGGGAGTGGTTGGGGGGTTTTGCGTAGAGAATGGGAGTGTGCTCTTCAGTCAGAATAGAATTACGAGCGGTGTTACGAGGGCTGCTCAACAAAGGAGAAAGGATTCAAGAAACTTATCATATATGTGGACTCGGTCATAATAGTAGGAATGATTAAGGGAAGCGCGTCGTGCAATTCAAGATATTATGGGACAATCCAGAGATGCTAAGGCACTACTCCAGTCAGCGGATTGGGAAGTGAGGAAAGCCCATTGCTATCGGGAAGCAAATCAGGTGGCGGTCGTACTAGCAAATCTAGGAAATGGGCTTAGTTGTGAGTTCGTGTATTTCCATGATCCTTCGAGAGAGGCACTAGCTTCTTTGTATGCAGATAAAGTGGGGGCCAAATTTCCCAGATCGATTATGAATTAATAAAAGTTATTTTGGGGCTCGGCCCCTCCTTTACCCCCAAAAAAAAAAAAAAAAAAAACTAAGGTAGTGTTAGGTTAGGGGAAAAATGATTTTTCCGAAAAATAGTTTTCCAATTTTTCGTTGTTTAGCACAATAAAGGATGAAAAATTATTTTCCAAGGAAAATGACTTTCCCCCTAATGGAGGAAAATAATTTCTTTTTTGAGAAGATAGGAAGTTGATTTTCTTCATTTAATGCCTGGATGATATGGTCAACCGAAATTTAAGTGCAAATTTTGATTTCATTAGTTTGGATCGAAACTTGATTATTTGATAGGGAAGATTAAAATAAAGTCAAATCTAAATTTTCAACTAAAATTTCTTTCATTTGATCGACATTTATCTCCGCCACAATAATTTAATCGGCATTTTTTGCCACTAAAACAATTCAGTTGACTCGCTACTAAAACAATTTCAACGGTTTGGATCGTAACCTGATCACCAGATATAAGATATTAAAATAGGATCAAATTCATATTTTGAGCACGGCATTCCTTCATTTAGTCAAGATTTTTCTCCGCTACAATAATTCAATTGATTTTTTCATCACTTAAACAATTTAGTTGATGTTTTTCTTACTAAAATAATTTCAATGGTTTATATCGAAACTTAATTATCCAACAGGAAGTATGGAAAAAACTCAAATATGAATTTTAAATTCAAAATTCCTTCCGTTGGTCAACATTTATCGCAACTACGATCATTCAGTCAATATTTTTCGCCATTTAAATAATTCAATTGACGTTTTTATCTTTTTTATGGAAAATAATTTATGTTGTATCAAACAACGAAAAATGTGACATGAAAATCATTTTTTTTTGAAAAAAATATTTTTCACAGAAAATGATTCTCTAGGAAAATCACTTTCCTTCCAATCAAACACTACCTAAATTAATTAAAAATTAGGCCTGAGTCCACACAAGGGATAGATAAGGTACATTGAGGTTTTCTCTTGACTCCAATGAATAACAACAAACGAAGGGGGCTCCACCTCAAATGTGTTGTGGAGACATGTATTTATATTTTCAGTTTAACCCTGTTTGGCAAACAGGTGTTATCTGTTTGTATTAACTGTTAGCTATTTGAGTTAACTGTTTATATTAGCTGTTTGAATTAGCTGTTTGTTGAAAAATTATTTGGTAAAATTAGCTGTTTCTGATAAAATTATTAGACAAGAAGCTAATTTTTTAAAAAGTTCTTCTAAAAAGCTTATCGAATTAGCTTTTTCAAATTAATTTTTTGGACCCAAAAAATTATTCTAAAAAGCTCTTTCATCAAACACCCAGATTGACTTTTTTACTTGATCAAATAGCTAATTTATAGCTAATCTTGATCAAAAAAGCTCTTTTTTGCCAAAAAGTTCTTCAAAAAAGTTGTTTGTCAAACACCCCTAAGTGCACAATAAAAAATTTTCCATGACACTGTTTGTATCAGTAATTTAAGCTACAAAATTTTCCCCGACACAGAACTACCTATGGCTAGAAAATTCTTTCATTTGACAAAGATCATTTTCTCACAGACAAACCGATCTTGCATTCTGGTAATCAATTTTAATCGGGCCTTACCAAATTTCACAAATCTCTTTAGATGCTTTCCGGAATAAAAGCTATACTTGTTCCAACTTCTATTAAATAGCCTGTTCAACATTTTGTTTAAAAAGGGGCCAGTGTAGACGGGCCAGGACATAGCCCGGCCCATGAATTCTTGCAATGAAATCCAACCCATACTCCACAAAAGTTACCCCATCTACTCATTAAGAAAAAATCTTACATCAATTCATGGTTCATCAATCATCGGTCGAATAGAGTAAAAAATACCATTTCGACAAGACAGGCGCCCAAAACCCAAAAAAAAAAAAAAAAAAAAGAGAGAGAGAGAGAAAGACCCACTCATAGCTATAGCTAGGGCTGAGCAAAAAAAACGGATATCTGATTACGGATCCGGACCCGGTTCGACCCGCTGGGTCCATATCCGGACGCAGTTGAACTGGATCCGGGACTGGTTCCAAAATCTTGGAACCGGTTCCAACCAGGTTCGAAGCTGGGTCCTGAAAACTCGGAATCAGAACTGGACCAGTTACCCAATTCAATTACACACACACACACACACACACACACACACACACACACACACACACACATATATATATAAAGTCTAAGTTAGCCGTTTATCCGTTGACATCATGTGTTGTTATAATACTATGAGGAGATGAAATTTTTTTAATGCTTTGATGAAACGAAATGTTATTTATTAGCTAATCAATTGGACTTTAATGCATAGTAAATGTCTCTGCCACTCGATTAAACTTGATTTTGAACAATCGATTCGCTAGCTTGTTGGGTGCATTTGTTCTCTTACAAAGTCACAGTTAGAAGCCAAAAATTTAAATGAAATGAGATAAAAGAAAATAGGAAAAAATTAGGAACCGTACCCGGACCCGGTCCCAATTTAACAGTTGCGTACCGGTTCCAAAAATTCTGGACCCGGTTCTAATCGGTACCGGGACCGAGTCCAGATTTTTGGATCCGGTTCCAATCGGAACTGGGTACCAAGTCTGCTCAGCCCTAGCTATAGCCTATAGGAGAGCAACATTGTGACTTCTAACGTCTTTGTAGGAAATCCAGAATTTGGTCAAATATAGAGATGCATTGCACTCTACACTTCTCATGCACCAAATTTGACAATGGCACTTCATCCATAGAAACCTAAATCTTTTTTGTGGCAAATTAGGGTTATAAGTGGGATTTATACCTTATTTTTTTTGTCTGATATAGACACCTCGTATTGTAGCCAGAAGGAAAACTGTTAAATACGTGTATGCTAAGGTGGTACAGCATTCGTCATTGTTGGCTAGTATCGACGCAATGCCAAAATCATGCAGGAAGTCAGCAATGCTAGTTATTTGGAAAATCTAGGCTGGGGAAATAGAATACAATGAGGGGAAATTATATATGCTTGCAAATCCCTACTAGTAAATCAGCACAAGCGGGAGTAGAAAAGAATGTTCGAAAGAAAAGAAAAATGGAAAATGCGGTGAGCGTGGATCGAACACGCGACCTTCAGATCTTCAGTCTGACGCTCTCCCAACTGAGCTATCCCCGCTTCCTCATTCTTAGTCCCTTTCTCTCGTTTTACAAAATACAAAAACCCTCAAAACTGTGGCCCCTAATGTGCACGTGCTAAACTTTCCAGTAGTTTTAGGAATAGTGTTTCCACTCGGATTTTAAAAACTGACAATAAGTTTTGTCACATATTTATATGCAAAAATAAATATTAGATACACTTATATTGTTGAAATAGATTTTTTTTTAACAATAAATATAAAAGAGGGAGTGTTTTTTTGCTTGAAATAGGAAGTATACTACCATCCAAAATATTATTGTCAATTATATATGGTTTAGACTTAAATTCTTGAATACCTAATTACTTATTCTCTGTGGAGCATTTATTTCTTTTAAACATGTTATATCAACTCTTTTTCCACTAAGTGGCCGAGTCTATACTTGCCTAACCTCAGCTGATCTAAGAGTTTTGGAGAGATTCTATATCTGGAGAATCCTCTGTCTTTTTCATATATCGTATCTCTCATGACTTTTAGCTCTTATAACTTTTTAATGGATGATATTATTAAGATTCTCTTATAATTTTTTTGTGCTTTGTGTAATATGTATTAAAATTCATATTATGAGAATGTTGATATTTACCATCGCTAAATTACATGTGAATTTAACCTCAAAAACAGGTCATGTCATGGGTTTTATTTGTGGATGGGATTTTCAGACTATGAAATGAAAAATTCAACACAAACTTCGGATTACTATATCATATATTTCGGCTTAATTGTCGGGCTAATAACGTGCCAATGATTCAGGCTTGATAGTATATGAACTACCAAATCAATGATGATGGTATGTATATTCGCACCAAAATTTTGGAGGTGCGCCTGGCTTCGACAAAAATGCCAATTGCATCCACATGTAGCTGCCTTTCTTTTTTGGTCCAACAGCATGATATTAAGAGCTTTTAATTTAAATATTTTTGAATTTAAATCCCATAAATCATCAATTCAGTGGTTGATTCAAAATTCTTGTTTAAAGGTGTCTTAGTTTTTACTTTCATAAGCTTTACAATTACGATTGTATTTTAACTTTAGCATTTTTATAAAAGTTTGAGGACTTTTACACTTTTTTTTTGAATTGCATTTTTACTTAATTTATCCATCATCTGTGACGACATCCATTGTCATAACCCGTTATTTTGAATCATTACATAACGTAAGGAGAAGGTTATGTAAAATATCTTATAGACAGTTATGTTAGCGTAAACTTTTAAGTTGATTCCTTATACTGTTAGCTAGAAATACCTAGATCATGTGACATATACGCAATGACCTAAATCACATAATATCCTTGGGAGAATATCAAATAATCAATGGACGCAATACGACAAGGCCTCCCTAGAATGTAACGCTGAGATTAACTTTAAAACATAAAAGTAGAACCATTTTTTTGTCCGCATAACCCCATCTATGCATAGAACATGTGGCGGTAGAGTATGTTCTAAGAATGTCTTCTAGTAAGTTCTAATCAACATATGTGTTCAATTCGCTTGTCATTAATTCACTCCCCTTAATTAAAGTTTCAGTTTTTTACCTTAGAATTGGTAAGAATTTTTGATGAGACAACCATACCCTTTAAAAATCAATAATAAGTCAATTCTAATCAACTAAGGTTTACATTTAAAAAGAAAAAAAAAAAAAAACACACTCAAGTTTACATTTAAAAAGAAAAAAAAACACACTCAGTTTTAATTTTTAAGTGTACTAGTTTTTTATCCGTGCATTGCACGATGGCCCTCACTTCTCGGTTGATAAGTATTAATATCTTGTTGTATATGTTGTTGTTTGTACTATACTATATTGAGTTTCATGGACTTGATAGTGGCACCTCTTTTCTAATTTTGTTTCATATGAAATCACCTTAATTATATGTACTTTAATTTTTTTTTGCAGTCTATTTTTTTTAACCTTGCTAATCAAGAAGTTTTTAAATTTTTTTTTTGGTTTTAAGATATCATATGGTTTGTCGCTGCATGATTTTTTTTTAAAGTAAAAGGATCATGATTATATGAAATAACCATATTGACGGTGGGAGCAACGAAATGAAGGAAAATCATAGTATTTTTAGTAATTTAATGTAGTCTTTCTTAAACTTGGGTTTTATTTTTAAAAATGCTTCATAGGGTAATGTGAAATATAACATATGAAAAGTAGTTCGAGTATGAAAATTCATATAGTAATGTAACGTGTGTTACTTACGGATGAGAATGAATTGTGGATGTATATAACTTTATTTTTTGGTACGTAATGCAAACGTTTAGAGTACTATTAACATTTTTTTTTTTTTATCAACTTACGTCTTTTTGCCTTACGTACCAAATAATGGAAGCCAAATAATGGAAGCCCAAAGGCACATTATTTTAGAATTATTTTATCAATTTACGGATTAATATTTTTAACTTTATTTTAATAAGATTAAAACTTCACATTTTAATATTATTATACTAATGTTATAATTATTACCACATCCGTAAATTTAAATTTTTTAACTTAAGTTATAATTAAATAATTCTAGTTAATTATTAATATTAACATTATACCCTTACAATGTAAAGGTGTGAGTTAAATGATTTTTAATATATTATTAAGAGAATAGATTTTCTTAGAAAACGAACAAACAATAAATTGATGTATTATATTATTTTGTTCATGCAAAAGCAATGCAAGTCTTCTTTACTTTTTTTTCTATTAATAACATATTTTTTGATTCTTTATTAATATCTAACTCACATTTTTGGTTGTATTTGCATCATTAAATCATATATATTTCATGATTAAATTTTATTATTAAATAATAAGAAGGTATATGAGAAGTTACCTTATTAAATAGAATTAATATTGTATTAAATTTACATTCATTCTACATAGCTTTTTCTTTTTATTTTGAATCTCATGTAGCATCTTATGTTGCATTACACTATCTCACATGACTGTTCACTCCTATGTGGTATCCTACATTGCAAGCTTACGTGTCGCTCATACATGATTCAATACAACTTTTAATATATACTAGTGCTGTACCCTTGCGATATGATGCAAGGATGTTAGTTAATTTTTATTTTAATAATATTAGTATAAATAATTAATAGAAATATATTATTAATTTAAAAGTAGATTAATAATTTTATGATAACATAATTATTGTTTCCTTTATATTTTCTTTTAAAATCACTCTAAATTGCTTTTGTTTTCATATGATAAGGATATACCATTTATCATTTTTTTTCATGATTCTCGAACCCATAACAATGTAATTAATTTGTGATTGATATTTTTTTAGGAGTTAAATAAAGTATATTTTAATTTAACTTAATTTGATAAAAATTATATTACAATATTATAGATTACTCTAAATAAGATATATAAAAAGTCACTTTTTAACCCTAGATGAATATTCATATAGCCAACTAATCTAACACAATGTTTGTACATGTTGTCTTATATATCATTCATAAATTATCCTGTGCGATTAAATTATTATATGGCAATATGTTATTGCTTATTTACAATACCCTCGAGATCTATGCTTAAAAAATAATAATAAAATTTGATTCTTTTATCTAATTTTATTCTTTTAATATTGAAAAACAAAATGAATCAATTTGAAATACAAAAAAATCAATTATTGCACACCAAGTTAATTATATGAGGACTTACTCGAAATATAAAATAAGTTAGAAATGTAAAACTATGCAATAAATAATTAAGATAATAACATATAATAAATTCTAATTAATAACATTAATGTTGATTAATATGTCTCAACTAATATCGATCAATTACAAGTTGCCAAGTCATTATTTTATGCTATGTGAGATGCCACTTGTCATTCATACATTGTTTGCATCCAACTTTATATATATATATATATATATATATATATATATATATATATATATGATAGTATGTATATATAAAGACCTCTAGGAACGTATGCAGAAGAACAAAGCAAGCACGAAGTAGCTAAAATTCTAGGATTACGACATCTGACCAGGAAATCCCAACTAAAACTAATTGGTTTTCTTTTTTCAAACTTAAAGCTAAGGTCTTAATCAAAACCCATTCTATATAATTACGCGT
The DNA here is from genome assembly GCA_029747015.1 of Carnegiea gigantea. NCBI lineage: Eukaryota > Viridiplantae > Streptophyta > Magnoliopsida > Caryophyllales > Cactaceae > Carnegiea > Carnegiea gigantea. Next base: position 950,539 of record JAKOGI010000133.1, on the reverse strand, counting down.
TGAGCAAATGCTTATGTCAGAACAGTTAAGGACACGAAGTGTTTGAAAAGGAACGAGCGTATCTGATAAATGATGCAAAAAAACATTATGGTTCATTATTAGCTCAATGATCAGTTAGCTTTATACATTGGCTACAGTGGATGGACAAGACTGTATACCTAAACAAGATAACATGTATGGCCTTTATTCTTTAATTATCAAGTATCTTCATCCCTATAGACTATAGTTATGGTGATAATTGTGATCAAAATAAATTGTCATGAAAATTATCTTATGCGTGTGTATGTTTAGCTTTACTTTTACAACATATATGTACTAAATATCGATATGTGATAGTGGTCCACATGATCAAATAGGAAGTCTAAGTTTAAATATAGATTATATATTTCACTGGAGCTGAACTACTATATATTGGCCAAATAAGCGCTAGAGATCTCTCATTATAGATATTATTCAATGTCTTATAATCATACGCAATATTTTAATTGGATTAAAAGAGTTTGGCAATACTAGGTAAGTTCTGATGTGTATGGCTGATTTATTTAAAATTGAAGGGAAATTTGTTCAGAAGATTTTAATAGAAACTTATCCAGGGAAAAAAAAATAATAATATTGAAGGCCTATATTAATTAACTGGTACAAGAGAGACACCTTGTGCTAAGTTGTTGATGTTTTCAAAAGGTTGTTCTTGTAGTTTTCATAAGCAAGGCGGATTTTATGAGTGTAGATTGGCTTAACTGGTAAAATCTTTAAATATTGTTGCCAAAAATTTAATTCAAATTCCGCCAGACATTTGCACATCCCTTTACACACCCCCACCCAAAAAAAAAAAGAAAAGAAAAAGAGGTTAGATGTTACCTAAATTTTAGTAGCACCCCCAAATACTTTTAATCATATGTCCAAAACTTTGAAGAAACTTTTATTTTTCTCTCTATTTTTTTTTTTAAAGACTAGCCAAAGGAAGTCTCAATCCTTAAACAAATATTAATTGAATGAAAGAAGAAGATAAGAGTAGGTTGTAACAGTTGTTGACGCAGAGTTGTCCAGAAAACATTTTCAAAGTTTGTCATAACTGGGATAGCGTAATCTGATTTGGTTGGACATTGGATTTGGACATTTTTTTTAAATATTTTCTATTAAATGACATTATTCAACCATAAGGAAAATTATAAAACATGTTTAAAATATTGTTTGCATCGTATATGGCCTACAAAAGGACGAAAGAATTCCCATAAAAATAAGATAAGAATTTGAAAAATTGTCCTATTGATTAATTTGACAGTTAGATAATCTAGTTCAACATGTGATAAATTTTAACTGTCAAACGAAAATGCCAATTGTATTCACCTCATCCTTTAATCAAGAAATTGTTATATTTAAGTATAATAATTCAAGGTAATTAAGAGAGGGTGAGAATTTCTATGAAATTTTGCTCTGTAAATGTGTTCCGTGAATCATGAGGCCACCAGACAATGCAAATTTGAGGTCACAATTATTTAGGCTGGGCTTTTCCAATCATGATTATGTGCCCTGCATTTGCAGTTGTATCTTACTCAATTCCACTGAAATAATTAAAATTATCATATATATATATATATATATATATATATATATATATATATAGGGGGCTACTCAGATAGGGTGAGCTTCTCCGTGATATAAGTAGGATGAGATCATGGAAACATTGTCTACCTTTCACCTATAACTGATCGCCAATCATAGCATTGCTGATCACCGAAGATGAAACTGTTGATCACTAATCAAGATATTAAGCAAAAACAAAAATTATAATTTTTAATGAAAGTGAGGCTCAAATACATCAAAAATAAAACTCTTTTAACTATACTTGAGGATATGGTTCATGATCAATGGACGTATTTATATAGATCACCATAGAAAGATTAATTGATCACAAAATATAGTTATGATGATTACTAAAACTTAATATATTGATTACTAACTATCACTGATATCATAAACAAAAATATATATGATGATTATTAATGAAAACAAAGTTGAAAATGCAACAAGTAATGCTCAATAAGTAGAATTGCATGTATAGTTTATGTTCCACAAACACATTCATTATGGTCATCATAGATAGATAGATCAACCAATCATCAAACATATTGTAATGATCAATAAAAATGAATCTATGGATCACTAACTAATTTCATAAAAAAATATAAATTATTATTCTGATGAAAATAGAGCTAAACTTAACAGGAAAAAAAGCTTCCTAACTATAAATTGAGTGTATAATTTTCTATCAACAAACATATTTATAACAGCCACTAAACTTAATTTCACAATCACTATGTAGATTAAACATTCACACATATGTTAATCATAGACACGATTATCGAATATATATCATTTTTATGATCATTAAAGAAAATCTATTTGATCACTAACTGATAGCATACACAAAAACATGTATTATAAACACGATCTTTGATAGATATATTTCATGATTAATAGGTATAGTTAGTTTTAGTAATCAATAATTTTAATTTTGGTTATTGTTAGAATTATACTTGGTGAGCAATTGATCTATCTATGGCGATCATCGCAAGTACGTTCTTTGATCATGAACCATGCCCTTAATTGTAGTTAGAAAAACTTTATTATTAATGTATTTGAGCCTTACTTTCACTAAAAATAATACTACATGTATTTACTTATAATAATAATTAGTGATCATCAGTAGTCCATTTGATTATCAATTCTAGTTAAGATACTAACGGCATCTGCATGTCTCATCCTACTCATTTCATAGAGTAGCTCATCCTACCTAAGTAGCGTTATATAGATATATATATATATATATATATATATATATATATATATATAATATATATATATATTTATATATATATATATATATATATATATATATATATATATATATATATACATGTATAATATACATATATACATACATACACACACACCATATATTATATATATATATATATATATATATATATATATATATATATATATATATATATATATATATAATTTTGGGTTTTGGGTTTGTATCATTGGTTAGTATTAAATGTTACATTGAACAGTTTTTTTTTTTTTTCAAAAATCTTTTGTGAAGGAACATTTATGAGTTGTATTTAATTTAGTTATTCTATTTATATATGGAGTTATTCCATAATATCTAATAATTAAAACATTATTTTCACAATTATTTTCAGAAAAAAATAAAGTATGTCATATTTTGTAAATTAAAGGAATATTATCAACAAAATCCTATGTAAGGAAATTTTAAAATTAAAAAACTTGTGCATAGCGCGTGTTGTAAAATTATTAGTTAATAGTTTTGTCCATTTTGTCTTTTACTTTTTGATGAATATTACTAGATTTTAACTAGTTGGAGTAGAGAGTTTTTTGAACAATTTCTTAAACTATAATTTCAAGGGCTATCAGACAAATGTCACATTTATGAGGATTTCACAAAGACTTAATTTAGAGCATCTTCAATGTGAGTTCCAAAATTTGGAACTATATCCTATCACATTAGCAAATTAAAGCTCCATATTTTAAAACTTACATTCCAACACTTTTCTGACTCATAAAACTCTATTTTGCATCATTTAATAAAATATTTGTCATTAACCCGCCCTTTAATATACAGCTTTTTTGTAACTACTTAAATAATATTTTTTAAAATCCAAATAAAACAAAAAAAACAATAAAAATTATTAAAAAACAATAAAAAGTGAAACTCGGGATGGAATGCCAGAACATTCCACCATGCCTTTCGTGCCATGAAAGATGCTGATTGCAAGCCTGAAGAGAGGAACTTAGACTCCACTAAAAAAATGTGTGTAACTGGCTGTAAATTACCTTAGACTTTGGCCCTATTCTATTTCACATTTTTTAAGATTTAGCTAAGAGTTTACATCTCCTTACAGCTTTTTACATCTCCTTATAGCTCCTTACATCTTCTTACATCTCATTATATCTTCTTACATCTTCTTATATTTTCATACATCTTCTTACATCTCATAGATTTTTTATAACATTCATTTATTCTAGTTACAGAAATATGGATATTTTTAATGGTACTATCAATATACAAAATTTATAAATATCTTATGAACACAACATTTACATAAATATAAAAACATAATATAATGATGTAAATAATATTTGAGTTTCGACATAAAATATATATTATTATAGATAACCATACATTTATTTATATTTAAAATTATTTACTTAAAATAGGAATTTATTTGAAGAGTTGTATTCAATTTTGTCAAAAAAGTTTTTTTTTTTGTTATACTTTGCTTATTCGATCAAACTAATGTTCATATAAAAAATATTGGATGAAATTTTATTCACCAAATTTATGGGGATTAATATATTTTATTGTTGTGTAATTAACTTAATTAATTATTTTTTTAATAACTATATTATTTTAATATTATTATTTTTCATCCAAAACGTTCATTGTAAAACAAATTATACTAGACAATTCTTTAATAATTCAACAACTTCTTACATCCATCTTTATAACTCCTTACAGCTTTTTATAACTTCTTATAACTCCTTACATTTTTTTACAACTACTTATATCTCCTTACAGTTCCTTATATCTTCTTATATCTATCTGTCTAAAACGTGAAATAGAACAGATACTTTTAGAAGTTTTTGCTGCAACAAATTTTTTGTTTGCAAGATGTAACATGTAATTAATTATTGACACAAATAACAAGGTTTTGGAAGCGTCATCTCCGATAATACCATCATCTATTTAGAAAGCACATTTTCATATTGGTATTTAAAACTTTGCAATTGTTTAAAATCTCAGTAATAAAAATTGGTATTCATCACAAATATCAATACTCTTGCATATTTAAATTATTCTTTTAAAATTCACACGAAAAAATTATTCTTATAAAGTTTTAAACCATCAATTAATAATTTCATGACTGGTTCTGTAGCAATTAACGTTAATTTATTTTGCAAATGTTAAAGTACTTAAGAAAAAATGTAGAGATTTAAAAATTTTCAAACACATTCTAGCAAATCAGAGAAAAAAATTAAGAATATCACTAGTCAGTATGTATACTCCAGCTTGAAGACCAATAAACATGATTAATGTAAAGCAGTTTCACAATAAACATGATTAAGCACCTAACTATTAGAATTAAGGTCCTTTTCTGACCAGTGCGTTACACCTCAAAAATTAATTACTAATTAGAGCTCTAAAGGATCATTAAAGAACACTTTTCTTTTTGTTTAGGGAGAGAGATTATGGTCTGTGGAGCCCACAATTAGTCGTCGGTGGTTTATTTTTTATTTCGAAGTCGTAACGGACGGTTGTCCTAATCCGGCACCTGCAACAGTGCATTCTCAACCGTTGGATGCAGATACACCACGCAGCAGAAATTTGAAGACTTGAAGTGTAGGGACCTCGTGCCAAAATGCCAGGTTTGGCCTTATGCACAGGGCAACGGGTTCTGGACAGCAGTTGGTGCAAAAATTATTATTCCGTAACTGCACATAAAAATTCATAAAATTTGGAGATATATACAAATTAAGAGGTATTGTTGAATTTTAATAAACTCAACAATGGGATACCATTTTACAAACTTTCTGAATCGCCATTTACATAACCAATTTTCAACTTCTATAAGTAAGAAAGATATTTTTGCATAACTAACATCCTTCAATTATTAGTAGATTACTCAGCTTTCAGATAATAGCTGATGAGTTCAAATCTCACCACTAGTGAGATTTTTTTTTTTTTAAAAAAAAAACCCCATTCTCCTTTTATAAGTAGGCCTTTTTTAAATGATGAAAAAAAGGATATTCATTAATGAAAGTTATGTGACATCTACAAGACTACAACTAATACTATCTAACAAGAATAAATATAAAATATCAAAGTAAATACTTGTGTCTGTAAAATTAATCCAATATATTATCGACATATTCTACCCCTATAGCATCATTCTAATTACCAGTTGCGCCCTTCAATGTTTTTGCATCTATCTCGAACGATGTTGAGATACAATATAGCTTCGTGAAACAAGTATTCACTTGAAATGGTAAATTACACTTAGAAGTGAAAAATTCACTTAAGAATGATACGCAAGTAGATCCCATATGACAATATTTGATACGTTCTCTAACCAAATATTTTCAACTACAGAAACACACACCGAGGCAACGAGGAAAAATTGCCACCAAAGATAATCCTAATTGTCACTGGGCAAAAAATGATTTTTTTTTTGAAAAAATATATAAAACAACTAGCAATTTATCTTGTGACCTAAACAGACATTTAAAAATATAATAAAATTGAAATTTACCACCGGTAATTATGACCAATAACAATCTCTTATTAAAATAGATGAAGACAGTTAGAATTTATCTCATGTAGAGAATAACAGAGGTTGGTGTTCAAATTGAGAACCACCATTTTTAATTTGCAAGTGGGCTATTTATTTCACTACGAGGAAAAAAGGTGTCTTCGCTAATGTGAAAGGTCTTATACGTGCTTTATAATTGACTAATCGTGCTCACTCTACGGTTGTTAAAAACCAACTACTCTCAAACGAAAGATAGCGACCTCTACTTTTTACTTCTTCTAAGCACTCGAACCAACCTAGCCAAAGTTACTCTTTTTCTACCCGGCTAAACATTCTACACGATAGCATGATTATGTTTCACTGAGTTTATTTTCTTTCAGCCTCTTACATTTCTTGATGAGAGCATGTCCATCATTGTAGGGTTGGCATAGTTTTGTCTGATCTAAGTATTTGAATTTGTCCGGCTCAAAAAGATTAGCTATGGTGATGAACTTTTTGTGTGAATTTTAAATCTGAACACAATGTTCTTTTTTACCCCCCATTATGCAAACCTAATTTTGAGCTAACTTAGGTTTGTCCAATTTTTCTAAGATAAGAAAAACCAGGTATCTGCCATTAATATGTCATCCGAGTGTAGATATTGTTTGATTCATCTGACCTAAATTTAATCTGAGCCCGAATTTTTGTCAGTGCTAATCAATAGACTCCCAAGCCGTAAGTCACGAGCAAGCCATTCGTGGACTGTACAACAGGCGAGCCAAGGATATCAGCTTGCAAGTTGGCTCGATGCGTGTAGTCACTGGCATGTTGCATTTGCTTTCTTTTGTGGGTTTTTTTTTTTAAAAAAAAACACTTTAATTGATTTTCCCCTTTTTTCCAAAGAAGTTTGTGTATGGTGGAAGAGGGTCCATTAAAAGTATCATGTCTAGTGAGCCAAAGTAATGAGTCTTATATATATTATGAAAGTGAGAGATTGAGAGCAAAAAAGGTAGACCTGGGATGATGTGACGAGGAAAACCATCATTTGGGGGGGGGGAGTTCAACATTGCACATGCTTTGAATAACTCCCTCCCCCCAATTGTGTTTTTAAAAAATTAAAGTAATCTCTCATGCACTAATTAGTAACAAAAGTCATCAAAGTTCGATGATCAGATTATTAGGGATCGACTTATCATAAATATTTATCACTAGCGTTTAGCATTAATCGACATATATCAATACTTAATTATAGGTCCGGCTCATAATTTGAGTCTAATTAATACTCATTAATAATAAATTATTTATAATAAGTCAAACAAATACGCACTTAATTTCACGTCAAAGTTACTTGTAATCCTCGCATTAAACACAAATTGCTCGCCAACCCATACTGAAAACACACCCACCAACTGGTTATAACACACATATACATATGGCTGAACCCCAGCCAAAGTCAACAACTCAACCAAACTTTAAAAAAAAAGAAAAAAAAACCCCATTAATAATGTGGACAATTATTAACATGATTAATATTTCACTACAAGTTTCATAAATTTCAGCACTCCCAGTTCACAATATATATACCCACACACACCTCACTTAAATAATTGAACACCCGTTGTGCCGCCCACTCCGAGCCCATACCAATTGCTTCAGAAAACGGGAAAACTATGCAGTGCTAGAGAGAGAAAAGTGCGGGAGCAAAGAACAAATTGAAGCAGGCTGTGCTCTCTAGAGAGAGAAACGAACATATTCCATCCCCAGTTACCCCATCTCAAAGCATCCCATCCCCTCCCTCTCTCTCTCTCTCTCTCTCTCTCTTATTCAGATTTGATCCAAGAAGATGACAGACAGAGTGTACCCAGCAGCGAAGCCCAACCCACCACCAGGAATGAACGGCGGCGCCTCCGCTGCAAACGGTGGTGGGCCAGCGAAGACCACCCAGCTCTACGATCCAAACAGGCCGCGCCACATGTACCGGCCACCGCAGCAGCGCAGCCAACGGCGGGGCTGCTGCTCATGTCGTAAATTCTGTTGTCTCTGCTTCATCTACACACTCATCGCCATTCTCTCTCTCATCCTCCTCGCCGCCATCGCCGCCTGCATATTCTACTTGCTCTACCACCCCAAACACCCCACCTTCGCCGTCTCCTCCGTCAGAATCTCCAAATTCAACCTCACCGCCGCCGATTCGAACGGATTCTCGACCCTTTCATCTCGCCTAGACTTCACTGTCACCGCTAAAAACCCCAACAAGAAGAAGATCGTCTTCATCTACGACCCCATAACCGTCGACGTCGCCGCCGCTGGCGTCGACGCCGGAAACGCCACCGTCCCCGGATTCACCCACGTCGAGGGAAACACCACGGTGGTTAAGGGCACTGTGGTGAGTGACCCGACTCGGAGCCTTGACTCGGACTCGGTGGCGGCGCTCAGGGCCGATCTAGGGAAGAAAAGTGGTTTTCCGGTGTCGGTGGAGATCAACACCCAGGTTAAAGTGCAGATGGGGAAGCTTAAAACCCAGAAAGTGGGTATTCGGGTCAGTTGCAATGGAATCCGGGGGTTTCTACCGCCGAAGCCCGCCAAGAACGCCACCGCGAAGGCCGCCGCTGCGCCGGCGACCACCACCGGAGCTAAGTGTAAGGTTGATCTCAGAATCAAGATCTGGAAATTTACCTTTTAGTGACTTTTTTTCCTGGGTTTATTTACTGTCAATGACTCGTTTGTTTACAATTTTTTTTTTTTTTTGGTTGGGGATTTCTATATGTCGGCTAAATTTTCGATCATAAATCTGGGGTTGTACAATTTTATTTTTTTTGGTTAATTCTTTGTTTGATTTTTGTTTTTGATTTTTTCTGCCCAGAATGGGTTGAGGAGATTCAAATCTGTGAAAAAAAATTAGATGAATATGAATGCTAAGATACAAAAGCTTAATTGTTAGGGTTCTTCCCCCCCCCCCCCCAATTCACCTGCGATATATAGTTATTTTTTATGAATATTTGTTGATTTATTTCTATTTGTGTTGATTTATTTCCATGATAGTTGTTTGGAATTTTAGTCGGTGGTGTGAAAGTTGAGAGGGTGTGATTTGGGCTTTTCTATGTGGTTGTGAGGTGGGCAATTTTTGTTGTGAGGGGGGCAATTTTTGTACTATGGTGGAAGTGGAGGCCAATGTGTGCGTTTTCACATGGTTTTTAGGGAAAAATTGGTTTGAACCTGACAGCAAATGCCAGCACATTTATGTCTTTTTTGTGTTCATGTTGACTATAATATTTGTAGTGGACCAAAAGTGGTGGTGGCCATATTCGAGTAAATTAATCATTCAGCTGGTTGATAGTAATTTAAGTGATGGATAGTTGTTTAGATAAGTGATTAAAGTAAACGTATTCGGTAAATTTAGTTTTTGTGATAGCTGATTGAAAATATGAAATGATATTTCATGAAATTATAAATGTTACTTGAAATATTAGTCTAAATATTAGGTTACTAAACACTAAAATTTAATTGATTAGTATATTAATTTAGTCAAAATATTAAACGATATTTAAAACTTTGTTGCCGAATACGATCTTTTATCCATTCCATTTGCTCATAAATTCTCCTATTTCAAAACTCTGAGATTTGAAACTTCTAAGAAATAGAGTACAATTTATTCATAATCACTCTTTGTTCTTTGTCCTTGCATCTAATTCATATGGTTCTAACCCATCATTTACATATATATTTACAATTATTTATTGTTTACTGCTGGAACTTTACTGTTCCTTAGCGTTCACCTTTTATTTTCACTGTTTTTAACTATTGAATCGAACGTGTATTTTTTACATAGTAGGAAATTTTCTGAGAAAAATGAGCAAAGTTGATAAGAAGATGAAATGAACAATTGCTAAATATGATTTTTCAGCATAACATTAGTCTATTTATCAAATTAATACTAAGAAAAATATTATTATATCAAATAAGATTTACTGATGATGAAATGTGACTCCGTACAATGTTATGGAACACACAAAAAAAAAAAAATTAAAAATGGTGGAGCACTGAAACTAATACGTATCATTCAGCAAGACTTTGTAGCTCGGAATTGTAAACAATAGGCACCTAAGTGTTACGCCTAATAAATTAATGCACGCGTCATAAGTATAGGGGCAGAAGAAGTTCCTGGAAAGATGGGGAAGCCAGTGGAAACATAAATAAAATGACACGCATTATTAGATAAAAGACCGATCCTGTTTGGCGGGTGATTTAATTATCCTACCAGTGCTATCCATGACTAGGACAGTCAGGTAGGTTAGGTTAAATTAAGTTTATATTCATATCAAATTTAACCTAAATAGGTTGAGAAATTTTTAACTTGAACATAATCTATTTATTAAACGGGTTAAAAATTTTGATCTGTATCTATTTATTTTTCTAAACAGATTGATCTGAAATTTACCTATTAACTCATTTAATATAAACGAGTAAGATTTATGTTATCCGGTTATCCATTTACCCACTTAACCTTTCGATTAAAGTATGATTATGGAACATTATTAACAATTCTTTTAAGTTCAATATATCATCACAACGTAAACATTGTCCATGATCTGCAAGAACTGCGAACCCAAAATACAGATTGACTGATTAAACCCTACCTTTTTCACAATTTCCCCCCCTAAAAATAAACGGTGATTGGATAAACAAATCGACCTATTTAACCTGTTTAATTAAACAGGTTAAATATGTATTTTTTCGTATCAAAATTCTCAACCTGAACATAACATAATTAATTAAATGGGTTAAACGTGTTAACCCATTTAATTAAACAGGTTGAAAATTTTTATCCAAACCCACTTAATTTTGTGTTTGGTTCGGGTCGATAATCGTGTCGGGTCAACTTTTGACGGCCTTATCCATGACTATCAACGTTACTCAACTATGCTAGTTGGTATAGAAAATTGAGATGAAATAGAATCAATAAATGATATTTGGGGAATTGAACATGAAATTTAGATTCTTTGTTTGATAGAGAATGAAAATAAAATCAAATTTCAGTCCTTACTATTTAGTTGGTAGTTATGAAATGGAATGAAATCTGTTTCTATTTTAAAACTATTTTATGTCATTGTAAGTTATATTTTTTAATTTAATATTTATTTTGTAAAAAACGAAGCTTGCTACCTTACTTTCTAGCAAATTGTGATTTGCATTGTATTTTTGTCGAATTAATGATATTTGCAATTTTTTTTTTTTGGAGCATTCAATAGTTTTTACTTGCAATCTAAGAGATTACTTTTGTATTTGGAGAGAAATTATTTTTAACCTAAAAAATTATTCTTAACTACGAACCATTTGCAACCTAAGAAATTAAATCTAGAATGCCAAAGAAGTGGTGAGCTCATGAATTGAAATAATTGAGATACAAATTTTGTGTCATGCTATTGATTTTCCTTAATAAAAACATATGTTTATTCCTAAAAGATGATTAAATGATCCCCTTTAAAAATGGGTGGGTTCTAGTTCCCTAATTTTAGCGGGTCCTCATCTAAAAATGTGATACCAAATATTAAGATTAGAAACTTGATACCTAAAAAGGTATCAAGTTCCATTCTACTTCTTCAAACCAAACACCCCCTAGATCCTAAGTCTATCTTCGTGCATTTTTTTTTTGGGGGGGGGGAGGGAGGGGGGCGTCCTCATGTAGCTAAATTGTAATCCATGTACTCCATTGCAAGAATTGAATTCTAAGACACTCTCTGAAGGCTTGTTCATGTCAGTATTTTGGAGGCATGAGTAACCTACTTACTACTTTTTACTACTTTCAATTAAATTTTACGATCTTTTATATGCTATTTAACACTCGATTGAAAGATGTTTTATCGTGCTTTACCACTTATAACTGAATCATACTATTTTGTTCGACTCTTTGTCACTAAGCATCCCTGAGTTTTATCTTTTAGAAAATGTTCGATAACCGTTAACCGCCTCTGACCGCTATCGAATGCTAAATTGCTTGTAAACGTTCATAGCCGATGATAAATACTAACGACTATATATTTTCTCTAAACACTATTCATAATTACTATCGATCACGGACAAATGCCAATAACTTCTAATTGCTATTCCTAGCTACTGATAAACACTATACTATCGATAATCACTACTAACTGCTCACCGCTATTTATAAACATTGAAAATGATCATACCCCACAAAACATTAGATGGAACAATTCAGATACGTAGGCCCTTTGTAGGTTGAAAAATTTAAATCGAAGGGAGGGGTGTGCGTGTGGATCGGGGTTGCTTGATTTGATGCGCTTTCCCGGTGGCCCTGAAAAGTCAAAACAAAGCAGTACTGTTTACTCGCTATACAACACTCTTTCTCTGCTGCGGTCCACTAATTAATTCATGGCTGCTCTCAAGTCTAAATTGATTCGGTCGCTGGACGTGACGACGCTGCCGTTTAGATTTGTCGGTGTTCGGCATTATCATTTTCACCCTAGTTCCCTCTTTTAATTCTTTTCTTTTACTGATTCTCTGGTTTGGTACATCGGTTTTAAAAGCTCCACTTCTTTAATTTATTTTTTAAATAAATTTAAATAAGTTTGGTTCACTAATAGCAATATATTTATATATAAATAATTTAGTTGAAATAAGCTTAAATATGTTAAGTTCAACAAAGAAATAAGTTCGATTCCACAAACATAATTACAAACGATTTTCAAAACACTATGTTCAGATACTGTCACACTGATCAATTCTCACTGACATAGATCAACACTGGTCTACACTCGTTGAGACTAGCCATAATTGAGTAAAACTCGGTATTGATCAACACTGAGTAGTGATATCATCATGTTATGTAGATCATATCTATCTATCTATGTATATAATTTTTCTATATAATAACTATATATAAATTGAACGATCTCATATGCTTATATCGAGTGTTATATTGTTAATGACTAAAATTTATAGTATTATATGTCCTTTTATTATTATTTTTTCACTCGCAAGTAATTTTTTAAAATTATCTACCAAACTTTTCATCTTTTCGCTAATAAAGTACTTATAAATATTATTAATTACTATCGTAATTCATAGATTAATAAGACTATAAATATATATACATCATCTTCGAATTTAGAAAGTTTACAAGAAAAAACATATATAAACATTATATATTTAGAAATATAAAAACAACACACGTGTGTAACTTACACAATTCAAAAATTTTGAAATCAATTTATGAAATAAATTCAGATAATAGTTACATTATTGCAGCCAACATTTAGAGTAGGATCGCTCATTCTTAGCGTGAATGAGGATATGTCAATCTATTTTAAATATTACTTTTTTCAAGCATTTTAACTCTAACAATGAACTAAGAAAAATGAGTTTAACTCAACTTTTGCATTGTAAAAGGACTAACTCTAGTGTATATATATGCGGATGTTTGATAAATAGCTTTTTGGAGAGCTTTTTGGACAAAAAGAGTTTTTTTAACCAAAATTAGCTACTTGACCTAGTCAAAAAGCTAATTTTCAAGCAGCTAATTTAGATGTTTTGTAGAATATCCCTTTGGATGAGCTTTTTGGGTCCAAAAGATAATTTAAAAAAGCTAATTTGATTAGCTTTTTGGAAGAGGTTTTTGGGGAATTAACTTTTTGTCTCACGATTTTGTTAGAAATAGTTAATTTCACCAAACAGTTTTTCTACAAACAGTTAATTCAAACAGCTAACAGCTAACAGCTAATACAAATAGCTAACAACTATTTGCCAAACATGGCCTATATAAAACTAAATGAGTTGTTGTGAAATTGACAAGTGTCATATTTTCATTGATTTTTTTATGCAATTAATTTATTTGACAATGAAAGGACTATTGATTAATCATATTGAATTCCAATGGAGTGCATTAAAAATTGATTAAAAATGCTGAATTTAGTTTTAAAATTAAATCAACATGATGTAAAACTTTTTCTTAAATTTTAAAAAATGAACCAATATTTTTTTTTAACTATTTGGTAAATTTGTTAATTAACTATTTGAGATAGTTCGTACATTTAGCCAATGGAACCAACCTCTTTTCCAGGTTATCATAATACTATCTTTTACATACATTTTCTTCTTTTTTTTTTTAAAAAAAGTTGATCAAGTGATTCCAATCAAACAAAATTTTTGCTCATTTGTTTTTTTAACAATTATCAAAATATATATTAAGACATGACTAGATAACGCAAGAGATTTACCCTAACAATAAGTTGAAAAGAACATATCTCATATGTTTGCATAACATATTCTCGAAGGATTGACACATATACTTATATAGTTGTATGTAAATGCAAAAATGAATGTAAGTAAATGTGTCATTTTACAAACGCTGTTTGTTTCCTTATGCAAGGTTTTCACATTTTTTTTAACCAATACAGGTTGGTTTAATTGGTTTGATACTTGTTCTCTTAAATAAGGTCTCGTATTCAAATCTTGTAAATGGAGAAAATTTGTAATAGGAGAGCTCTACCTCTTATTGGGTCAACAGTAGTCCGACTTTAGTGAAATGGAGGATCCAACATCCAAGACAAAAAAAATAGTATTTTTTTTTTTTTTTGGGGCTACATAATTCAAGATTATGTGCATGACTGCCGAAGCCCTGAGTTCATTCCTGTTCACCAATACGATTCCCAGGGCATGTGGGCACTTTCTTTTGTTGAGGGCCATGCTACTATTGGGCTTCAACAGCCCTTGAGCCTGGCTTCCTCTTGGACCGAAAACCTTGTTGGGCCACTCCTGGAGTCGAGGCCCACCAAGGATGGCCTGCACTTACCCTTTAAAAACAAAAAAAATCAAAAGCTCTGTACTAGAACACAACAATCTAATTAAGAATGGTCTAGTTCTTAACATAAGTATATGGGTGCTATGTAGAATGATACTTTTTATTTTATCTCCACTTTTTTTTAATTTTCTAAAGATCTATTTTATCCTCACGTTATATTAGTATTCGAATGATGCAATTTTTAGTTACATATTTATTATGATTAACATACATAACTTTACTAATAGAGACAATATTAATGTCAGGACAAGTAAAAAACAAAAATTAGAACATGAAAGTAAAAAAATAGAACCTGTATTTTTTCATTTATATGATCATTAAACAACCGACTAATTTAACGAATAAAATTTTACCAAATTTGATATCTATCTTCATCGTCACCCCCCACCCCAACATTATTAATATATATTTTTTTTTAAAAAAAAAAACAGCTAGTTCAAAAATTAGCGTCCTGCGTTTTTTGTTTTTGATTTTGATATTTACCTGTTTTGGAGGGTGTGTTTGGCGGACAGAAAAAGTAAAAGGCACAAAACCCTGCTAATACCCTGGCGGGCGGCGGCTCGGTGGTCGCTGCTGGTTCTGGTAATTGCTCCTGTCGAGTCTCGTCTTGGTCAATTGCTCTCCGAATCGTCTTGCATCACTCAGGTACCCTTCTCTCTCCTCTCTCTAGTTGAAACTGCATGCTGAACGTATCTTTCAATTGGGTCTTTTCCACTTTCTGATAATGTGTTTCCTCTCCTACAACAAAGTTCTCTTAGAAACTAAGCACTCAAAGATATGCCCCTTTATGTTCTAGCTACTATACTCAGCTAAACTCTCTTCAAATTTTCTGGGTCCAGTTCAAATTATCAAGATCATCCCCTTTAGAAGCAGTGAATAAAGGATTGTGAATCTGGGTTTAGCTTAGAATTTTCCATTATATCACGATTGGCATGTTTCATTGATTGCTGGGAATTTAGATATTCATATTACTTCTGATTACTTGGAGGTTTTTTTTTTTTTTTTTTTGGGGGGGGGGGGATGAGCTGAGTAATGATTCTGAAGAATATGGTCTGGCTCAATGGTGTCATCAATGGGTAAACTCTTGAGGCTTGATCAAGGATGATTCATTTGGCATATGAAATGAATCAACTAAATTAATCCTTAGAGTGAGGAAGCCGTGAGTTACCGTTGTAGGATGAAGAAGGCCCTATTTGGCAATGAGCTGTTAGTTGTTAGCTGATTGCATTAGCTGTTTGACTTAACTGATTGCATTAGCTGTTTATGAAAAAAGTGTTTGGTGAAGTTAACTGTTTCTAACAAAACTATTTGATAAAATTTCACTGATGCCCATTACTCAATTTCATTATTTTTCTAACAAAATAATTTTTCATTGGATATTTATTTTTCTTTTCGATATGAATTATGAATTAAGACTTATGTAATATATAAAATTACATTTATACTTTTTCCTAATTGTAGTACTTATTATGAAAATATCTTTTTAATGTTAAATGTTTTCTTTTTTAATAGCTATTGAAATTATGTGACATAAATAATATTTATATATCATGTAAGACTAACTAACATAAATTATTTGTTAAATTAAGAAAGCGTTAAAATTAAAAGCAGTATCTTCAACATCATGACCATCTACAACTCTTATCCCAAAAGAGGAAAAAAATAAATTGAAAAATTTAAAGTATGAGCATCCAACATTCGGGAATGTCATTTGTGAATGACATTTAATGCAAATTTGTCCTAATTATAAGGTTAGTATGGTTATTGTAATAGTAAATCTCAAAAAGCTATTTGAAAAGGCTACCCCAAAGAGCTTTTTTACAAAAAGCTTTTTGGGTATAAAAAGTTAATTTAAAAAGCTAATCAACCAAACACTCTAAATTTTTTTTTGAGCAGAGTCAAACAGCTAATACCTCAAAAAACTTTTTTTGCACCCAAAAAGCTCTTTACCAAACATGGCCGAAGTGTTGACACATAATAAGGCCACTTGTGGATAGAAAATTATGAAAACCATGTTTGGGCTTGTTCTTTTCTTTGGGATGGTGCACGTGCGGAATGGAACGGAGTGGGAAGGAATGGAAAGAACTCGGAATGAATGCGAAGGAAGGGAATGTAGTGGAGGAAAGATGGAATTATTGATCTCAAGGTGTGGTAAGAAGTGAGAGGGAATTGAAGGGAGTGGGAAGGAGCGGTATTTATCTTTAAGAAGCTGCAAGGAATGGAACGGAGTGGGAATGAATGGAATGGAAGTGAGAGCCAAAATTTACCCACGAAAAGATCATGCCCGAGTTTGGTGTAGGCAATGGGAACATGTAGATAATTTAGATCTTCAAAGGTTAATGGGATAGGGTGATTCTTAGTGATTGTTCTTCTAGGACTTGGCATTTCCTCATTTGTTCAGCTGAATGTTCCTCATATCATAGTGATTATTAAATGCCAGAAGGTTGAGGAAAAGATGGAGTGGCAAGTGTTGCTAAATGCTCTCTGGACCTTTTTTTTTTGGGGGGGGGGGGGGTTAAGAGAATCATGAAGTAGTGATAAGGTATGAAGACATGGTATTTCAGGAAACTCTCTATTCCAGTCTTTGGATGACTGGAGATATCTTGAGTTTGGTCGCAGTTTAGACCTCTGGATGGAACAATGGATGACATATATCCTGTTCCATTGGTTCTTGACTTGCAATTGCAATTAGACATTGGAGACCTAGATTCATTCACTTTTTCCTTTCTTTTTTAGTTTCTCTTATTAGGTCTTTAGTGGCCTGAAGATCTTGTGATGATTCTTGGTTTGCAGCGACTACTCCTAATGTAAATGGATCATCTGATTATGGTTGTGAGGCGAGTTTTGGAGCTTCCCTTTAAATCATAGCCTACCATTCTATGTTATATGAACTTATGAAGCAAAGAATTCGTAGGTGCACTCTCTTCTGAGAGTCTTTCATTATACAGTAATCTATCCTTTCTCAAGTGCATAAGTTGATGGGGGTCTTTTCACGACTTGAATCCAAGCTACTGCTGATGTTACTATCGCCACAAGACTCTCTTAATCATAGTTCGTTATCTCTTTCCTCATAACTGCAATACAAGCTTTCTTCAATGTGGCCTTTCCCTTCAGCAGCTGTTTACACTTTACATAGTTGAATCACTTTCTCTGCAAAACCATGTGGCATATGCATGCCTGATGTTCTTTTGGAACTGCTTTATTTGGCTAATGATTTCTAGACTTTATCTAATTCATGGTCAATTTCCCCTGCCTATTTCCTTTGATTGTTTCTACTCATCTCCCTTTCCAATTATGTTGTTGCTTTATAGATATGTTTCAAACCAGAATTACCACAACTGACTCCTAGGGGAATTGTAGCCTTAGTTTCTGGTTCCAAGGGAAGCAGTATTACTGTATGATGAGGATGTTGGCATGTCAAATAACACATCATATATGTTGTGTGGAAATGATAAGTTAAGCTAATTTTACAGGTCAAAGTTGCTTTGCTTTTGATTGTTGAATTTGTTCCTCCTGTATGACAACAATTGATTTTCATCTACAATGTCAGGACATACAATGGATGACTATTTTCTGCTTCTGTGCTATCTACGTCTTCCTATACCTTTCCTATAACACGTGATGGAGCAATCCTCCTTTCTTAACAAGCTTATTCCAAACAATTCTACTTATCCTTCCCCTCAAAAGTCGATTATACATATATCTTGAGCCAATTTTCAGATTGGTGCAAATTCCAGGCTTCTTCCAAAAACATGAATCCTAAGGTGGGAATAGGGAGCGAGGGCTTTCATGACATGAATCTTGACGGATGAGTCGTTGCTTCTCTAACCTGAGGAGTCTCCCACATTCTGAAGTTGTAATTCCTTTCCCATCTCACAACATTTAAACCCTAACAAATTAGCATTGCTTTCTATATATTTTGGGACTTTATACATAATAGACACCTTCTTTCCATGGGGCTTATATTTTCCCTGTTGAGGGAAAAATGTTGAGTGTTGCTGCTTGATTGACAGGCTTATTCTGTTCTCTCACTATCGGAAAACGTTTCAGGTTATAATGTCCAACACCAATTCAGCTTCTGGCAGTGAACAGGTAAGTTATCTGTCCACTGTTGTGGAACTTCTTCTGAGATCCTATTATTTGCTGAATCTCAGTGAAAGTTATTGTATTACAGGCAAAAGAGGCCGACAGCAGTGTGCCTGACTTGGATAAGGAAAAGGTATGTTGTTTTTATGAACTTCATTTTCATATTGAAGACATGCTCCCCACCCCCCCAAAAAAAAGAGGGAAGTTTCGAAGTTACTTTGTCCGTTGGGGAGGGGAGTGTGGTTGTACTTCTTCAACAGATGAGTAGTCCTTTGCTAGGAATATTGCTTCATCAGCTTGATTCTGGCTGTTGCTAGCAAGTGTATCCTAATCCCTTGGGTGAAGGGTACTAAACTACTAATGCTTATGATAGAGCTGTGATTCGTGAGTGAGGGCTCTTTTTTTTTTGTTTTTTTTTTTGTTTTTGGGTTCCATTGTTTGGTTTCGATGAATGTGAATGTTCATCTTTTGCAATTTCTTTAAACTTGTGCAGATCATGAATATGGCAACAAGTGAGATGGAATATAGAGTGGAATTATTCAACAGGTGCATGACTCTGTTGTTGTACAATCAGTACTCTTTTCTTGTCATTCCCTTCTGTCTAGCAGTAGTGAGGAAGTTCTAATCTGAGCTCATGTGAAAAATTTAGGACATATCATATTGTCTAGCATGTCAAATTCTTGAGTGAGCTCGATGAAGAGATAAGTGAAATGGATCTTTCTGGGGCTGACTTAAATAAAATGTGACAGACAAATGAATTATTGAATGATTAGTCACAAGAAAGTTTTAAAATCAGCTCTCAAGCATGTGTTTTATTATGCACCTTTGCCTTTTTGATGAGATTATCCCTCCAAGACCTGTTGTTCTATTTTATTGCTACAAATACGTATAGTTGGTCTTGCTCATTTGCTAGTGCTACTCCTGGGATGTGCCATGCAGAGACGAATTCTAAAGTTGCTAATGCAGCCAATATTTGTGCTTTACTCTGTTTCAAATGTTCATTTTCTCATCTGAGTGAATACTTGTTTTTGAATATTGAACCGTGTGTACTATTGCTGATTTCTCTTTGCCTTTGAGTTGATCTTTGTTGGTTTATCTGTTCCAGGCTCACCCATACTTGCTTCGATAAATGTGTTGAGAAAAGGTATCTATGTTCATCGTAACAGTGCTTTTCTTGTTATGGATGCCTGTCTTGTACTCTTGTTCCACGAATTGAAATGCAAGAATATTACTCTCTACTTTTCTGTTAGATACAAGGAGGGGGAGCTACATATTGGTGAAAACAGTTGCATAGATCGCTGTGTATCGAAGTATTGGCAGGTAATCGACTAAGACACAGTTACTCATCTTTAGCAGTAGTGTCGATTTTTTAACAATTCATTTATTGGCAGGTAGCACCAATGACCCCAAATCTAGTTTCCTTTGGATTATTGTTGGTACTTAGTTTGATCCCTTTTGTACATTGCTACACTCTGTTTTTCATCATAATTCATTAGGAGATGCTACAGCCATACATGGGAGCTCTTACATACCTATGTCAGGATCTAGATTCATGTTTTATGAAGGGAAAGGTGGAAAAGTGGATTGGTTGCCTAGTGCTTTGTTTGGACAATAGCTTGTGTATCAGAGAGGAAAGAACAGAAGTTGGCATTTTCATTTTTTCTTCCCTTTTTAAAGTATCCAATTAGGGGAAGTTGACTTCCGCCCTTTTATCTCCTCTAATTATCTAATTCTATTGATTAGCAAGCCATGTTAGGAATCTTTTGTTGAGTTGATTTTTGTTGGGATTTCTGACCAGGGGCAGATCTGTGTTTCGCTGATGGGACTGCCCATGGCCATTAAAAAGTCTATATATGCTTAGGTTATGAGTTAGAATCTACGACAAAGGACTCCAGATTCCAGCCCATCTCTTCAATCAGAAGATGAGTTCCAAGTGTAAGACTTGTTTATCTTCAAGGCATTTCGGAGGGTTTTTTGCATAATTTGAAGTGTTGATCAGTCATATATGTTTGGGCATCATGTAGGATGCACTGGTACGTCTATATCGATGAAGAGTACGGGTAAACATAAGCTAGAATTATTAGATGCCAAAGGGGAATCTAGTGAGATTAGAACAAACACTGCACGGGGGGACCCCTCCAGCAAGGAGACGTGGAATTCAAGTTCCACAAGGGACTATTGGAAGAGACGGTTTTCTCTCTCTATCCACCCCCCTTTCCCCACTGGGGTGCCTCCATGAGTAATAGGGCCTCTGAATTAGCATTTTAACTGTACCCCCCCCCCCCCCCAAAAAAGGAGCTATATAAAAGAAAACAGCTAAACGGACATGCTTGTACCAAATGTATTATTAGTAACATGTGGAAGTGGAAGCATAGCAAAGATTTCTGGATCAAGTTGTGAGTTGTGACACAACATTACTTTGGTTGGAGTAGCTATATGTTTGCGGCTAATACCTTTTGTATGAAGTGGGCTACCTTATCATCAAAGTATCTTTTTTTATGCCTGAGTAAGAATAAAGGGTCCAGAGTTAGAAGACTTATTTTGCATCGGATCAATTGCTCTTGGTTGAGGCATTGCGTACGCAGGAAGAGTTTGTTTGTGTTTAGGCGCAATCCCCCCTGTGGTATGGCTCATTTTTGAGTAAAATAGGCTATCGAAGAATTTGGTTAATTGGAAATTTCACTTTCTAGTGCCAAAAGTTTTGATGAACAAGTGATCAAATTGAAACCTTAATGGCTACCAAACATTGGCAGGAATTTGGAAATCCCTCTTTAATTCCTTACTCTGCCCTTGAGGTAAAAGATTTCTGGATCTGTTCATGCAAAGACATTCTCTTTCCTTTATTTGCTTTCACTGTGGTAAAAGCTGCCAGAGAACTTTGTCCTGTTGAGCTAATATATGCTTATTTGCATTCTGACATATGATTTTCTCCCCCTATTTCTGCCAGGTCAATAACATGATAGGTCAGGTGCTTGGATCTGGTCGCCCTACAACGTAAATTCTGTTTTATTTGTTGTTCAAGGTGCTGCCCAAAATTTTAACTTGATACACTGCAAATACATCAGTTTGGATATACAACTTGAAGTATTTTGGACTTTGCTCGGTTTTTCTTCACCGTCAAAGATCCACGGCACCCTTTGAATCATGAATCATAGTTTTGAGCCGTATCTTGAAGGTTAATTCGATTTTGGCACAAGATGATGCACCATTGCTTAATTTTTTGCTACATCATTGGTATCTGGGTTGCAATTTGATGGGTACTCACGTACACAGAATAGAAACAGCAGTGTTACCTGTTTTAGCAATTCATATAATGTTCCAGGTTTTTTTTCCCCCCTTCCTCCAGGGAGAAGTCAATAAATGTTAGCAAAATTTGGCACATCTGCGCAATTATGTAATGGAGAAGTATGATTTATCACAGAATGCGTGTTCAACAACACCCCCCCCCCCCCCAAAAAACCCCTCCCCCCTCCCCCCCCCCCCCCAAAAAAAACAAAAAAAAGAGTTCGAGAAATGTACAAATAAGATGTACATAGCGCTTGAAAATGGCAAGGGCGCAACTCGTAGTCCTTTCTTCAATGCAAGCATGATTTAACTCGCAATAATTGTTTCAGGGGGTCCAATGACTCATCACGCAATGAGAAAGATTTGTTGTTATTAGGCTCCTAGCAGTCTAATCATGTAATTTGTGTTTGGGTCTATTAATGTCATTTTGCTGTTCAGGTTGAAGAAATTTCATATCTTTGTCAATATATTTTAAGAGTTTGTCAAATTCATGAATTGATTGCATGACTTTTATGTTAAAATTGCAAGTAATTCACAAGTGTAAATTTAGGACTCGTTCTTTTCATCAGTTTAAATTTAAGGATCAGTGTAGATCACGGCTGAAATTATAATTAAAAAATATGATTAAGTTCTAGTCCATTGATAATGAGTATTAATGATAATTTGAAGAAAAAAAAGCTCTTAGGATAGGTGAAAGTTTGGAAGATATGTCCTCAATCACTACATGATAAAAAATATTAGGAGATGCGAAAGAAAACTGATGCAAATGGAATTCTATTAGGGCAACCATTCAGTTTCACCAACTCTTAAAAATGCAAAGAGATCAGCTAGTGAACTGACGGCAGACACTACCACATTTCAATTTAACAGCCAGGATGTTCAATTATTGATCCTCTGATTAATTCCTGTCGCCCTAATTTTTTAAGTACATGTTGGTCATATTTCATGTAAAAGAGTCCATGAGAATCAGGGTCAGAGACTTGGCACTCGCTAAGTTTGTCCCCCCCCCAAAAAAAAAAACAAAAAAAACTGTTCTACAAAGAACTCGAGGTTTAGATTTAATTTATGGTGTTGGAAGTTATTAGGGAAAAGGCACCATTCACCCATTATATACATGAGGGACTACTGGAGTAGTAACATATTAATGATGTTCAATGTCTTCAATCACTTTTCAGGACATCACTGTGATTTTGCAAGGAGAAACATGGTCCTGAAATCATTAACGATGCCCCTGGTTTGGGGGAATCAGGTAAAAGGAACAGGAGTCAATAGACTTCAGAGCACATTATGGATGTTTTCCTTGCCAGAAGCATCCAGCTCTCAACTGATCATAGCATGAAACTTAATGAACATCAACATAACACCTACAACTACGATCCTGTTCTATTTCGCGTTTTTTTAGGATTTAGCTAAGGGCTTACATCTTCTTACAGCCTTTTACATCTCCTTACAGCTTTTTACATCTTTTTGCATCTCCTTACATCTTCTTACATCTCCTTAAATCTCATAGATTTTCTATAACATTCATTTATTTTAGTTACAGAAATATGTATATTTTTTTAATTATACTACCAATATACAAAATTTATAAATATCTTATGAACACAACATTTACATAAAGATAAAAACATAATATAAAGACGTAAATTATATTTGAGTTTCGACATGAAATATATATTATTATAGATGACCATACATTTATTTATATTTAAAATTATTTACTTAAAATAAGAATTTATTTGAAGAGTTGTATTCAATTTTGTCAAAAAAGTTTTTTGTTTTTGGTTATACTTTGCTTATTCGATCAAACTAATTTTCATGTAAAAAATCTTGGACGAAATTTTATTCACCAAATTTATGAAAATTAATATATTTTATTATTGTGCAATTAACTTAATTAATTGCTGATTTTTAATAAGTATATTATTTTAATAATATTATTTTTCATCCAAAACGTTCAATGTAAAATAAATTATACTATACAACTCTTCAATAATTCAACAGCTCCTTACATCCATCCTTACAGCTCCTTACAGTTCCTTACATTTCCTTACATCTCCTTATATCTATCTATTTATCTAAAATACGAAATAGAACAAACCCTACATCACAATACCGGTATGATTTTTGACCAACCATCTAAGACAAAGGCACAGTAAGACACACACGAGGAAAAAAGAAAATTCAGGAGTTACCCGTGCTCTAATATGGGTATGGTACATTATATGATATGATAGCAGTCAATGTAATGTAAAGTTTCAGCTGACGAGTGACGTGCACAGTGTTAGATGGTGTGGGGGCTCCACTTGATGAAAGACACAATATTCTCATTTTCTGTCAACAACAATACAGATAGCATCCTCAAAAGTTTGTCCGTATAAAATAACATGGCCAGATAGTTTCCTGTCAAAGATGGAACCCACCTCATAAGCAAGGGCCTCAAAAGCAAAGTCCTGATGAACGTATCTTGATATTTCTGTGCAGAGGACAAAATCAATGACACTCACAATATATCAATTTCACTGAGTTCAGCAGTAACCATAAACATGGGCGAGACAAAGACATATAGATGGAAATACATACATAGCAGAAGAAGAACCATAAATGATCAATCTGAACTGCTGCAATGTCATTGAATCTGAACTGAAATAAATTTGATATCATGCCATAGAACCAAACTACACATGAAAGCTGTGTATCGATCCCATCTACTTAAACAAAATGATGCATGAGCCGATCCACGAAATTGCAGATCGAAAAAATGAACTGATAAATGACAATATCCCCACCTTCGGTTGATCCAAAAGGGCAATCATTCCCCCAAAGAACAAATGAAATGAAGACATTGAATGATAGCTGAGTGACAACTTTATGCTTATCCATGAGTATTCATAGCCTCCCAGACCAAGTTCTTGGGTACGGGTTTGGTTAGGTCCCGAGCCTGAAGGGCAGCATAGCGAAGGGTCTTGCATGTCAGCACATTAGCCTTCCAGAAAGATGCACAGTTATAAGGCAAGTTATGCTTCTTGCAGAGGGCCTTAACAAAGGGGGAGATCTTCCTCAGTTGGCACCTGGGCAACCTAGGGAAGAGATGATGCTCAACCTGAAATTGCAAGCCACCATGAAACCAATCCATCCAGGAAGGGCAATCGATATTGAGTGTCCCTCGAGTCTGCTTCTCAAACCAGTCATTCCCACTAGGAGGGCCAACATAGACAGTCGACGAGAAGTGGTTCAAACAGAATTGAACATGCTGAATACCAGTGACAGAAAAGCTAGCAATCACAAAGGCAATCCTTTCGCCCCAGTTGGGCAAGCAAGAAACAAGCAATAGGTACCAAACCCAGAACACAAGGAGACAAACAAGCTCTTGCACTCTATTGGGCACTTTCCTCTTAGAAAGCAAGAGTATGAATGACTGAGCAAATAGATTAATCCTTGCAAAACACATAACAGGGTAGAATGTCAAATGCTGATAACTGACCAAATACCTAGCAACTGAGTCAAAATTCATCTTCCTGTCATAGAAGAATGATGTCAAGGAAGAGAAGAACTTTGAGGACACCACGAAGAGTGGCATATGCTGTAAATCAGGATCAAATTCAAGGGAATTACAAGCAATGTGATGGGCATTGTGATTCCATTTCCACCACCCAATGCTGATCCCCGCGAGACAATTACCCGATAAGAGCTGCGCAAATCGGTTAAATCTAGGGTTTATCATGACCTGATAATGCCCAGAATCATGCCCAATCCAACCACTTTGAATCCAAGAGAAACCCACTAATCCCCCACAAGCAAGATGAACCCAGAAACCGTCACTAAACAAAACACCATAAATACTCAAAACAAACATGATTACTATCGCTGACATTAAGAACAAAACACCATGACCCTTCTTCTCAAAAAGACCCATTTTTGTGAATTCAAAGAGCAGTTTTCTGTAATCTTTTGAGACCTCAGAAACGTTGTAATCTTTGAGGTAATACCCAGTGAAAAACTGGTCAAGAAATTTCCATGCCGATCCTGGGTGGTACGCAACAAAGGCATCAGTGACATCCTGCCCTGCAAGATTCAACAATGGCTGATCACCACCAGGGTGGTGATTGGCCCAATCAGTGACATTGTAAATCTTGCCTTGAATTGAGATCCAAAGATCACCCTTTTTGTTGTGGGTTCTTAACTCTTGCTCTGAAACGTAAATTTTCTCCCCTAAATCCCCCATTGTTCGCCTTGGCTTTTGTAGGGTTTTTGAGGGTTTTGTTTCACAAAGTATTGCAGAAAGACAGTATTTTTAGAATGGGGTCAGCTTTTAAGGTAATCTATGAAAGAATTGGGAATGGTGGTTGTTTTCTCTCTCCCTGCAACAAGAAGAAGAATTTGGTTCATCAACCAGTCAGTTACAGAAGGAGATTGGGGGGGGGGGGGAATGGTAGCGACCAGCGAGTTGGAGTTGGACTCATCTGGGACTGTTACTCAAAATTGGTAAATAATAATAATAATAATAATAATAAAAATAAATAGATAGATAAATACACCCATCATATCAAGTCAGAATCTCCGTCCCTTTTTTCCCTCAACAAATTTTCTTGCTTCTCCAATCTCCTCACCCCAATAACTCTGAACTTTATTTTTTGAAATCCTTAATCCTCAATTTAGACTCTCACACATGGGTTTTCTCCATTCACAACCCCTGAGTTCCGAGCCTTTTTTTCTCAAATCAATAAATATTAAATTATTTAAACTAATTTATGTTGATTATTGTTAGAAAATTCATATACTAATTTGTTAAATTATTTACATTTACACTAAAACGGTAAGTCAAGATATTAGTTGTAAGATTTTCAAATAATATGGTGCTATAAATAAATTATAATAGCTTTTTTATTTTGTATACAATTAAAGGGTATAATTGAACCAAATCAAACCAAACTCAAATTTAGTGGTTAGGTATGAGTTTAGTTCGAAGCTAACCATGGCTGTAAAGCTTACACTTGGGTGGGGCTTAGTTGCATATTGCTTGCTCATAGCTTGGCTTCACTCGACTAATATTTTTTTTTTTCCTCAAAAATTTTCCAAATTCAATATTGCAGCCAAAGGTTAAACCCTAAATTTTTGCCTTGGATTCTTGAAACAAGGATTGAAATGAAAACATCACTGATCCCAATAATAATTTCATACTTCTACACAAGCACTTGCGGAAAAAAGCCATGCAGAGATTTGGAATGACTTGGTAAGCTTTTAAACCTATTCAAACTCGATTTAACTCAAGTGCGTGTTCGGCAACAGCGTTTTAGATAGCGTTTGGTATTTTGACTAAGTCAATACACTCAACACGTAATTTTTAGTGTTCGGCAACGTAGTGTTTTGACTAACATTTCAAGTAGCGTTTAGCGTTTTAAGTAGCATTTTTGAAAAGCTAATAGTATTAACGTTTTACATTCAGAAGTAGCATTTCATTTTTTTTACGAAAAATTACCCTTTGAAAATTTTATTTTTGAAAATTATCTATATCCTTTTATGTCACTTTACATTAATCAGCTAATCCAACAGCTAAATTTAACGAACACATTTTATTCAACTGTTCGTCTAAACAGCTATCCGCTAACAGCTAAATTATAAACGCTATCCGCTACCTGAACAGCTATCCGCTACCTAAATCGCTATCCACTATTTGAACTGCTAATTTTGCCGAACATGACCCAAATTTTGACCGAATCGAACATAAAAGCTTGACGAACGGACTCAATTTCTTTATAGCGGTATAAATTCATTGAATGTATTATATTTGTTTTCTTACTCCCAAGATAGTTTTAAAGGGTGAAGAGAAGGAACTTTTAAACTTTTCTTTTGTCTTCTCGATCGCATGATTGAGTGACTTTTTGGAAATAAGGATCTCAATGTTCACTTTCCTTTCTTTTTTTAAACTTGTCTAATTTCCAAAAATCTTGATTTTCATGACCATATTCTTCCTTTAAATTTTCTGTTGGTTTTTATTTAAGGGATTAGTTCATTCTTCCGTCACCCCAATGTTACATGGAGTTAAATTCAAAATCATAGGTTTTAATTCATGTTGTAAGGATGATCTTTAGAAAGACCAATAAAGAAAAGTATCCGAAAATATTTTTGTTATAGTTATATTTATTTTTAAAAAAAGAGCTTAATGATTTGTTCATTTTTTGTTGCCCGTTATATTTTTCTTTTGTCTCTTTTTATAGTTTTTCTTTTTTTATGGTTTTTCTTTTTTTAAAAAACGGATAAATAAGAGTATCTCAAAATAAATAAATAAATAAAAATCAATAGAAAATTGGACTTGATTAATGAAGGTTTTTTTTTCCCCTCTCAAGATTAGTAAAGTTGGAAAAACTTGATTATAAACTTGCTCTCCAAACAATTTTGTGGTGTCTAATCTATTTATTGGGATAGCTTATAAGGTAATGTGGTCCTCATGATTTTATTTGGTTTTTATAAGTTAATTTGGATGCAAAAGTGTTGACATTTGATTTGCATGAAGTGTTTTTTTTATGGTTCTTTGTTTTTTTGGATGCATCCAATCCATCCGCCCACTTGATTTATTTTTTTCAACAATAATTTCCATATTTTAAAAGTTATATTTAAAGAGAATATTATACGGATATCCCTACACCCTCCCCCACAATATCTCCAGGTGGTTTCTCTCTTATTGGATCTTTCCCTGACTCAGAACCACTTATCTTTCATTTTCAGGTTTTGTTTTGTTTTTCCTCTTTTCTTCTGACTAAAAGGGGAAATTATATAGTGTGCAAGATGGTATATGGAATCTCTTTCTTCCCCCCCCCCCCCCCCCAAAAAAAAGGCTATATGGAATCTACACTGAACAAAATCCTTGTTGAAGGAGGCACGATGGATGATCAGGGAGTAAGATTTCGAATCTAACAAATTGCTCCTTCTAGGGTTTTAGAATTTGTGAAAACTCTATTTAAATTACTTAAATAACTACGATGATATCAGACATTAATTATTGGACACTAACATTTAAGTAATTAATGTTAATTTAATCAAAATATTAAACTTTATTGTGAATTTTGTTGTCGGAATAACTAAAATGTTGATATCTTCAAATATTTATATATATCAAAGTAAAAAAATTTTAACAAGTTAATTTGCTATTCCCATTAGGGGTGTATTCTTGTTGTAGGAAAATAAGGTGGGAAGGAGAATAATTCGGAAGGAATGAGAATGAATGAAAATTGAAAAAAAGAAGAAGAAGAAGATGTTTTTAGAAAGATGAGAAGCGTTAAAAAGGAAATGGAAGAGTCAAGATTCCCCCCCCCCCCAAGAGGTGTGAACGAATAGGAAAAAAGTGAAGGATTGAGAAAAATATTAAAACTTTTTAGAAGGAGTAGAAAGGAATATAAAGGAGTGAAAAGAAATTAAAGTATGTGATAAAATGACGAGTTTTAAGATCTTTATTATCAGCAACCAAACAAAGATAATAATTAGAGATAACCTAAAAATAAATTTATTTTAGCTTCTAATATTTGAAAATTTTCAATTAACAAATGCACCATTTAACAAGCTAGGGGAAATGTATACTTTGTCCCCATGCTGACCATGGGGATATTCGAAAGCTCCATAGCAAAACTGTACTAACAATCCACAAAGCAATTAGCATGGTCCTTGATGGTTCATATGAAAAATTGTACTAAAAATACGGAGCTCTAACTGTTTCATGATAGCAAGAAATCACACACCTTGTGGCTATTAGTCTAATGTAGTTCTTTCCCGCACCCTCCTCCCAAAGCCTATATTATACACCTGGTAGTATGCACTTCTGAAAGTTTCATAAGTAAAACATATGTCAATAACCACTCATATGATAAATACATATTAAAAAATATATCTACACGTGGCAATAGGAGTACATACTCTTAGGTGTATGTAATAATTCCCCCTCTTAATCCACTGCTCTCCCTTACTCCATTCTTCTATGCACTTCATTTCCCTTCCTACTCTTACCCTCTTTCCTCTCAAATCTTCACAATTAGGTAAATAATTTTATAATGCAAATAAATCTATACTTATATTTTTATTATCTTGCTTAAATGTAAGAGAATACTATAACTAATAACTACCTTATAACTATGATTACCATAAACTATATGTAATCATGGTTGCATTATAAGGTTGACATGATTGTATTGCATTACATTTAATCGAATATTATTATACTAGTGTTATGACCCATTTTGGATCATGATAGCCGGAATGTTTGATTTTCAAAAAGATAAACTATTGTTTGATTTTCCCTTAATGTTGCATGTATTTGCAAAGTCTAGCTATATGCAAATTGCATGACAATTTTTTGAATAGTGTTGGAAAATAAATAGATAATATAAAATAACATACTTGTAAATAGAAACGTGATCCGCCCGGGGGAAAAAAAAAAAAAAAAAAGAGAGTTGAGGGTTGATTTTAAAATGAAGTTACATAGTTAGCCTTCAAAATATGGTATTTACTATTTAGCACTTCTAGGACAAACTTACTTTTCCTTGTTGCACAGGCAAAAAATTTACTAAGCACACCTAATACCACTGAATCTATTTGTGACCCTAAAGCTTTTACTTGTAAATCTGATGAGTATAAGAAACTTCTCATAAATTTTAAAGGTGCAAATATTTGTCCTTACTTTCTAAAATATTGATAATTATGTGACTTTAATTAATATTCAATAATTCTCCTTGATTCATCTTATAATTTTTCCTCAATTATTTTCAGCAAATTTTCAAAATTTTTAACTAAAACTACCTTCTGTTGGTCAATGCTATTTAGGTCAATATTTGTGGAAGGGGGTCTGTTTGTAACTTAGTGGCTAGCTATATTTTCTGAGTTTCTTTATTGTTTGCATTACCGTACCGACAAAAAAAAAAAAAAACTAAAATAGTTGGTCCTCATTGGCTCTAGATGACCAAAAATTTGCCAGAAAATCAGAAAAATGGCATCCGGTTCTTCATATTTTCTTTTTTTTTTTTTTTTTTGAAGAAACTATTATAGAGTGGGCTTTACATTGAGGCCCAATCAAGCTCAGGTTCATGTTTTCCCCAAATTGGCTGGTGTCGCCTACTCATATTCACATAGACTTTGGCCCATGGGCTTGGGCCACCAATTCCAATTTCCAATTTAGCCCCTTCGATGCCCCCAATATTACGGATAATAGTCAGGCGGGGAATATCCGTCACCAGCTACTGGATACTCCATTTATAGCCAGATCACAAGCTCGCAAGCGATGGAGAATTGCATGTACTAACCAGACTGGCGGACTTTCTTCCCTCCCTCTCTCTCTGTCCCCCAGTTTCATGAGAGCTTCTGGGTAAATCGCTGCTATTTGATCTTCTATACAGGTACTGTTCTGTGCTTTGAACTAGCTCAGTTTATAATGCAGTTTGTTCTTGTTATGTCATCCTTTTCATCCAATAAAGTGTTAATTTGTTGTTGTTATATCCAAAATTGCTAAAAATGAAATGGGTTGTCCAAAGATTGGATTTTTATGTTATGTGTGTGGACATTAGGTGTGCCTATCATGTGTTTGTTGAAATACCGATAGTGTTCTACGGAATCATTGAATGCTTCTTTGTTTGATTTTGTGCTCTTGATGTCAAGCGAATTGATGAAAGAACGAGGGTAAAAGGCTTGTGATTCAAATCTCCTTAATTGTGAGAGAAAGGGTTTTGTACAGTTGCTACACTGTTTCTTCCTCTTTTAGGTTTTTTTTTTAAAAAAAAAATGAAAGGTAAGCATGCTTACCCACTGAGCCCTATCACAGGGCAGCCCAAACTTCCTCTTTTAGTTGACAATTATTATGGTAGTAATCTTTTTGGGTTGCATAATTGGAACATCTTCTCTCTCCTGATTGTGTTACTGTTTCCTTTTCAGGAAATAGATTATGGGACAAATTGCACTTGTCCGTTTGGCTTTCTAGTCGTGTCAGGCTACGTACAATTGTTCAGAACTCTGGAACACATTCAATCTCTTGAATCGATCTTTCTGCTTGTAGAAGTAAGATTATCTACATATGTGGGACTCCGTGGTCAGTGCTTAAACACGATCCATAGTGGGTGACATTGTACATTTAAGCTTAGTGTTGGTTGCGTTTCACTAGCTTTCCTTTTCGCTGCATCACCGGAATTTTAGACATGGTTTTCTGCAGTGATGTCTATAAATTTTTGATACCTTAAGATTTGACTATAGCAATGTTAGTTGTTATATCATAATCCTTGTCCGACCTCGCTAGGTAGGCCTAGAGACAATTTTTTTGGAGGTGGAGACAAGTAAAAATTTGGGGGGGGGGGGGCTGTTAGGTAGGTCTAGAGACATAACTTTTTGGATCTTCGCCTACCTTTTTAGATATGCCAAGGAGTATGATGAAGTTTACCATCAATGTGGCCAGTTTTATGTAGGGAGTTTCAGTGTAAAGAGAGCAAGAAGGTGCAAACAATGTCACTTGCTTTCGGTAAGTACTTATGTTCTGTAATAAGATTAGTTAAAAAGTTTGTCCATTGTGTAAGGCATTCTTCTGATGATCGCTATGTTAATCTTACACCACAATAACCAATGTAGATGCTTATTTGTCGAACATAAAATAAAAATTAAAATGTAGATGCTACTGTGTTAATAATCACTATGACAATTTTTTCAGTCATTGTTGTTATATTGATTTCACAGCTTGTTTTAGTCATTTATGATCAATTATTGTCTGGAATATAGGCATCTAGCGTATTGGTGGAAACAAGTGTTAGCATGGCTCATCTACTTTCAGCTTCTTGCTCCCTGAAGCTATCACCTAGAGAGAAAATTTCCTTTAAACATTGCAACTTAGGCTCGACAAAATTTACCCCATCATTTACCCTGCAATGTTCAAAGTCGTCTTTCAAAAGATTTGTCCATCAAGGAAAGAATCCTCAAAGGTTGAATCTTGTTCATGCTACCGCTGTTCCTCTAAACCAGGAAATGAAAGCCCAATCTGGCACTGGTTCCCTTGAAAATACCGAAAATGCATCAGGTCGCAGGAGAGTTATGGTTATTGGTGGAGATGGTTATTGTGGTTGGGCAACTGCCCTTCACCTATCCAATAAAAATTATGATGTTGCCATTGTTGACAATCTTGTCCGTCGTCTTTTTGACCATCAACTTGGTCTTGATTCCTTGACCCCTATCGCCTCGATTCACAACCGCATTCGGCGCTGGAAGGCTTTAACGGGTAAAACAATCGAACTTTTCATTGGTGACATCTGTGACTTTGAGTTCTTAGCAGAAACCTTCAAGTCGTTCAAACCTAATGCTGTTGTCCACTTTGGGGAACAACGTTCTGCCCCATATTCTATGATAGACCGTTCAAGAGCTGTATTCACTCAGCACAACAATGTGATTGGGACACTGAATGTTCTTTTTGCTATAAAGGAGTTTGGGGAAGAATGTCATCTTGTAAAGCTCGGCACAATGGGAGAATATGGAACTCCAAACATTGATATTGAGGAGGGTTATATAACCGTCACTCATAATGGAAGAACAGATACTTTGCCTTACCCCAAGCAGGCGGGCTCTTTCTATCACTTGAGTAAGGTCCATGACTCACATAATATAGCCTTTACATGCAAGGCTTGGGGGATTAGAGCTACGGATTTGAATCAAGGAGTGGTTTATGGGGTGCGTACTGATGAGACTGCGCTACATGAAGAGCTTTGTAACAGATTTGACTATGATGCTGTATTTGGGACAGTACTAAATCGATTTTGTGTGCAGGCTGCTGTTGGGCACCCGCTAACTGTTTATGGAAAAGGTGGTCAGGTATTATTCTGTCATTTTACTGTTCTTAGGTGTGTTTCATAAGCTTTTCATGTGATTGGCATGGATATGCTTATAACATTGCATCCCCTAACTACTTGTTTTCTTGTTCTTCTTCTTGCTTTCTTTAAGACCCGGGGATATCTCGACATAAGAGACACCGTTCAGTGTGTCGAGTTGGCCATCGCAAATCCGGCACACCGTGGTGAATTCAGAGTCTTTAATCAATTCACTGAGCAGTTCTCAGTCAGAGATCTTGCTGCCCTTGTAACAAAAGCAGGGGAGAAGCTTGGTTTGAAAGTAGAAACCATATCTGTGCCAAACCCCAGAGTTGAAGCAGAGGAGCATTACTACAATGCCAAGCATACTAAACTCATTGAGTTGGGTCTCAAACCACATTTTCTTTCAGATTCACTCCTTGACTCTTTGCTGAATTTTGCAGTTCAGTACAGAGATCGAGTTGATACCAAACAGATCATGCCTAGCGTCTCTTGGAAAAGAATTGGGGTCAAGCCACTAACAGTTAAAGCTTGATCTCGTGTAAGTGTTTGTGAGTAATGTTTCCTTGAAAAATTTAGGATGTGCTCCTTCTGTGACATTTCTCAGGCACTGTTTTATCATCTAAACTATTATTCTTGCATAGATAAATTAGGAAGAAGTCGATCCAGAATTTGTAATGGCTAGAACATGTTTGCAGTTTTGGTGTAGCAGGAGTCGATGTATTAGTCCCTGTCGTCAGGATTGAAACTAGACCCCATAAATGTTGCTTCTGTTGTCTCTGTCTGTATCATGAAGGCTTGTACTTGACTGATGTGTGGCTTTACTCTCCATATTGGCTCGTTAAGAACTTGTGGCTCCCAAGTGACTTACATCCCTAATTCGAACCAAAAGAATCAAACACATGACTTCATTGGGACCAGGGCCACATCCGTGTGACCCATGCAGATGCCCAAAACAAAAGGTGGAGGGGGAGGGCAGGCCTCAACTCAGGTCCAGTTTTCTTTAACTTATTTTTGCAGAATAAATTAAGTTTAAATTAGTTCGATAATAAATTTAGTTCAATTTAACAATAAAATAAGTTCAGTTTAATTTAATTTAGTAAAAATAAGGTCAGCTTAGTTTAACAAAATTATTTTTTAAAAAAAAAGATCTCAACGTCATTTAAATGAGACCTAAAAACTATGACAGGATGAGTAACTTGTCAGTGGCTTGTACAACTTGATTGTAGCATTACCGAAAATGTGGAGTCACGATCATTTGGTAACCGTTGATGTTTTTGTGCCCATTGATGCCGGACCGTCAAAGGCCAGCTAACCATTTCACCCAATACATGACCCAATTAGCTGAATATCCTTGATTTTGGTGTGGATTACGTCTACTTTTTCATACAAGCACTGTTATCATAAACGAAACTACGAAGATCCTCGAGACGAACCATTGTAGTCTAAAGGGAGAAACACAAACCAACGTGGATGAGTCTCCACTAAACTCTTTGTACAACTGTCAGACTATGCTATGGTATCAATGGCTATTGTAGTAGCTCTAAGATGTTCTATTAGCTTATAGCGGTTCAATGATAGCTACTTGTGGCTCGCTATTTGACAGCCGGATCAAGTAGTGAAGGCACTGCTGGGTTCCGCCCATCTCAAGATTCAGCATTTCCCCACCTGGAGGTAATGAACCTGCCTCCATGGGAACTCTCACATAAACACGAAGCATAGAACAGCCCATCATAATTGGGAGGCACAAAAAGAAGTGCAGACCATCTTTTTTCATTAGGTGGTACACAACAATGTAAAATCTGTTTCTCTCGGCTAAAATTCTACAGCTCTGCTCACATTCCAGCTTAATGATACACGGAAATCACCAGTTTACTTGCAGCAAATGCAAGTAGTTAAGGTGCCAGATGAAAAAAAGATAAAACAGTCCAACTTATAAAATCGAGACTGATATATGCACATTGAATTAAGTTAAAAGAAAATAAAAAAGAAAAAAAGAACACCTCGTCAAGCCGGAGAGGTAAGCCCCACTTAGTGTCATGCCTGCAGGCTAGGATCCCACCGGAGCTATCCCCTTGGCCTTCGCAGCAGCAGTGGCAGCTGCTGCAGCTGCCGCTGCTGCTGCAGCAGCAGATGCGGCAGCACTTGGGGCAGATGGGGGAACCGGGGTCGACTGTTCACTGCACTGGGTGGCCACAATCTCCTGTTTCTGATGTTGCTTCTGCTCTGAACTGACCTCAGCCAGCAACTCTTTTATTTGAGCCCCCGTTAGGGTTTCATGCTTAAGCAAGGCATTAGCCAGGGCATGGAGCTCCTTATTGTGTGTAGTAAGAATGGTTTTGGCATTGTTGTAGGCCCGTTCTAGGAAATTCTTGACCTCTTGCTCGATAAGGAGCCGGGTCTCGGTGCTCATGCTCCTGCCGTTATCATCATAATCATGGGCAACGAGCCCAACCTCCTTGCTCATGCCGTATTTGGTCACCATGGCCCTAGCCAAGTTGGTTGCTTGTTGAAGATCAGAAGATGCCCCCGAGGTCACCTCGTTCTCCCCGAAGATGAGCTCCTCTGCGACCCGGCCCCCCATGCAGACGTCGAGACGGGCAAGCATCTGCTTCCGTGAAATGCTTGTCTCATCTTTGTCAGGCAGTTGAGTGACCATACCAAGGGACAAACCCCGGGGGACTATTGTTGCTTTGTGGACGGGGAGGGCCCCATCGGTGTGCATCGCGACGAGGGCATGGCCACCTTCATGGAAGGCTGTCATCTTCCGATTTTCATCAGAGATCACAGCGGACTTCCGCTCGCTTCCCATCAGTATCTTGTCCTTGGCATATTCGAGGTCAGCCATGCTCACTGCCTTGGCCCCATCCATCGCAGCCTTCAGTGCAGCAATGTTTACTAGATTAGCAAGGTCAGCACCAGAGAATCCAGGTGTTCCCCTTGCAATGATCATAAGATCAACATCATCTCCCTTCAGAACCTGTTCAAATGGCCACCAGACGGAAAGTCAACAGAAAAAAAGTCCAAGTAATACCCAGTTAAATTTCTAAGGCTCCTTCCATACCTTAGACATGTGCGATTCCAATATCTGTCTACGCCCTTCAACATCAGGGTTTGGAACAGCAACATGACGATCGAATCGGCCAGGTCTAACCAATGCCTTATCCAAGGACTCAGGGAAGTTAGT
This sequence comes from Carnegiea gigantea, assembly GCA_029747015.1. NCBI lineage: Eukaryota > Viridiplantae > Streptophyta > Magnoliopsida > Caryophyllales > Cactaceae > Carnegiea > Carnegiea gigantea. Next base: position 913,027 of record JAKOGI010000133.1, on the reverse strand, counting down.
TGCAGCAATCACAATAATACCTTCATTCTGTTTAAAACCATCCAGCTCAACAAGCAATTGGTTCAATGTCATCTTCATGTATTGCTGATCCTTTGGGTTGCGGCTTCCTCCAATTGCATCAATTTCATCGATAAATATGATACAAGGTGACCGCTTCTTGGCTGCAGCAAATAAATCTCTCACCCTCCTTGCTCCAACACCAACAAACATCTCTTCAAACTCACTGCCACTGCAAGAGAAGAAAGGAACTCCTGCTTCTCCAGCAATGGCCCTGGCAAGCATAGTTTTGCCAGTTCCAGGGGGACCAACAAGCAAAACACCCTTGGGCAGTTTTCCACCCAAACGAGTGAAGCGCTGTAGAAAAAATAAGACATCAATAAGCCATAATGTCTTCTGAGCTCTAAGTATCAGACAGAACCTGCTCATGCATTCATAGAGACGCAGGGAATTTACACCCCCCCCCCCCCGAGAAAAAAAAAAAAGCATACACACAAAAACTTGAATAACATGAATAGATAAGCCCAATCCATATCAATTACCTAATTCATATTTTCACGTCAGTCTATGCCTAAATTGTCAGTCGAAGTACACGTGTAACAGCGGGCGAAATAAAAGCTAAAAATCAAGGTCATATTATATTAGAACTTTAAAGCACGTATACACTTGTCCTACTCTGCTTTTCACATCTGAAAGGTGGTTTGTCCCCCCCCCCCAAAAAAAAAGAAAAGAAAACCCCCTAAATGTACAAGTGCAAGACACCACACTTACATAAGAGATGATCAAATGGTTATACCCGACATACAAACCCAAAAAGTGGCAATAAGGTGAGTTTCTTTTTGTTTTTAGAGAAAGTTCCCACTGATAACAAAGCAAATAATCAAATGAATGGCCAACTCAACAGAGATTTTGAATAAGCACAAATAAGCATAAGATTTCTTCCTATGGACATAAATTTTTGGGATAAGGGAGGTAAAGACATCCCAAACACAGTCAAACATGCACAAACCTTGGGATCTCGAAGATAATGAACAATTTCTTCCAGCTCAGCTTTTGCCTCATCAACTCCTTTTACATCACTGAACTTTGTGCTCGACTCCATGCTAGGTTGCACCTCTTCATTCAGGCCAAGACCTGAAAAGTCCGAACAGAATAATAGATAATTTGTTAGCTTTAATCATTCTAAAACCAAACATGACATTATTTTACCACTGCCAAACTCACAGCACAATGAATAGCAGCTTAGCACTACCTTTACTAATCCCTCTGTCCTCAATTAATGCCCCGGCTCCTGAAATCAAGAGAAAGGCCAGGGCAATACTACGAAAGGTACGCCATAACTGTTCTTTAAAATGACCTCCTTCTGCTGCAACCATATGAATAGGAGAATTAGCAGTTCCAAGGACCCCATCCTTCGTAGGCTTCCCCACGTTACCGAAAGCAGATAATCCAGCCAAATTCCCTTCCTCTGCGAAGCTGTGAGTACTAGCAGCAATTCCTGCACAACTTCAGAAATATGAATGAATATAATGAATGAAAGAAAAAGCAGAAAAGGAAGCAAGTAACTTCAACAGTTAATATGAAGGTCAACGGTTCACCCTAAAATAGATGCATAAATCATAAAACATGCGGCGCAAACAGGTGCAAAATGAGACTGTAAACTCTACACGTGCATTGCAATAGTGTTCATTCTAAAATAATGTAATGCTGGACAGACACACAAGGCCTCATATAGCCTTCAAATTCCAACAGCTGACCACAACCCAAATGAATAAGAGAGCAAATGCGCAAGGTGAAAACGGCCAGACAAAGCAGTATAAGAATCCGGAACCACAGTCAAGATAAATAAGATGGACAATGAAACGTGTGAAATAAAAATAGTGACCAGAAAGGCAGAGCAATGAGTGCCAAAGAAGCCCGCAACAGAAGTTGAGGCAATTCTTTTTACAGCAGAACATCAAACATGACAAAGCACACCATGGCCTCACAGCATGATTTCATTATAGTTATAACCAAATTTCTGTAGCAAACCATAAAACTCCTCGGACTACATATAAAGACTGCTTAGACTACCAGAGTGACGAGGGGACACAGAAGCAAGGTCACTCGATTAATTCTATGAAAGTCAAATCAAACAAAAATCAGACAAAGACATGGATTTGTCACACAAACCATGAGTATAAGAATACTTCCCACAAAGACAAAAATTAGGGGCAAGAAGATAAATAGACCGGCGAGCTGTCCAATTATCAAGCCCTTAATTCAAGATAGAGCAACAACAACAGTGAATATCTTCCAACAAGTGGGCTGTTGTGCAGATAAAGTATTCCACAAAATCCCTATATTATTTTTGTATACCAATAAACACTGAGACAACAATACATAGATTGGTCATAACGGTGTGAATTCACTCAGACACCATCATAGAAAAGAACAGAAAACTTAGTCGTGAGAGGTGTATCAATACATCTTTAAAAAAGATCAGAAAAAGAATAACAATAATTCGCCATTGCATAATTATGGAAGGAAATTTGATCGAGCACGCACCTCTCTGCAATGTTCTCAGCAATTCACTTCCGTCCAACCTATCAAGTTTGACTAGTGCTTTAACGTATTCCGCAACAGCTGCAGGATTAGTATGCAAAGAAGGCTGACTTTCAAAGGCACTTATCACTGCTTCTGGATCATTTCGACGGTAAAAATCTCTGAAATAGGCAGCATCACTATTGTCTGCCTCACGTGGTCGGCGACTTAAGCTGCCAGTGTAGCTAGACTGGTATCTTCTATGAGATCCTGCAAGCCTACTTTCTGCAAAACAAATCACACAGAAACTACTTCTCAACACATGATCGCACAAATCAGATTTGAAACTATACATCAAACGAAGATAATAAACAAGAGAATAAGAAAATTTCAGCAAAAGTGTAATACAGGATCTTTGCAGACAAATAACTAGTTACATTCCAGTATTCAACATCTGAAAGCATAGGTTTAATGACATGAATTAGAGAAAATGGAAGACATTTAGACCTTTCCGGGCAGACACTTGTTGTAGTTTGGTGCAAGAATCAGAGGCAAGATACAATTGAGTACCCTAGGAACCGCATTCATCCACTAAAAAACATTCGACCAGTCAAATTCTCAACACCTTGTTCAACTATAATAATTTTAGAACAACATAAGATAAATCAGAAGAACTAAGATAAGACAATCATAATTGTAGGACAAAGTTAGACTCCTCACTTTGTCAAAGTTCTATCTTTCCGTCGTTCACACCACCATTTAGGTGTCCATGAACTTACTTCCCATTAATGTCAGACCAACCAGCGTATGCCCGAATTAAAGTTTTTTTTTTTTTGCTTTGGAGGGGGGGTTGGAGGTGTGAAGAAATGAACCCATAAATTATACCCAACTCAAAATGTCCATTGAAGTGCCAACTGCTCACGTAAAACATTGTCACTAATTTATTAGTGCATCACACCAAACTCGGTGCAAGACAACATATATGTACCTCCAACACTCTGGAATTGTCGCAAAGTTGCACAGACCCTACCGGACAGATTTCTCAATTGCCCAATCTCAGGTTGCTGTTTTCCTACCTACACAATAGAAACATACCCAAGCATGAAACTTTCAGTTAAAAGAACCCAAAATGCCTATTGTCAAATATCACAAAAATCAAGGACCAGCATAATTAAAAACCCAAAATCCAATTTGCGCTAAATTTCCAACTTCTAACACATTTCAAAGCTAAATCGGCAACTGAAAGAGCACAGCTTACGCAACCGAAAATGTAATCATTGGAAAACCCTGAATCTCCATGGGCATTTCTGAGCAAATCCAAAAATTCCAATTCTATTAGGGTTTTATTTAGATAATCACATAGTTAACACTACAAAAAGTAAGTATCAAAATCTGAGCGATGATGAAATAACGAAATCAGAGTTTCCAATATACATACAAACCCAAACCACAACACCATCTACCGAATGCTTCACAAAATTAACAGACGAACAGAAGAACGGGAACCCAAAAGATAGATTTCTCGAAAGGCCTTCAGCAACACAACTAATGTCAAATCCAAACAGAAAAGCAATTGCAAAATTAGGGTTTCAGAGGAGTGAAACTGAAAATTAAAGGGCATCCGGGAAAACCCAGAAAAGGGATCGAAGAAGCTCAAATTTCACAAACACAGCAACCTCAAAACGCCAGAAAACTGACCTGCTTAAGAAGTTGCCTCCAAGCCATGAAATTTGTGTCTCTCTCTCCGAACAGAGAGCAAAAACTTCGATCTTGACCCTCCTTTCTCTCTCTGTTTTCCCAAGTGATCCTTTCTGGGTATTCCTCCAATCCTACAGCTAAAATGATTGAATCGTTCCGCCCAGCTGCGAGACCTTCCTGTTGATCGGAAATCCAGCCCAAGCGACACGGAGAAGCCGAAGTCGAGAGAGAGCTCGATGTATCGTATAAATTTTATGGGTCAGTGGGTCGGTGGTGAAAATTTTGCGGGTCAAGTATTTTTTTTTTTTTTTTAAATTTTTATAGAGGGATAAAGAAAGGCGACGATGACAATAAAATCAACGCTACAGGGAGAGAGATGGAGGCGAGAAACGAGAAGTATCTGTCGGGTAGACGTATGGGGGATCCGAGCCCATAAATTTGGGTGATCCAAATTTGTGCACGACCTATGCCTTTGCTTCCCTATATTGGGCTGGGCGGGGGTAAGATTTTCTGGGCCCACATTTTGTAGATAAAAAGCCTTAAATTGGGCTGCTTGGCCCTGTCAGGAAATGACAATATAGATCCAAATTTGTGAAGGCAAAACCAAAAAAAGGTAAAATTTAAAATGTTCGATCCAAAAAGAAAATATAAGATAATGTCTTACCAAACGCCTAAATTTTCAATTTCAGTTTTAAGTATGTTTTAGGCCAAGTCGTTATGGATCAGGAAAGGAGGGAACTTGTGGATAAGAAAAAACACTGTGGATGGTACAACTTTACTAAGAGTAGCATGCAGACAACATAAATTATGTTTAATAGTATTTATACAATACAACATGAAAGTTTTGTCGCTCATTAACAGAAGTACATTTACAAGGTTGCTTCACAATTCTACTGAGATTAACATTAGGTAAGACATACAGTCTCGTCGAAATTGTTGACTAAGACAAAGTAGAAGACTTAAGCTACACATAGTTCACGTGACTCTAAATATAACAAGGCCGGTGTCACTAAAATATAAGAGTAAAATTGTTTGATAAAATATTTGTGATCTTATTCCATTAATTAGTTTACATTTTATCTAAATACATCACACAAGATATCCTAATTTACCCTAGTGGACTTTCTATGTTACTATTGATATATCATGAGCAAAGTGGTTTTGCACTTGTGATTCTATGGGAGTGTCACATAACCAAATACACTATTACACATAATTACATAATTATGTATACTTTTACATGTAATAGTAAATAGACTTCTCCATACTCAAAAGGGAGGGGAGATTTAGAGAAAGAGAGATTTTTAACTTCTCTTTTCCCCTACCCTTCCACGGCTATTTACTAATTAGTATTTACTAGAGTTGAAAAAAGTTGACCGGACACGATTACCGACCCGAATCCAACACGAAGTTAAGTGGATTTGGGTATAAAATTTCAATCCGTTTAATTAAATTGGTTGACACGTTCAACCCGTTTAATTAAATGGGTTAGGTTCAGGTCGAGATTCTCAATACGAAAAAGTACATATGTAACCCGTTTAATTATATGGGTTAAATAAGTCAACTCATTTTTCCATTAGACATTTATCATTTTACCTTTTTATTATATAGTTAAGAATTAAAAAAATTAAAAATTGTGAATTATGATGAATCGGGGGAGTTTTAGAGTAATTATTTAATGTAATATGTAAATTTAATTGTTAATACTATGTAATTACATATTAGTTGAAAATGTTAAATGAGTAATTAGGTGACTGAACTCGACCTGTTTATCTCAAACGGGTTAAGCGGGTCAACCCGTTTAAAAACTAAATGGGTCCAGGTCCAGGTTTTTCAATCCATTTAATAAACATGTTAGATTCACTTTAAGGAATTTTCAACCTGTTTAAGTTCGATACAAGTACGAACCCGACCCGACCTGACCTATTATTCAGCTCTAGTATTTACCCTATAGGGATTGAAGACAAAAATGCAAAAACAAAAAGGAGAAAAATGAGGTGTAAAAGAGAATCTAACTTCTTGTTGTTTCGCACAATTAGCCAAAACGAGAGCTAAATGAGTATATATATTTGTCAACATGCCCCCCTATTTGCATCTTTTGGAAACTTAATTGCTATGATCCCACATCAGCCACCTATCTCTTGATTATTGCCAAAAAGTCACATAAAATGGCAACAAAGAAAGCAACTATAGGGCAAGGCTATATAACTTTTGAGATTGTTATTTTGTTCTTATTTTTTTGGGATTGAGATTAATTCATCTATTTATTTACATTTTGTAAGGATTGCTTACTCTCATTTATATGTATCGATATCGATAATTTGATATCTATATTGTGGGGGTGGGGGGTAAAAAACGAGGGGAAATAGCCCGTGATAACTATATTTTATAATTACTTCAATTGAAGTTTGAAAGAAATTTAAGCATGAAATTTGCTGTTTTTAAATGACTACGACTTAGAATATTTATTAGGATGCTCTTCTTTTCAAGATATTTAATACTGCCTAAATTAATACAGATGCTTCAGTTGACCAGATGATCCTTAAGATTTATTAGTTACCTGTACATCTAAAATTTTCTATGTCTTTCAATTAATAGTTACAGTTATATATGTTCTACTAGATTTTGAGTTGTATTATGTGTTTGTTAACTATTATAATTTTAGGCCATGTTCAGCAAAATTAGCGATTCAAGTAGCGGATAGCAGTTTAGGTAGCGGATAGCATTTCTAATTTAGCTGTTAGCAGATAGTTTTTCTAATTTAGCTGTTAGCGGATAGCTGTTTAGAAGAGCAGTTGAATAAAATGTGTTCGGTAAATTTAGATGTTGGATTAGCTGATTAATGTAAATTGACGTAAAAGGATATAGATAATTTTCAAAAATAAAATTTCCAAGGGGTAATTTTTGGTAAAAAAATATGAAACGCTACTTTTGAATGTAAAACGTTAATACTATTAGCTTTTCAAAAATACTATTTAAAACGCTAAACGCTACTTGAAATGCTAGTCAAAACACTACGTTACCGAACACTAAAAATTACGTGATGAGTGTATTGACTTAATCAAAATGCCAAACGCTACCCAAAACGCTGTTGTCGAACACGCCCTTAATAAGATTGAAACAACTAGACATGAATCAACGTCATGCTTATCAAGTAATCAATTTCACTTTTGATGAGCAATCAATTTTAATGTCTGATGACCAATTCACAATAGAAACAAGGATACTTGTCATATTTTGTATCAGCAATTATTTTGATTCAGATTATGTTTTGGTAAGATTCATTTTTTTTTAAATACTTGTACACTTTAAAAATTTGTTTGAATTCATGAAAAATCATCATCTTATTTTCATACTATGAAAAATTACCATATAAAACATTTTAAATGGTTTTGAGATAGGTTTTCATAATAGCAATCTCAAATTCACCCACTTTAATTATCATATGTTACATTTTGGCACAGTGGTTATTTCAAGGAAGAAAACTAAAAAATACGCGTTGCACCACTTGAAGAAAATTATGGCCTTTTTTTGTCCAAGAAATATGCTTGCGGTGATCCCAATATGACATTTTAATTTCCCATCATCGTTGGCATTAATTAAATAATTAAGATCGTCTAATATAATGACTAAAACGGGATTTACACTGAGAAGTGTTGTTGTTATTGTATCGTCTAACATAATTCCAATATAATTATCGACAAATAATGCATGATTATTGGTTAGAGTCATGAATTGTTGGCCGCAAATATCAATTTTGAATTTCAAAATCAAATCATAGATATATTCATGAAGGCACAGTGTGTGTTCATTTGCATGGGAAAGAAAAACTAAAGTCACCAATAATTGATCGATCACACATGCTTTCAAAATATTTCCCGGGGTAGGGGCTGACGTACTCTAGATAAAAGGAGTACACTTTGTGTGTTGCTTTTTCATGCATGTATGTGCAGTGGAGATTTCAAAACTTTTTAATGACGGTTGATTCAAAAAGATGTGTCACTCTTTCATTAAAAAATAAAATAAAATAAAGGAGCAAAACAACAAAACATGTCAAAATGTCCCTAGCTAAACACCTAGTCAAGACATAAAATTACAAAAAATAGCTTCTCAATTAGACCATCTTATATATAAAGATGATTTTTAAATTTTTTTGCGATAACTATTAGTTAATTTCAAATCAACTTCATATATAAGTTCAAAAGTAAATTTAATTAATCTATTCGTATGCTTGTTAATACATAAGTTACTATAAAAACAACTAATTAGATCATCCCAAAACTTTAAATATTTCGCTTATAAATTTTTTTTTGTTGGGTGATATATAGTCCCTCGGTTCCAGTATATTCGTTAAAAAAGGGCAAATTTGGTAAACTTTAACTTTTCCATTTAGGAGAAAAATACAATAAATTTTAAAAATTGGAAGTAACAATTTAAAATAAGAGTTTAATACTTTACAAACATTTGTATTCTGCATTTTTAATTTGATAAACTTTTTGGGAACATGATAGTCAAAATGCATGATTTTTAACCAATTTTTGGCCAAGAATATGGTACTCGATTGTTTCTTTTGTTTTCATTCAGAGAGAAAAGACAGTAATCAATAATTGTTCATTTTGTTTTCATTCGAGAGGGAAATTTATAGTAATTAATAACAAAGTTCACAAACCTGAAAAATATATGTAAATGCTTATTCGTTACGTGGGGGAAAAATATTAAGGACCCAAAAACCGGAATGTAAGCACACATTATGAAAAAGGCCCAAACAACACCCCTCCACAAAAAAAAAAAAAAAGAAGATAACTAATTAGCCTAAATTACCATGGGGTTTGATTCTGACGACCGTCGTGATTATGTTGTTGCTGATGATCATGATGAAGCTGTTGTTGTTGTTGTTGTTGATGATGATTGTCAAATGGAGGTGCAGAATTAGACGAGGAGTTGATCTGTGCTCCTAACCCTGCCATGTTGATGAAATCTTTGTGTGAAAATGTCCTTAACCCCAAGAAATCTCTCGTACTCAGTCCATCTCCACCACCACCACCGCTTCCTCCGCCACCTCTGTCACCGCGAAACGGCGGCATTGGCGGCTTTCCTGACGTCATCACCCCTTGATGACCCTGATTATTATCATGTTGATGATGCATCATCATCTGATCATGATGATGATGATCTCCAAATCCCAATCCACCTTCAAACCCTCCGCCGCTTGGTGAGGTGGACTGCAAGGAATTGATAATCATCATGTCATGCAGCACACTGGAACACTGTCCCTGGTCACGTGAGGAGCACATGCCGGATGAAGAAGAAGTCACGTGATGAGCAGCTTCCTGCAGGTGGTTGGTGGCGCTGCTCATGAGAGTCACCCCCATCTCCGCCGCCTTCTGGAGGAGGGCGGTGGCGGACATCTGGGGCAGCAACGAGGTGGGTCCCGCGGAGTCATCCACGGTGGCAAAGAGCTGGGGTACGGCTTGCTGAGATGGAAGACTAGGGGGTCCCACTACTGAGGAAGAAGAGGAGGAGGAGAGCCAGGGTGGGAAGCTGACATGGGCAGATGGTGGGTCCCTCTTGAGAGAGGAGAGAGAGTGGAGTAAGTGAGGTGAAGGAAGAGAGAGAGTGTGGCTGTTATATCTTCCACTCTCTTCTGCTGCTGCTAATGCATCACAGAATGCTCTGTGTGTTATGAAGCTGTCCCTCCTACAATTTTTGTTTTTTTATTAAAAAAAGGGAAAATGAGAGAGTTAATTAGAAAACAAGAGAATATAAGAAGAAGACATGGATAAAATCCAAATGGGAATATTATTAAATAGAGTGACGATATATGTCTTGCGGTAAGACACTTTTAAATGTCTTGCCTAATCCAAAATTAACATATTTTATCATTTAAAATAACTAATTTTTAATGATTATGCTTAGTTATGAATTTGTTAAGTTTAAATACTTATCAGCTACGTCGACAAAATATTAAATAAGACCATAACCGGATCAACCCTATATGCGAGGGTATCTGATATATGTATTTTAGAATGGTGGTAGATTATGGATAAAAAGATGATTGTACATATTTTATAACTTGTAGTGTGCTTTCACTGTTCAATTATACTATTTTTATCAATTTAAACATATGATAATATGATTTTTGAGTAAAAACAAGACACTTAAAAGTGTCTTATGGTAAGACACTTATCATTTTGCTATTAAATATAAGGTGTGGATCAAATATAACAGTATTATATATGCAGCTGAAATAGTTGCACTACTCGTGTAGAGGTTGTTGTACACAGTACACATGCACACTCTCTTTCTCTCACTAGACCAGTAGTATATATACTGTATAAGTGTCCTTAATTTCTTTTTGCATTTACTTTCATTCTTCGTGCACCAACATGCTAATAACCGATAAATGCTAACACTATAAAATTTAGTTTGAGATCTTTAATATCATGTTAGACTTTTGTTTGAGTTAGTTCTTATTAACACATATACTTTCTGGGCTTTTCTAAACAAAAAATCATAAATTTGAATTTTAACCGAAGGTTGAAGATTCAGAAATAGATTTATACTATAATTAGCGACCAAACCTCACAAAAAAAAAAGAAAAGAAAAAAGTTCTGCATTGGCCCCTCTTATGTCTCTCTCTATCATATCTATCTAGATCTGTCTATCTCTCTCTAGGTGTGTTCACGGGCTCACAAAATTGCTAGGCTGAGTTGCTTGTGAAGAGACATTTTTTTGTTATATATTCATAATAAATTCTGAAAGGGAGATATGGGAATCATATATATATATATATATATATATATATATAGATATATATATATATATATATATATATATATACACACACACCCATTTTGGAAAATCTCAAGCATTATATTTGAGTGCGCTAGCTATAATTAATGTATCAATACGTAGGTCATGATCTGGGATATATGTGGCTTGTTTCAACGCAAATGGGAAGCTTAATAAGTGATTGTCTTACAACTTTGAATGACCAACCAATAGACTTGAGCACCAAAAATGAACGGTCAAGGAATTTGTTCAAATTTTGGTCTGGAAATTGTTGATGCACTATGGGCTGAACGGGGATAGTAGATAACAACTATGCTAGCAAATCGGATTGTGTAGTCTATAATTTCGTTTTTGTTTTACATTGGTTAATGTTTCTGATCTTTATTTGATGTCTTACTGCGTTATTAATTCATTAGTTCTAAATGGTTCTAGAACTTAATTGGATGCTAAATTCTTCAAAATTAAAACCAAATCAAGTAGACAGGATTACTGCTGTTAGACTTCCACTTAAGAATGAGTCAACTAGCAGCAATACTGTTCACATTAGGCTTAAAAACAGAAAGGTATTAGTTGTTTACTAGTTCGTTTACAATAATGGGAAGACAACTGAAGAAAACATAGTACTGGTATAGTGGGTAAGTAAGGTGTGTACTTACCTAGAGAAAAGAGTGCCACAGTCACATCTGTATTCCTTAGTGCCACAAATCTTGGAATGAGCCTTCCAATCCGACTGAACCGCATACTTCTTGGAGCACTTATCACATTTCCACTTCTTCTCCCCATGCTTCCTGCAAAAATGCTTCTTGATCCCAGTCAAGTCCCCCAGGGCTCGAGATGGGTCATGGTGCACACAGCTTGGTTCGGGACACACGTACACCTTCTTCCTGATCGGGTCCTTGTTAGCCCTTTGCTTAAGCTTCCAAGGTAGGTTATGCCCCCTGCGATGCAACTGTAGATTTTGATCCCTTTGGAATCCCTTGCTGCAGATCTCGCATATAAACCTATTTGTAGCTAGTAGACTATTTGGTGATAGAGCTATCACCTCCGCATCTGGGTCTAATACAGGCAAGACCAGTCAGTATAAGATTGCAATTCTTAACAAACCAACTCAATCAAAAGTTTAAACTGATGACCGATTTAATTATTAGACCTCAATCCGGCCATATATAAGGGCATAACTCTTACCTGGGTTGCCAGGGAGGCTTCGCTTTTTCTTAGCTGGTGGCGGCTGGGGTGGCAGCATCTGGCCTTGATTCGGAGAGGCGAACGAGGTAGTGGATACTTGGGGTTGCAGCATGGTGTTATTGGTGGTGGTGGAGGAAGATTCATTCCTAGTGTTGGATGAAATACTTGTTTCACCAGATAGGGTTGAGGTCAAATTGGACATAATGCTCTCATCTAACCCAAAGCCTTTCATCATCATGACTTTTTGCCAACAACCTACCAAGCGACCATTACCAACAGGAAGATCTGAGCAAAACCCTAATCAAGAAAATTCTTTTGGCTATTATCCGCTTTTCAATAAAAATAAAAAGAAAAACAGTATCAAGAAGTTGAATATATATTTACATATATATACCATATGGTTGCAAAATCATTAAAGTTGATTGTGATTTGTTGTGAAATGAGCAAGCATATGCTGAGATGATAAAACAACAAAGAAGATCAAACAAAAGAGAGAGCATAAAAATATGCAAGAAAATAAACAAGGACTGACCTTGTATGAGGCTTTTAACGCTAGATAGACAAAACGCAATCACAGACAGAGAAGAAGAGAGAGAGAGAGAGAGAGAGAGAGAGAGAGAGGTGGACGAGGAGAGAGAAAGAGATGTGGATGAGATCAAGAAAGGAAGCGAATCCCTTTGTGAAGTCTACGAGTCACTCAAATCTCCCCCCCCCCCAAAAAAGAACAGCAAAAACAAAAAAAAAAAGGTTTTATTACATAACACATAAAAAGTGCCATATGTTCGTTTAAGAATTACTAAAAACTCTATTTTTACTAACAAAAGTATACTATAAAGGATGTTGATATATTATGATTGGCACATGTTAATTTTTATCCTTAAAGCTCCCATATTCATGTATGTTGATATTACTAACAAGCATCTCGTATTCACGCAGGATTTGGGAAAGGGTGATTCCATTCCAGGGGTGAATTATAAGCAATCTAACCTGATTTTGTCAATGACTGATTCTAAGACTCGAACCCATGACCTTTTGGTCACATAGAGACAACCTTACCGTTGTTTCAAGGCTCAACTTCAACCCACTTTAACCTACTTTCTACTATTTTAACCAACTTCTACCTATCACTTCAATCAACTTTAACATATTCAATCCACTTCAACAAAAAATTACCTGCTTCAAAACTCACTTCTACAAATTTCAATCAATTTTACTAATTTTTCAACCCATATTTCCCAACAAAAAAGAACAGGCCCTTAGAATAGTGGTAATTAAGAATTACTATTGTACCATATATTAAATTGCAAGGAAAAGAATGGGATTAAATAGTAGAAGGGTGTTTTGTCAGTCACATACTATTACGTTGTTATACGTGTAAAGTCGTGTTATTATTTATAATTTTTCACATCTATGAACCACACATAGAATGTTTTTCCCTGACATGATTGATCCTATCAGTGTATCTTTCGTATTTTTTGAACTAACCATCAAATACTCAGCTTACTTAATGTACTTAATAATTTTAAATCATAAAAAGTAGTAATTTATGCTAACATAAAACACTTAAAAAGCATTTTGTTACAAGAGCTTTTTATTTTTAAAAAAAAACAAAGAGAAAGAAGTATTGCCCTTGAAAGCTAAGAAATGGGGCATTACTAGTGTTATAAATACCCTACCGGTTAATAAAAGATACAAGTTATCATCCGAATTTGTACTGGTCAAATATTGGTTAATACCACGGTACTGTACTGCTGAATACCGGATGATATCCTTATTTTCAGTCAAATACCACCTAATATGCTAAAATTGATTTTTTTTTTTTTTTGAAATTGAAAGCAGTATAACCTTGAAATACAACAGTATAAATCCGATATATTTTGTTCTAATAAAAAAATGATACAATAAGCAGTATAATATTTATAACGTTGGGCATTACTATTAACTATTGAGTATTGAGTTCACAGGGGTGTGCTGTGAAGTGTGAAGCTGCACTTTCTGTCCTATCGTTTGTTCACTTTCTCTCTCCATTTTCCCCCTGGCTGGCTAGCTGGTAATTACTGTCCCTTTTGGAGTCTTTTGTACAAAATGGTATTATTCTCTCTTTCATTCAATATTTTTACCGCCGTGGATCAGCTTTATTTTCTTTCATCCTTGTTACAAAAGTTAATACCAAAAGGGATTCGATGAATCTTTTGGAGCAACCCAGGCAGAGTTTTTACATGCGCCAAAGTTATTACACCGAGAGATAAAAAAAGAGAGCAGTTTCACCGTTGATAAAAAGTTACTACAAAAGTTACTTAGATTTTGCATGGAGCAATCAGCATTTGAAAGAGAGATAAGGTTGCTTCAACAAGGGTTACTACAAAAGTTAATTAGATTTTATATAGCACTGACGTGGCTTATAAAAGTATGTACTACTCTTAAAAGTATGATATAGACTTTGTCATTCTCTAGAGCCTTTAATGATGTGGTAATTATTAATTACTAATTAACATGACATAGAACGTACAATTGGTAAGTTGCATTGTATTTGGAACAAGAGTTAGAGACAACTATACGTTGATAAATCATTCAAAAGCTATTTAATAATGTAAAAAATAACCCTCTTTTCGTCTCATGTTTGGGCTAAATTTAGAAAATATGTGAAAATAAGTATTAAATATATTTTAATTTAAAATAAAATTTTAACTAATAAAAACAATTATTGATGAATTTAGGTATTTTATTTTTGGTGGGCTAATATATAATTCGGGGGCTGATATACAATTTCTAGAATTTCTTATCAAGAAAATGAATCTATTTCATTAGTGATATCTTAGGGTACTAACTATACCGTATAAGATGCACATAATATCAGCTTATCATCTAGGTTTGAGTTCATTTAATTAGTAAAACCCTGATCCAAGTATCCAACTAAATAACTTGACTGATCATATGTCTTGTCTAATAATTATTTGAGGAGCCTATTCTAATGAAGAAGAATTAAGTTGAATTTGAATGTTTATTTGAGAATGCAGGGGTGATGTGTAAAAGTAAATAGCTCAAAGGAAATACTCTTTGCTCTGTGGACTTTGCTTGCATGATTGGTCCACTGATTAGCATTTTGCTTTTACAAAACATTCCCCTTTTTATTACTCTGTCATTTTTTATTTTACTTTTTTACATTATATTGTTAGTGAGGAATAAATTTGTTCTTTCTATAGTAGTAAATAAATTGTAATTAATGGTTAAAAAGGGGCTGGCATTTCGCTGTTGAATTTTATATCGCTGAGAAAAGACATCAAGGTAGCCCCCAATGCTGCCCAACGCATAATTATTCCACATTTTTTTTATATGATTGAATTCGCAATAATTGTGAGAGTGACCCTTGTTAGGGTACGGCATGGTCTGTCCAATAGAAAATTAATTATTATCGGAATTGCTTAATCACTTTTGCACCGTTGATCGATTGAAAAGTCATTGTACGAATGGTTGATTTTTAAGTACTTTAAAATTTGATACATTAATTTTTGTAATTTTAACATGTTTGAGTTTATTTTTAAGTATTGATGTATATGAATTTCTTACAATTTAGTCATAAAATTATAAAATATCCTTACTATTATCCCTTTTAATTTTATTTTTTTAAAAAAATTCAACCCGTCTCTTTTAGATACCACAACACTATTGATAGGCTATCTAATTGCAGAAAAATAGTTTTTGGAATTTTTGCTTTGAAAAAGAAAAACAAAACTGACAATAGTAAGGGTATTTTTTTAATTCATGATTGAATTATAATGAATTCATAAGTGAGAATACTTAAAAATAAACTCAAAAATATCACGGAGATAAAATTAATGCATCAAATCTCACAATATCTAAAAGTTAACAGTTCGTCATTATACACATTTGCTATATGTTGCTAGTTACAACCGATACTTCTATTATGAATAAAGGTTTGTTTTAATGTAAAGATTAAGTTCCTTTTGTTTTCAAATTTAAAATTATACGTGTAATATCTTTAAAGCTATTCATAAATAAAAAAATATAAAAAATAATCAGTAAGAAACTTAAGACCCAAGGTATAGTATAATGCGGCATGCTTAATTAATTACCTATTTCCCCTAGCTAATTTGCATCTAAATTCATGTCTTTCTAACCATTTACAAAGTGATATGCTTAATTGATTACCTATTTCCCTTGCCAATTTTCATCTTAATTCATATCTTCGTAACCATTTAATTTACAAAGTATCATATGCTAAAATTTTGAACTTGAATAATGGTTTTCTGTTTGTGCAAAGCAGATACAGTACAGCATCCAAGAGTTTTTTAAAAAAAAAAAAATTTGTATTTTTTTAAAAAAAATTTGGATCCCATAGAACTAAAGATATTAGTGACAACAAAATATATAATTAGTGACATATAATTGTTGTTTGTTTGTGTAAACTAAAAATATAATTAGTGAGATATATTCATGTACATCAGTTATCCAATCAAGAAGAATAGAGAATTTGAGGTTCATTAATTAGCATCTTTTTATGAAATTTCAACAATTATAATTAACTGTGTACAAAATTCGACAAGACATGTATTTAATTTTGGCGCTCCTTAAAATCATCTCAATTATGTTGAATAGTGGCATTACCCTTTCAATTCAAAGCCTATGTCATACTCTTGAGAGCATATACTCTCATTAGCCACACCAGTGCCATATATTAAAAAGTGTCTATATGATAAATACACGTTAGAAAAATATATGTACTTGGCAAGTGAGAGTACATACTCTCATATGTATGATATATATTGCCCTTTCAATTAGAACCATCTTCTTCGGTTCATTGAATGTGCTAACTCTCCATTGCTCCAATTATGCCCAAATTAAGAAAGGCCAACAAAATCAAAATGGGTCAGTTTTCAACTTGCTATAATTGTGTTTGAATTTCCCCTAAATAATGTTAGGTTCCTACTATTTTCAAAGACAAAATTTTGAATGTGTGCCCTACTTCAATTCATCTCATCACATGATGTATGAAAACATAGTTAATAATTTAAAGTATGATAATTAGCTCAATCAGATAATCAATTAGTGGGATTTGAACTCAAATCTCTAATAAAGACTCGAAATAAATTTTTTACTTAGAGTAATTGGGTTATAAAAATATTCACGTTTAGATCAATTGTGGTCTTTAATTACTAATTAACTGTTATGTTAAGGTGGTGCATGAAATTACAACGTTAATGATTATAAACGTCTCACCCTGTAATTGAGATTTAAGAAAATTGGCATACATAGCAATTTTTGAGAGGCAATCAATCAGAGACGATCGATTAGTAGCATAGACACTTCCATCATATTTTCAAATTCTGCAAATTATAACCATGTTTATAAATGTGATTAGGTGCGTGCATTATGTTGGAAAAATTAAAGATCAGTTCTCTATGTTTAAGTGAAAATTGAGTAGACCTCAAAAAAAAAAGTAAAAATTGAGTAATTAGTTAGCCTGTTTTTTGCAGATTATAAATGAAGGCCGTGTTCGGCAACAGCGTTTTGGGTAGCGTCTAGTGTTTTGACCAGATCAATATACTAATTAGTTAATTTTTAGTATTCGATAATATAGTATTTTGACTAGCTTTTCAAGTAGCTTTTAGCATTTTAAGTAGGGTTTTTAAAAAGCTAACAGTATTAACATTTGACATTTAAAAGTAGCATTTCATATTTTTTAGCCAAAAAATATCTTTTAAAAATTTTATTTTTGAAAGTTATCTATATCATTTTATGTTAATTTACATTAATCAGCTAACATAATAGCTAAATTTACCGAACACATTAGTTTCAACCGCTAATCTAAATAGTTATTCGCTAATAGCTAAATTAGAAACGCTATCCGCTACCTGGACTGCTATCTGCTAACTAAACAGCTAAATTTGCCGAACAGGGCCAAAATCTTATAAACAATCTCTTTGCATAAGAAGAAATTATTACTTCTTATCCCTCACATCCTATCTGAAGAAGACATCTATATATGTATTTATATTTGAATTTGAATCTACATAAATATTATTCAACTTCATATAAGCATGAACAGAACATACTGTTGGGGTAACCGGATGTGATTACTCAAAATGGAAGGTATTGTCTTTTCATATAGACAGGATGTGATTACTCAAAATGGAAGGTAAATCACATATTTCACTTTATTTTATATTATAGAGGTATTTTCAGCTGCCCTGCTCTTTTTTACCACCTTGAGCTTTCAAATTATTTTTTATTCTCTTCATCTCAAGTATTACAAATCCCAAAATTGTAAATATGCTGTTCATGTTTACAAACCCATTCGAAACTGAATTTTAGCCGTAATCCAATTATCTTAGCCTTCGATCTAACCAATACAGCCAGCACCAACCATGGTAGAGCCCAATGAGACCGTCGCTAGAGTTTCCATATTCCGACAACCCTTCTAAAAATACTAGCTCATTGCGTAGTTTGAATCTCCTATAATAAGTTTTTCTCCCATCTCTTTTTCATCAATTGCCTAAATTAAATTCGGCCCACGTTACGGCCAGAAAACTGATGTTTCTTATTAAATGCTGCCAATTACTCTCCTCGAACTATGATTTTGTCATGCTATTAACCGATCAAGCTAATTTCAAGGACATGAATGACAGTTTATTCGTAATTTTAAGAGTTTATACTACCTTGATGCAAAAGTAATGGGATAAATAATAATTCGAAAAGGTGAGGAATATAAAAATAAGTTCCTACGTGGATTAGAGGAAGGATTCGTTGGACCAATCTTCAAATAAGTGACTGCCCCTCGGCATGTAGAAAGATCTAAGATTATTTCAAAGAGGATTAGAGGAAGGAAAAACCAAAAAGGAAAAAAAAAAGAAAAGAAAAGAGAGAGACTTGAATGAAAAAGTACAAGAATATAATGTTGCTTGTTAGATGGATTTGTATTGTCAGTTGTTGGTAGGAATGTTTACACGCTTATTCAATGAAAACCAAGTAATGTTGCATTGTACCCCTCGATGTATCACTATCTTTAAGTTTAAGTGCAATGTGGAATCTATCGGGTGGCAGATGATTTGAAATATCGTTCCTTAAAAATAATAATTTACGATTTAGTATAATATCGATATTTACAAATTTTAAAATAGATACGAATGAATTAAAAATAAATTTTTGTGTTATTAAATCTTAGGCCAGAGCGAAATAATAATACATCTGTTCGAAATTTCTATCATAAATCTTTGTATCGTTTCATTTATGAATATTCTGATGCCTAGAGTTACTAAAAGAGTAAAAATGACCAAAAAGGGAAAAAAGTCCACAGTAAAGTATTTACAGTAATAACAGTTTAGGTTAATTAATTATGTTGTACATGAAAGAAGGGTTGGTGGGAAACAAAAGAGTAAAGTAAATTTCGTAGGATGAGAATGACATGCAAAAGACTGATGGAGTTTAATTAATGGTGATGGCCATTTACGTAACTCTTTGCTTTGCGATGCATATTATTCTTGCCAGAAATGATCAAGGCTGAGCTAGCTAGCTGCACTTCCAAGACCTCTTGAAATTATTTCTTTTTAGTTTTGGGGGGAAGAGAGAGAGGGAAGCTGAGGAAACGTCCCCACACGGTGACATGCAGAAGATGAAAGACAGGCTAACAACAACAAACAACAACTCATCATATTCAGCTGTTTCTGATTCTGACTTCACCTCATGCACATCCCCACTCCTCACTAACTTCCAAAACCTCCTCCTCTTACTCTCTCCTGTGTTTTTACCACCCCCTCTTGCTTTCTCTAGACTGTGTTGTACACACATTATTGTAACTTGTCTTGAGACTGACTCAGGTGAGGACATGCTCTTTTCAACTGCAACGAAAGTGTTTTAAATGAGGTCCTTTTTTTTCGTGGGTATAACATAGGTGTAGATAAAAATAAATGGAATAAAGTGAAAAAGACTAGAATTGAGTGGGTTGTTATATGCAAGAATGTGATGGAATGGAATGAAAAAGGAAAGAGTAAAATGCATGAAGTGGAAGTGGGAGGGAACGGAATGGAAGGGGTGGAAATGAGGGGGAAAGAGTGGATGCCACAGATATATACACATGAAAAGAACAGGGCGAGAAGGGTTACGGTTCAATTGACCTCAGTTGGAAACAGTTGCCAATGTGATGGGATATTGAAAAATCAACTTGATTAAAAATTTAAACTGATAGCTGTAAAGACCTGTCAGTTCGGATAGGCGGGTTAAACACGGGTCGGGTATATTAGGGTTCGGGTAAAATACGGGTCGGGTGTATTTGGAGTTCAGGTAGAATACGGGCAAGTGTATTTCGGTTGTACGTGTTTTAGATCAACACAACGGGCTTAGAGCGTTTTTTCTATGAGTTATTTTTCTTTTTTCAAAATCAAAAATTCTGCTTATTTATTACACAAAATTGTCAGTATTTAATAAAAATGCATAATAATTATAATTTTTCAAAAGAATATTAAAAATATTCAAAAGTTATAACAGTTTGACCGCTAATAACCTATTTAATAATTTAATATTTTTATTAACTAACTTACCGATGTCCAATCAGGTAAAACCTTATTAAGGGGTCAACCCAAATATAAATAATACGAGCCATTTTCTTACCACTAGTATCATAGTTCAAGACTAGTTAGAACAAAAACCAAATAAAATTGAATAAAAAAAGTACAAAATATTATCTTGCAGTTATAACATCAAAAATTTAAACTATTACAAATTAATTAATTTAAAAAATAATTAGATATATTTGTTTAATTAAGAACATAATGGTATGACTTCACATCTTTAATGCTTGTCTTCTTTTAAATTAACTTTTTTTAGAATATTAGATAGTTATTTCATGCAATTTTTTACCCATTTTTAATATTTTTCATTTAAAAGTTGTGTACGATATTATTTTTAGAGGATGGAGAAGAAAAAATAAGGTTATTATTGCTTAATTTATAAATAGATGCAATAGTTATAAAATGTCCTTTTAAACTATTCAATAAAAATGACCTACCATTATTATTAAGAGGGATAAATTAGAAAACAATAAAATACTAAGGATATAATGTTCAGGTCAAGCGGGCAGATCCGGGTTCGGGTCGGCTTTGACCCACTAATTTACGGGGTTTTCGGGTTCGATTTATTTCTGGTTCGGGTGGAGAAAATTGTATTCAAAACCCAAAATTTTCGAGCGAGTTTGGATCAGGTTCACGGGTCGGGTCAATTTTTGCTAGGTTTACTGATGGGATATCTAACACCTCCCCTTACGCAAACTAGGGGTGCGCCAAAAAAACCTGAAGCTGAAAACCAAACCGAAAAATAGAAAAAATCAAACCGAAAAACCAGTTAACTGAACAAATTTTTCAAAAAAATTCGGTTCGGTAAACCGAACCGAAAGAAATTTTGGTTTTCGATTTGATTACGGTTCGGATAATTTGAAAATTCGGTAAAACAGTGGTTAACTGAACCGATAATAATTTTAATTTTTTAAAAAATTATACACAAAAAACTAAAAATTTAGGTAAGAAAGTGTACTTTTTTATTATTTATAAATGTTAACCAAGGTTTAATTTTTGTAAAAAGAACTTAAACATGAAAAAATGAAAAATTTAGGTAAGAAAGTATACGTTTTTTATTATTTGTGAACGGTTAACTAGTAACCGAATCGAAAAATCGGTTAACCGAATCGAAAAATCGATTAACCGACTTTTTCGGTTTGGTTACGGTTTGGGTTTTGGACGAACCGAAATTTTGTTTGTTTGAACCGAAAAACCGGTTAACCGAAACTCCGGTTAACCGGTTTTGCACTTCCCTAACGCAAATGTCATTTTGACTTGAAATGTAGATATTGCATGTGCCTCTCCCTCATTCCTTACATTGGACAACAATTAATATAGGAGATGGTGAGATTTGAATTTGACATTTCGCTTAGAATAATTTTATTACCATATTTAAGAATCAACTCAATTGACAACTTAAATTAATGGTTAAAAATTTAAGAATATCTAATACGAGATAATTCAATATTGTGCACTGTCTGCATATGAGAATAAGGGTTTGAGATTTGACAATCAAAGAGCTAGGCTTTCATAGATAGTTCAACATGATGAAAGGATTCTTGAGAAGCAGTGGATACATTGGGCTATTTGGCAAAGTACTTTTTTGAGATAAAAATTTGCTGTTTGATCCAGTCAAATAGTCAATTTGGATTTTTAGTAGAAAAGTTTTTAAAATTAATGTCTTGTTCCAAAAAGCTAATTCTAAAAAAAAACTCTTCCTATTAGCTTTTTATGATTAGTCTTTTTTGTCACACCTTTATCAAAAAACAATTAATTTATCAAACAACTAATAATTATTTGTCAAACAAGATTATTAACCATTCATGCAAGAATGTGTAACCCTTTTACTTAAGAAGAAATGTCAATTCTTAAATAAGGTAATTTCTTGAGCTATTTGTGATGAGAATCCACCCCCTCCCTCCAAAAAAAAAAAAAAAAAAAAAAAAACCCTTAGTGATCCAGTTATTTGTATTTCATAATCTTTCTTTATTTTCTTCTTATCAATTCACCAAGCCATTCTTTTTATTCCGTAAGATAATAAAAGAGGGGGATTTGTGGTACATTTATGTGGGTGTGTCGGTCATCGGCTGGTTAATAAAGCTTTTTTTTTTTGGGGGGGGTGGTTTCATGGACAGAAGGGGACTATCATTACCCACTCTTGATCTACACTAATATCATAAGTTTAAAGGTAAGCCACACTATGAGCCATTCGATTCCCGTACTCTTGACACGAGCCCAAAAAAACACACACACAAAATTCAAAATGAAATAAAAATAGAGTAAAATACCAGCAATAATCACATCATCTTCAGTATTTTTTTACCAATAAATATTAGTTCAAGTGATTTGACATCTGTTCCTTTTAAGCAAGGTTTGGAATTTGAGTCTCGTAGAATAAAGAAGATTTATAACGGGAGAGCTCTATTTTTTATCAGGCTAATAATAGTTTGGTTTCAGTAAAATATAGGATCTAAAATCCAAAAAAAAAAAAAAAAAGGAGAAAATTATAAAGTAGTGCATTAAGCCCAATCGTCATGCGTTCTTTGTTGGACACCTTATCTGAAAAAAAAGGCGCAGCATGACGCCTATGAACGACTAAGGCCCACGATCGCTAGTGGCAAACATGTTAAAACCGCCAATGTTCAGAGCACTGTCGCTCCTCTCCTGGGCTCAATTTTTCCCTCTCTACCTAATTCAAATTTTCGTTTGAAAGATGATCATAGCCCTCCCCCCCTGTCTGGACAAAATCTATATGGCTGGGCCTTGGGCCTTCTGTTGGGCTATTCTTGATAAGATATGCACTTGAAGAGCTGCATGTGAGTGAGCTCCAATTGGGATGAGTAAGCAGCTCTATGTGAACCAAACATCCCCTGAGTTTCTTCTTTGTGCTTAAAGAAGAATGTGGGTCCTTAGGGGGTGACCTGAATAACTATACCAAAGTCGAGTTATCATCGATGAAAATATACAATAATTTAGGGTGTGTTTGGTAGGGGTGAAAATCATTTTCTCGAAAAATAATTTTCTCATTTTACGGCGTTTGGTAAAATAAGAAGGGTAAAATTGTTTTCAGAAAAAAATTATTTTCCCTACAATGAAGGAAAATATTTTCACTATGAATGGGGCGTAAATTGATTTTACATTTCTTTGGCGCTCACACGGTTTCATATTCTTTCTCTCTTCCGTGCCTATTTCCTCGACATATAGTTCAAACATTAGAGCAGTGACATATAATTCGAAGATTAAGGCAATATATTAAAGATTAGCAAAACTATATCATCCTGATGCCGATACCGATGTTGATGCTGGTGAATCTAACAACCATGATTTCATCGGAATCAAAAACGCGCTGCAATTTATCGTCGGAGTTAAGAAGATTGAGAAACTCACTAGGTTTTTCCCGTTCTTTATTTGGATTCCTACTTGAAGGTGAGAAATCAATAAGCATTGCGAGCATCAAATTGTTGGCAGTAAGTAAGATCAAAAAAATTGACAAATGTACATATGATATGGATACAACACTACTGTAGTATAGTTCCCCAAGAACAAAATATAAATTCTCATTTTTCTAAATATCTTACTTATTTTTATTTTTTCACTAATGTGCCTCTTTTTAGTTTTTCTTTTCATTTTTTGCTAATCAAATTCATTTTTCAGAAATTTCATTTCCTCTTTTACCAAACAACTGAAAATATGAGTTGAAAATCATTTTATATGAAAAATCATTTTACATGAAAAATAATTTTCTAAAAAAATGATTTTCAACCCTACCAAACACACAAACTTAATTGATAGTGGAATGCTAGCAATTTTTTTGGGGGGGTCTTTCATCCTTTGTTTTATCAGAGTGGAGTTACTGTTGGCCCATGACAGAGTGCAATTCTCTTATCACAAATTTTCTCAATCCACAATACTTGTACTCAAGACTTGTCTAAGGAAAATAAGTGTTAAACCATTTAAACCAATCAATATTAATAAAAATAGGGTAATTATATGTGCATTTTTACATATAACCCTAGGATAGCTTTTGGTTCTCTCATGTTCTATACTAGAATTCAACTTTTAAAATTGTGAAGACCCCTCACCATGACATTTTCTTTAGAAAGATTCAAATTACATTTGTGACGAATAGGCACTCCATCATTTGTACAACAATAATTTACGTGGCCGCATAAGGGAGGCAAGTACAACATGCAAAGTGAAAACCGGAACCCCCAAGAAAAGAAAACAAAAGTTTAAAAAAAAAAAAAATCCCATGACCTCACTTGTACTAATTAATAGAGAAAAAGGAAAGATAACGAAAAAGAAAATGAAGGTGTAACTTTGGACTTACAAGCGACGTCAAGGGAAAGTACTAATTTACCAAACCTAGGCATTAAGAAAATCCCTAGTGGGCATGTATTGCTTGGCTTTTTTTATCTCATTTTTCTCATTTACAAATATGAAGTTGGAGGTCTATTTATTTTAAAAGAGTCAAATCTAGATTCTTCTATTCTTCAAAAGATTCTAAGTGGGGCCCCATAATTTTTTACCTAGCAAATATCATCCTTGCTTATAAAAGTATGACATGAATATATTTTTTAAATTTTTTTAGGAAGATGCCCACTCATAAGTTGTGGGTTGTGGACCTTTGATGGTGGTTATATTAGGCTTATGATGAGAAACCATTATGTCACACTTTAGCCACCAAGCTGTTCTTTTTTCTAAAAGATTGGGACGTGGGTTCACCCATTATGTGCCCCTAAGTAGATATTGTGTAGTGGAAGCTTTAGATTGTAGAATGATGTGCATTATTTTTATTTTTTATTTTGCTTATGTATTTGGTTTGAGGAGTTGATGCAAATCCTACTATAGTAGAGTTCAAGAAAATGTTAGTTTTTTTTTTTTAAAAAAAATATGTTGATCTTTATATACACCATATAAATTTGTAGTTTAAATAGTTATAACAGTACTCTCGAATCACTTATAAAACTGAAAAGAAAGTTGTCGTATATAATCTACATTTTGAATATTAATTGCATATATTCTGTACGTTTCATTTGAGCTAAAAACCAAAAAGTTGTCAAATGACTCATCACCCAAGGATCAAAGATTTAATACCATGTTTAAGGTTAAACACCTAACCTTCCCCCCCCCCCCAAAAAAAAAAGAGAAAAAGAAAAGCAGTGGAGTCACTTTCTTTTGGCTAGCAATTTCTTTTGATGTGATGACATCTATTGGACTTACTTAAGGTATGATATTATGCACTTGGTTGTACCTAGCTGGCTAGACATCAGATTCTCAAACCTATTGCTTTAATTTGTATTATATGTATTATACTTCCTTGATTTAATCAACCCCACCCCACCAGAAGGGCCCCCAACAGGGGAAAAAAATTAAAAATCCTAATAAGTTGTGACTTGTGATGATGGCTGGTGGAAGCTAGGGATAAACTTTCTGGTAATCTAGGTCAAAATATTTGTCATAATCTCATCAAATCCTAGTTTCCAAAGTTGAATTGAATATCTGTAGAAATATCTGATTCTACCTGCCTGTGATCTCTATCTCAAACTTAAGACTTAGCTTCGAGATAATATCACATGCATGCTTTTATGGGCATTGGTTAATCTAAGCAGTAAAATCTTTCAGAGTTGTTATCAGGTATCTAAATTTAAACTCAATACGCCTTCCTTTATACACACACACAAATCATAGATATTAATTTACAAACATCTATGTAGGGTAACTATATCAATACTTCGAGACACATACTTGACCTCTTATGCCTTTTGTCAATTTCCTTCAGTAATTTGAGATCATGTTTGAATTATCTTTTTGAGTATTTTCTAAAACTCATTCTATATAACAATAACAAACAACAATAACACTTCTCAATATAGATCCTGCTTTTGCGAGATTTAAAAAAATTCAAATATAAACAGTTTTACCCCTTTAGACATCTCTATCCTCCGAAATGTCGAATCCGAAAAACACACATAAATTTAAAATTATAATTTAATGCATTGATAATCTATCACTAATTTCTCCATCATGGATGACATGCTACCACTAGATTATACATCATACTGTTCCGTTTGGTTTCTTTCATATGATATCACTATAATTTTACTATCACTTGAAGGGGGGGGGGTTTCAGGGTGAAAATCTGCATGAAATAATTGTGAGGGGAAGGTACTGCCTATTTGCCTGCATTACCAAACGGCGTCACTATCTTAGAAAAAGTGCAGGGGGACAATCGCGCATTTAAAGTCAAACAAAGGAAGGCGTATTCACAATAGTTACGTCACGACAATATATATTCTAAATTACTCTACTCGTGCCTTGAAAAAGGTCGCCCACAGTGGCTTTTGATTCAATCCAACGCGCGTAACACTCAAATTTAATCAAGACATAACTACATTAATTAAAAATAAGTATTCACCAACTTACAATAACAATAATAATCTAAAAGATGGCATAAAAAATATGTTGGAGGATAGTTTTCAATTATACTCTATGGTATCGTTGCAATCAATCTTGTCGAAATTATCTTGTGGGGGAATAAAAAGGAAAAGTTATTTATTATCTAATGAATTTATCGAGAACTAACATGGTTTTTATGAAGAAGATTTATAAAAAGCATTTTGGTAGAACGTGATGTTATATTGATTAATGAAGATTTATCTTTAAACTATAAAAGATTCTAAACATTACGTAAGCAAGTTAACTTTTAAATTAGTTAAGATTTTGAAAGATACGAAAGTTTATTTTAAAGGGCAAATTATTATGTACATCTGTGTGTACACGTTCTTGTGTCTATTTTACATATATTTTTTTAGAACATATTTATCATGTATTCTGTATTTTAATATATAATTGCTCATATATCATATAGGAGTTTGTACACTTGAGTATATGATATACGCTTTGACCTTAAAGAAGACATTTTTGACAACTTACCTAGTATTTTTGTCCAGAAAGTATATGAATATACACTCCTCTTGGATCCCATCCGGGAGGAGAGGGGGGGGGGGGCAGGAACCTGTAGGTTACAACCACTTTCTGCGGACGCATTCAACATGCTTCCGTTGTTGATGCACCAGGTAAGACCTTGATCTAAGATTTTTTTTTTTTTTCTTTTTTGGTTCTTTTCATCCCCAAAAAATCTCCCCTTTTTGTCACATGTGAGATCGCTTACATAATTATTAATTTATTGTGAAAAAGATATAAAATAAATTGTAAAAAATATGTAATACGTTATGAGAATATTCTTAAAGATGTAAGAATCAGTTAGAAAATACAAATAATAATCTAAATGCCAATTATCGCCGGAAAAACAAAACAGGGCCTAAGGTAAAAAGCGACAGGCAAACGAGGCTGGCATTTTCAAATTTATGACGTATGATCATCATCTCACCGCATCATGAATTTCCAACCACACTCCAAAAAAGAAAAATATAAAAAAATACATTAAATGAGGGTATTACACGACAAAAATCAATACTTAAGGGATTGTCTACTTCTAATAGGCGAATACGACAGCCATGCTCTTGTCCTCATTAATCAATTCCCCCTCCCCAACGCAATTAATTAGCAATTAGCCGTCGAATCAGTTGGTAATGACTTAAGCAGAAAGACGTGGTATTATTACGACTACGCAGATCCATGAACACCAAAAAAAACAAAGAAAAGGAAAACCCACTTGTATTGAAACTGATCCCATGCTGTGGGGCACACGAAAAGATACCGTGCAACTCCCAAGCAAAACCACACACGTAGTGAAATCTCCATCTTGCGCACTTGTCATTCCATTCCTACTAAGCTATACAATTTTCTCTTCCCTTTTCGCCCCCACTCTTTTTTCTAAATTACAAATTCCACCCCCTTGCATCTCATTTATCGCCTAATAATCATAGCAATTAAGGTGCTAATTAAGCATCATTATTGAAAATTGATTTTTGGGGGGGGGGGAGGAGATTAGAATATTAGATTAATTAGTTGGGCGATACCCAGATGGGGAGAGAGAGTGCGCCGGCGGCGATCAGCTTGGGGACGAGGTGGCCAGCGAGGTGGAGTCCAACGAGGCTTTCAAGGCCTCCAACCGGATCGCCGCCGACGAAGAGGGCGGGGATGGCGGCGGAGGGGACGGCGGAGATCTCGTCTTCGTCGAGCTCGATGACGGTGGGGTGTACGCCGATGGTGAGGAGGAGGTTCTTCATGACGTGGCACATGCAGCAAGATGGACGGCTGAAAATCACCACTGGATTCTCCGATACGAGCCGTTGGATCCTGACCTCTGCCGACTCCGTGACGTCGATTGCTAGCGGCGAGGTGTTCGCCCCCGTGACTAGCTCTAGTCTCACGGGAAGTCGAATTCCTTGCATTTCTAACTTCAAATTGATAAGAGAGAGAAAGACGAGAGAGAGAGAGTTATGATGTCAACGGGAGAGGGAGGGGGGAAGAGAGGCAGGGGGTGCGTGGTATTTTATAGTTTTAATTAATTTTGGTTGTTTTTGAAGAAAAAGGGAAAAAAGGGGAATAAATAAGAGGATCAAAGTAGAGATGGGACATGGGACGGTTACATCATGCTAAAGCAAATAGCAATAATATTTTACTGTTTCTTTTCTACCTCTTTCCCTTTAAAAAACAGTAGAAAAGTGGTACTGTTAATCTTTGTTTTTTTCTTGCGTTTGTCTAAATATCTAAGGTTTAATTAAACATAAAAAGAAAATAAATTGAAGTGACGTAAGATGAACTTGTTTTCATGATTTCTTTACCGAAGGAAAACAGACGTAACCATAATTGGTCCAAGGCAAAAGCGGAGTATGAATTTGTACGCCTTTTAACCTCGCAATTGCTGTAGATGGCAATTTGTAGTACAGTGGGGATGCACTAGTTATGATCACTGCAGTTGTGCCAATCTAATGAAACGAGCCCCACCCGCAGATCAGACCTTAGTGTTCGTCACGAGTTCAAAGTAGGCGGCAGTGGGGCATAGCCATGGGTGGTGGCTTCAAGCCTTGTGACCTGCAAAGTATAATTCTGGTTGACCAAAGTAAGAACGCCTTGTTTTTTTTTGACATGACAAAAGCCCAAAGGCGAAGCTTGAAGAATAAGTAGACATAAGAACAGATTCATGACGCCCTTTACAATAATAGGCGAGTGATGTGACGCGCAGAGGCTTGAAGGTGTGGAACCTACTAGATTTTTTTTTTAAAAAACCCCTAAGCAAGTGGTAGTCATTGTTGTGAATACATTTAAAGCCTTATTTTTGGGGGTTCCTTTATGAATTTTTTTTTTAAATGTCATTTCCATATTTGCTTTGCATACGCTATAGCCAGAGAAAGAGCGGTGGCGTGAAGGAGAGAGCAACTAAGAAATAAATAAAGATAAGAATAAAGCAGGGTGGGGATGGCACATGGAGCGATCGATATTTTAAAAATGGTGGGCCGACAACGGTGATGTCACCCTTGGCCTTGACGTTCGGAGTGGGGCCCGACTTCAGCGACGTCATACATGTAGAGAGAGAAAGGGCAGCTGACGAGGAGTTGAGGAATGAAATAGTCGTGAGAGGGGCCCGCAGAATGACGACATAATGAGGTAGGCCCCCCGAATTCTGCCACGTGGGGTAGTATCTTTTAATTCATTTTTGTTGTCGTCTCCGTCTCTCTCTCTCCTCCACCACGGGAGATTAATTTGATGACGAAAGCAATTATTTCAGCGGGGCCCGGCGTTTTCCTCCCCAACTCTGGAGCTAATCATGCCTTCCAACGTGCCGCCCTTTCATACAAACTTGTCTGCTCCAAATCCAATCAAATATGTACCTCATTTTTTTTGGGTCAAAAATAAACCACCAGTTCATTAATTTATCTTAAACGCGTAACAAATTTATTTAAAAATAATCCATCTTAGTTTTAATACTTTCCCTAACTTCATTTACTTTATTTTTTAGGGAACTTAATTTACAATTACTTCTATCTCTAAATCTATTTATTGAAGGATGCTAAGGCTTTGTTTTATGTCACATTTTTTAGAATTTAACAAAAAATTTATATCTCCTTACAGTTTCTTACATTTTCTTACAGCTGCTTATATCTTCTTACATCTCCGCACATCTCGTTACATCTCGTTACATCTCATAGATTTTCTATAACATTCATTTATTTTAGTTACAGAAATATATATTTTTTTTTAATGATACTATCAATATCTAAAATTTATAAATATCTTATGAACATAACATTTATATAAACATAAAAACATAATATAACGACGTAAATTATATTTGAGTTTCGACATGAAACATATATTATTATAGATGACCATTCATTTATTTATATGTAAAATTATTTACTTAAAATAGGAATCTATTTGAAGAGTTGTGTTCAATTTTGTCAAAAAGGTTTGTTTTTTTTTGTTATACTTTACTTATTCGATCAAACTAACGTTCATATAAAAAAATTTGGACGAAATTTGATTCACCAAATTTATGGAGATTAATATATTTTATTGCTATGGAATTAACTTAATTAATTGTTTTTTTAATAAGTATATTATTTTAATATTATTATTTTTCGTCCAAAACGTTCATTGTAAAATAAATTATACTATACAACTCTTCAACAATTCAACAACTCCTTACATCTATCCTTATAACTTTTTACATCTCTTTGCAACCCCTTACAACCCCTTAAATCTCCTTACAATCTATCTATCTAAAACGCGAAATAGAACAGGCCCTAAATCTCTATCTTTCGCACCAACGCCGTGAAACTGAGATTATGATTATGAACAGGGTGTTCGACACACTACTTGCTAAGTTCTAGTGCTAGTGTCCTACAGATCTCAGACTCTGTTCATCGTCTTTTTTTTTTTTCTCAACATAATCAATTGTATCTTGAAAATATTTTTAAAGCCTACAAAGTAAAATAAAAGGAACCTTGGAAGAGAAAAAAGCTTTCCTTCTTAGAATTTCTTTGTAGCAAATGTGTTAACGTATAAACACATCAGCACAAAAGTTATAATTAGTACAGTATAATGGAAAATAAGAGGACAGGAGTGACTTTTTGGCAGTTTGTGAAATTGTTGTTATTAAAAAGGAAAAGCTAAAATAAAACTTTCTTCATCAGCAGGTTCAACGTTTTTACTTTTCTTTCGTCACAGGATGAATAAGTAATGTGGGCCGTCTGATGGATGGATGGATGGACGGTGGTGTGATGACGTATTATCATTTCTAGTGTGTCTGCCACGTGTACTGTCTACTCTACGTCATCAATGGCCTCCAAATTGCTCTGCTTTGTAGTGACTTTTGCATTCAAAACTAGTAATATTGTTTTACTTCTATATTTTTCCGGCTATGGATGGCAAAATTTATTGGTATCAACATTATGATCATGTTTTTTTTTTGATAAATTTTGAAATATCAATTTTAATATATTTTAATTATTTTAATTAAGTTTAATTTATGACATAAAAAATTTAACTCATCTCAACCTACTTTAATCCATCTTAATCTATTTTAACTCACTTCATCATTTTACTCACCCTAATTCATCACGAAAAAGAAAGCCCTAATTGTATGCATATTTTGAAATAGATGCTTTGTAGCAAGGAATTGACGTCTTTAGGCCTTGTTCTTTTCGTAAGTCCTATTGGATTTACTAACCTCAATCCACTTCAACCTACTTCAATCAACTTTAACCCACCTGAAAAAAAATACCAATCTCAACTCACTTTAATCCGCTTCAACCAACCTCAACATACTTCAACAAACTTCAACTCACCTCTTCATGATTACATTCTCATTATTTTAACACATTTTAACTCAACACAAAAAAATATACCAACTTTAATCTACTTTAATCCACCTTAAAAAAATATTAATTTTAACCTACCTTAATCTATCTCAACTAATCTCAATTTACTTTAATTTTTTATCTATTTCTATTCACTCATAAAAAAAACAGGCCCTAAACTTTCACAGATGACATCAAATACCAGTGTGAAAAAAGCGTCAAAAGCGGCGTCGGCGCCGTTTGCCTGGGGCGAGGGAGCGTTTGATATTTTAGCAAGTGCGGTGGAGGCAGGTGAGAGAATAGAGTGAGGTCATCCATGGCAGGCCCATCGACCTGACACTTCTCTGAAGCGTGCAATGCCCACTGTTTTCGGAAAAATAATAGGAACAACAGTATGCTCTTACTGTTACTCTATTCTTTTGTTTTCTAAGTGTTGCCTCTTTTCTTAAACTTCAATAGGCTGATGAGCTGGCAACGGGTCTGTAACAATCTTGCATTAGGCCAATTCTTTTCGTAGGTTAATTATGAGAGTATGTAATGAGAAGAAATGAAATAGACTGAAAAAAAATGATATGAAATAAAAATTTTTTTCTTATAAAAAGACGAAAGAATGGAATAAAATGAGAAGAAATAAAAATGATAGAATTAAGTGAGAAGGAATGGAATGAAATAATCAAAGTATGAAAAAGATGAAATTATTAGTATCAATGTGTGAGAAAAAATGGAATGAAATGGGCGCAAATGAGAAGGTATGGAAGGGATTGGAAAAGGGGTGGTAATGGTATTCATCCTGAACTAGTGATAATGAATAGAAATGAGAGAGAGGAGTAGGAGGAAATATAATCATAGTGGGAACCAAAATTTCCACACAAAAAGAACAAGCCCTTAGAAGAGATTTGGAGGACTTACATAACTTATTATCATTCAACCTCTATGGCTCGATATGTCTTGTCAGGTCGTTCATTTGTGCTTGACAGTAAACTTATAAAATTTTGAATACTCAACTTGAGATTTCTGGAATAATAAGTTCAAGTACTAAATTAAAAAATTTAAAAAATTATTTATAAAGAAAGTATTGATTTTGTAGTATGAATCAAAAACAAAGTTATATTATCATTCAACCTCTGTGGCTCGATATGTCTTGTCAGGTCGTTCATTTGTGCTTGACGGTAAACTTATAAAATTTTGAATACTCAACTTGAGATTTCTGGAATAATAAGTTCAAGTACTAAATTAAAAATTTAAAAAAATTATTTATAAAGAAAGTATTGATTTTGTAGTATGAATCAAAAACAAAGTTATATTTTTCAAATATCAAAGTAACTCCATCCAAAAAAACAAAACCCCCAATTCTGCTTGGATATGCAATCCCTGAACACCACTAGTAACACCTCATATCGGAATTGATGTGGAATGATTGATTGGCATGGAAACAAGTGACCAGGGCCCTTTGTTGATGAGTGATTTGTTGGCTTGCAATTTTGGCGTTGCTGGCTTTTGGATCTTGTTCTACTGCCAACGTCCACATTTAATTCCTTTGTTGAGTCATCGACTGGCCTCATTATACAAAAAGCCGAACCAACTTTATTGCAATCAATGGAATGACCCGCTGCCCCTTCAAAGACATCATACGTCACTGTTTGGTTGGCTTTTGTGCGTGGGGTGTTAACTAGTTGAGTACACCATCATCACTATTGCAACTGCATGCCAAACGCATTATTCACTGAGGTTCCATTTTATTTTTCGCCTTTAAAGATTTAGTTGAAGGGATCTTCTTACATTCTATATAGATTTTCTATAACGTTCAATAACTCTTTACATCTTCTTACAACTCCTTATAACTCTTTACATCTTCTTACAACTCCTTATAACTCCTTACATCTTCTTACATCTCCCTATGACTTCTTACAACTTCTTACATCTCCTTACATCTATTAGCTGTATTTAAATGCGAAATAGGATAGATCCTTAGTAGAAATAAGTGATTCATCATAGATGGCTTTAGCATTGGTGGTCTTATTTCAACATGACAGATTAATCAGTAGTAAGAAGTTGCATCCAAGAACGGTAAAGTGTAGCACTAAAGAGCGGTAAGGAGCGAAGAGCAAGATTTTGCAGCAAGTAATAGAACGTGGAAAGCAGTAACCTAACGCTGCTAAATTTTGAAACGAACATTCTCTTTGGTTGGTTCGATTTGGACATGTTCACGTATCTTACACATGGTTTAAAGACAGAATTCTTCAGTAGATTTTTTTGGTAGGATGTAAAGTATTTTGCTCCTAAGATTTAGAATACATTGTTATTGTTATAGTTTTTATTTTTTTGGTAGGATGTAAAGTATTTTGCTCATAAGATTTAGAATACATTGTTATTGTTATAGTTTTTATTGTGTTGATTTCTAGACGAAGTACTAGAATACTTTTTATTATGCTAGTTTCTAGGAGTATCCTATACTTCATAATTCACCAAGTGCGAAAAATAAAGCTGTCTTGATACATTGTAGCTTGGGCTTTGGTGCAACGAGAAGAAGACTGTATCAAGAGCATATATGTAAGCAACCATATTGGGCCAATGCGAATTGGAATAGCAGCCCAAATTTTGCTTGGTCTCTTCCCTTTCTGACATACGGCCCTTGGGAAATTCGCGGCCCAATGGGGCACCGTCCAAATAAGCGTCACCAAATATCCACATTGGCATACGCACGTTCAAAGCTCGATTTAGGTAAACGTATGTTGTGGGGTTCACCATTAAAATTATTAGCTTTTCAAAAATGTTGATTAAAATACTAAACTCTATTTGAAATATTAGTATGATATTAATTTATTAGATACTAAAATTTGACTAATTAATAACTTGAATTGGTCAAAACACTGTACTACTTCAAAGGTTACTACCAGATATATCCTTAAATTAAGTTACAATAATAATGATTCAAAATTAGCTCCATATAAGGATAATGTTGCAAAAATATATGCAGACGTGATAAAGGGGTCTCTAGTTTCTAATTTTTGTGTTTTAATTTAGTTCTGCCATCCAATTTCATGTTTTGATTTAGGTTGCCATCAACTTCCTTATTTCATTTTCCTCGTTTTGAATTAATAATATCAGAAGATGGACCTTTTTGTTGTTAAAAGGACAAAGTGAACACTAACATTTTTGTGAGCTTTTATCGCTTTGAATTAAATTCATACAATACATGCTTGATTATGTCTTGGGGCATTACACGAAACCCCTATGTTAGCATGGACGTAGCTTAGTCTACCCCCCTTCCGCTTCTTAGTCTTACTGTCTTAGTCTCATTCCGCAACTGACTAGCCACCCGGCTCTTTGCCGCTAGCCCTCGGCGTTATCCGCCTCTTCGTCATTTGTTAGTCTGCCCTGTTTAACATTAAATGTTCAAATGTTCGGTTGGCATGATAGGAAGGCACATGCTACCGCATCGCTAGATAGATCGAATAAGTTCGAATAGGAAAAAAAATACAAAATTGTTTTGGAGGAAAGGAAATCAATTTGGATCAGATTGAATCCAACTTCAATCCGACCCGACATGGATCAAATCAGGAGGTTGTCTCTGGTTTGTCCAATCGAATTCATATCAGATTTTTGGATCTAAAACTTAATCAAATTCATATTCATGTTTCTACATCTGATTCGAATTTGGTCCATTACCATTCCTAGTTGAAGCTTATAATTTATTTAATTTTTCACTGAAATAAAATAATAGTAAAAAAAATTACATATTATCTCGGATAAAAAATTTGCAAATATTTTAATTTTTACTTTCACACCTCTCCAGCATTTAGCGTTCAACCATGCTGGGAAATTATTATACTTCATTCATCTACTCTTCTCATAGATAGAACTATGCTTGTCCAATAGCTATTACCTATTAACTGTTAGCTGTTTAAATCAGCAGTTTTTTATATTAACTTTTAGGATCAGCTGTTTCTCAAAAAAGTGTTAAGTAAAATTAACTATTTCTAAAAAATATATTTTGTGCAATTTCATGTATGTTCGTTCTCTAATTTACTATTAATTTGAAAGTGATTTTTATTTATTGATCTTTTAATTTTCTTTTTGACAATGATTGAGTTATCTCGTATGTACAAATTGCCTTTGTCCATAAAACCTATTTTTTCTAAGCTACAAGAAAAAAAATCCTAATTTTCCTACTTATTCTACATTATTTGTATTCATTATTTAATTAACAATTTTTTTCCAATTACTATATATTTACATGATACCGATGTAATCTAGTTTTCTTGTGTTATTTATTAGACACGATTTTTCTTTTCTTATGAATTGAAATTTACATATTTTAAAATGGGCCATGAATGTTTTCTACAGTGTGTCATGGGCCACGTTTTCGGAGAGTTCTGGAATGTTCCGGAATCTTTTAGAATGGTTTGGAACCTTCTAGAATCTGTCAAAACATTCTAGAGTGTTTTAGACTGTTCTAGAGCCTTATGAGGTACTCTAGAATCGTCTAGACTGTTCTAGAAGTTTGTAGAGTATCTAGGACCTTGTGGAGAATCCTAGAACCATCTAGACTATACTAGAATACTCTAGATTACTCTCTACAATGTTCCAGACTATTCTACATATAAGATATTTATATAGAATATTCTGAAAATATAATAATTGCCGTAGGATCAAATAGATCTCCATTGTCCAATGAGGACGTGGATGTGTACATAAATCCTTAAAGGGGCTCATTGTAATCAAGTCATTGAAGGCATTTCAAAGTGCAATATATAAGGCATTCTCCCAAACTCTCTAAGTTCTCTTTGTGTGAGTGTGCTTACTTACCTTTCCACAGGTCTAAGTCAAACATCCTTAAGGCTTATTAGCAAACGAAGCAAAAAGTTCCAAGCACAGTTTGTTAGGCTGTATAGTTTAAATTTGAGTGAATTAGCAACCCGTGACAAGTGATTGTCACCTAGTAATAAACTACTACAGTGAAATCAAGTAAGACCATTAATTATCGTTTCAAAAAGCTCTTTTACCCTAAAAAAGTCTTGCAAACAAATATCTCCATGAGAAAAAGATCCATCCACTTCATCATTCATCAATCCTCTCTTATTGTAAATATGAAATGCAAAGATCATTATAGATGGTGCTGGCCGGGCCTTGTGAGTTAGGCCCGACGGCCACGCAAGTTGTCTAGGGCAACTACCTTGACTGTACCCCAACCTATATAAACAGGGTTTAGGGGGTCAGTCAGGGGACACACAAGAACACGAGATCTATTCCCTCACATATTCTCTCGCTTTCTCTCTCACTGCTAGAAGACCATCTATTGCGTTCTCGGGTTTAGAACGTGGACATCTCTAAAGCGACTCTAGTAGCCGCTTGGTATTATGATATTCTTATTATTGTGAACTATTACCAACAGTGTTCTTCCGCATCCAGGTTAGTCCTAATCTTTACTATAGTGGTATCAGAGCCAAAACTGTTCGGAATAGTCCCAATTGAATTATTAAAACCGATTTATTGAAAAAGGCGTGTCCTTTTATTGATTCGATTCGTTTAATCTTCATGATTATAACTGTCAAAGGTTGAAAGCATGCTTCTTTAATCATTTACCTTGCTTGATTTATGTGATTATGCAAGCTATTACAGTTAAAAGCATGCTTCTCTATTTAAATGCTTAATTTTTTGATTATGCGAATCGATAGTATTAAAAGCATGTCTCGAATCAAATCAGCTTTGTAGTGGTCATATAAAGTTGATGCTCTTTTGTTCAAATTCAAAATATGAATCTGTTTCATATTAAAAAGAATGACTCTTTTCGAAATTGGCAGATTATCAAGTTTAAACTAATATGTCCATTCAATCTGCTTTCTATCAGAACACTCAATAAAGCATATGAAATTGAATAATCACTGCATGACTATTACAATGCTATGAATCAGATTATCATGCTATGACCCAGATCCCAAAAGCATAAATCATAGTAAGGATGAATCTGGGAAAGGGGACCCGAGAATCCCTAAGAAACCCTAACCTCAAGGCGCTGGAGCGCGCCGCATCCCCTACCCGAAAATCTTAACCCTAATTCTCCCCCTTAATCTAGAAGCCGCCCAACCGGCCCCACCATTGTGTCTGTGCGTAGCCATGGGAGCGGCGGATGGCGCGGGGTCTTCGTGGCCTTTGCCGACCACCGCCGTGATGAGGCCCAACTGAAACACAAAAAAAAGGGGCGAGAGGGGGGGAACGGAATCGAAGGCGTACCCATCAGAAACAAACCCACCGCTGCCGAGGGAAGGGTGGCGCGTGTCCTCACGCACCGCCGACAAGGCCATGCGTTGGTCCTCTTCTTCCTTCATCGAGCCGCCGATCTACGGCATGACAGAGCCCACACCGCGAAAATGCCAAAATTGGGGACGCGTGTGCTCACAGGCCACCGCCTTAGTGGCGCGTTGGATGCGTGACAACCCTCACCGGAGTCGGCCTTGGCCGATCTACAGGTTACTGGTGTCGGCTCTCGTCGACAAAGCGTGGATCGAACCGAAAGGCTTCTTCTCTTTGGGGGGGGCGATGGTTGTGACATCACATGGGTATGATTCCGATTTTGGGCATTGGCAAGCGGGGCAAGGGGGCGACGGGCCGTGGGTGGAGCACGAAGCTCCACAGCCATGGCGCCGCGACCGCCGTCCAGAGGCAGAAGAGCAGAATAAATAGAGAGGAGAGAGAAAAAGAGAAACCGCAGAAGGCCTCGGGCCAATTTTTGGGGAGGGGGGTTAACCTTCCTCAGACATAAAAGCCCCCCCGTTTCTTCAATTTTTTTTGGTGCGTTTTATTTCCTTTGGCCCAATTTGTTTTTGGGGGGCTTTTACTTTTATTTTTTTTGGCCCAAATAACTTGATCCGAAAGACAGAACCTCAATTGTTCGGCCCTGAAATATTTTTTCTTATGATATGGGCCGATTTTTATTTTTGGGTTGGAACTGTTTCAAATTTGGGTTATTGAATATTTGCTCTCATGTTCATATAAATTTGTTTTATATGTTGAAAATGGTTACCGTTTTGGTTGTAAGTTATATTAATTTTTTGGCCCCCTATCCTCATATTATCATTTATGGTATGATATTTTTGAGGGTGATTATATAACTTTGTGTTATATATATTTAGACAAAAATATACACATGTGAATATCTTCGTGATATTCATTGAATTAAAATGTTAATTAGTTTAACAAAAATCCTTTAAGAAAATTCTATGAGATTAATAATTAAATTAAGGAAGCTCCAAAATTCGCAAAATGTACGTGATGATTATGAGCTTAGCGAAATTTTCGAACGTATATTGTGAACGATGGGGCTTTCTAGATAATTTAATTATTAAACAATATGTCTAACAAATAACATATACTTTTAGATATGGCAGCTAGAAACATGATAGGTTGCATGCAATCTGATGACAAACTGGATGGTTCGAACTATGATATTTGGCATCTGAAAGTCCAGTTTTATCTAAACAATGATGATATGCTGGACTTCTTAACCTCCTCTATGGCTCCTCCTGCTAAAAAAGATGAACAAGGTAGAGATATTACTGCAACTGAGCAGTACAAAGAAAACCTAAAAACGTACCAAGCATGGTTCAAACGTGATCGTTCTGCTCGCTACACTATGCTGTCTTGTATGTGGGACGATCTTCTGGGAGAGTTTGAACGCTTCCACACTGCTAAGGACATGTGGATGCAGCTTAAGATCAGGTTCGGGCAAACATCTGCTACAAGGTTGCGTACCTTGCAGCTGAAATGCATGCAATATACCATTGACTCTAGTCGTAGTATCTCTGAACACCTTCGAACCATGAGTGCTATGGTTTGAGATCTTAAGGCTGCAGGGCAAGAGGTTTCTGAGCAGGAACAGGTCCTGAATGTGATCAGGGTTCTTCCTAATGACAATGAACATTGGAAGAGTTTTAAAGTATTCATGGCACACAGTGAGCACATCAACACTTTCGAGGCAATCTCCAAACACCTCGAGATGGAGGAAGAACGCTTAAAGCTATATGCACCTCATAGTGTGGCATTCGTTACCAAAGGAACGGGGCCCAAGGGCAGGAAATCTTACTGTGGTAAGAAACCTAAGAAAGACCCCCGTCCTCCTCAGAACTCTCGTTCCAATGCGGGTACTGCCAAGAAGCATAAAGCTAAGGGCAACGGAGCTAAGGATATAGCACGTGTGAAGTGCTATAACTGTGGAAAAAAGGGCCATTTCGCTCGGGATTGTCCTGAGCCAACCAAGGTACCTACTTCCACTAAGACTCCTGAATTATATGTTTGTTCCCAAGCATTCATTGCTAACTCTCTTCCCCAATGGATTGTAGACACGGGGGCAACCAAGCACATAGTTCAGGAAAGAGCTGGATTCGTGGAGTTCCATCGTTACCCGGTGGGTTCATGAACTGTCGTACTGGGGAACGACAGCGAAGAAGATGTTCTTGGAGTAGGAACATACCAGCTCAGACTCCGTAGAGGAAACAAGCTGCTCCTTCAAGACGCCCTCTATGCACCTGGGGTGCGATGTTCCTTAGTTTCTTATGTTTCTTTAGTAAGATTAGGCTTTACTTTTGGTTTTCGTCCAGACGGTTTAGATTTGTTCTACAATGACAATTTGTTTGGCCAAGCAACTTTGAAAGGAGATTTCATTATTTTAGATTTGGATGATAACTATAATAATAAATCCTCTGCCTATGTTTCTTACTTTGACTCTGGTTCTGAATCTGTTAAGTGGCATGCTAGACTTGGCCATGTGGGTCAAGATAGGATAAATAGACTAGCTAAAGAAGGTCATCTAGACCGACTCACTAGGGTTAAGTTACCTAGGTGTGAGTCATGTTTAGCTGGAAAGGCAACAATGAAGCCTTTCGGTAAGGCTACGAGAGCATCTAGTCCCTTAGAGTTAATTCACTCAGACATATGTGGACCTATGAACGTCAAAGCACGACATGGGGCTATCTATTTCATTACTCTCATAGACGATTATTCACGATATGGGTATGTGTACCTATTAACTCATCGCTACGAGGCACTTGATGTATTCAAACGCTTCATAGCAGAAGTAGAGACTCAATTGGAACGTAGGGTTAAGATCCTTTGAACTGATCGAGGTCGTGAATACCTCTCTGATATGTTCAAGGAGTTCTGTGAGGAAAAAGGTATACAAAGACAGCTAACGATTCCACGCATCCCACAACAGAACGGTGTTGCGGAGCGTAGGAATCGTACATTGCTTAACATGGTCAGGTCCATAATGGCACATGCTAGCCTTCCAATCAGTTTTTGGGGGGATGCGCTGCTTACGGCAGCCTACATGCTCAATCGTGTGCCAAGTAAGAGTATACCTGCCACACCATATGAATTATGGTTTGGTAAAAAGCCATCCTTGGATCATTTGCGTCCATGGGGTTCGGCCGGCTATGTGCATAACCCAACCCATAAACATGAAAAACTTGATCTAAGAGCCACCAAAATGGTGTTCATTCGGTACCCTGCACAATCAAAAGGATATGTGATGTACGGAGAACATCCAAATGGTGGCATGACAGAAATAGACTCCCGCAATGTCGATTTTCTTGAGGATGAGTTCCCGACCATCGGTGAAGTCAAGAAGGATGTCGAACTGTTTGCGTTACAGCAAAACATCCCACCATCGTTCAGTGAGGGGGAGAATTTGGATTCTAACCAAGTCACCGAAGATGGTATGCCTTCCCCATCCAAAAGAAATGGGGGAAACTTGCCTGCCTAGGAAAATGAGAATCGTTCTCAATCTCCTGTACATGAGGAAAGTGACTCTGTGAGGGAGGTTCGTCCTCAATCTCCAGTTTTCGAACATGCATTTAGCCCACATGTTCGAGACCCCACACCCCAAAGGGACAGTGGGAGCAACTCTCCACATGTTCAAGGTCCCACACCCCTTAGAGAAAGGGGGAGTGATACCTTACCCAGGCAAGCGAACAATAAAGGCCCCAGGCTCCGAAGGAGTGAGCGTGGAAGAATTCCTCGACGATATTTTCAAATCGAAGAGAAAATATTCCTATGCACTCCCTTGGAAGTCGAGGAGCCTACCTCTTACCAAGAAGCACTTGACTCACCAAGCCACAAAGAGTGGATGAATGCCATGAAGGATGAGATGGACTCGATGGCAAGAAATAAGATTTGGGAACTTGTTGATCTTCCACCCCAACGTAAGTCTATTGGAAACAAGTGGGTTTTCAAGATAAAACGTTGGGCAGATGGGTCGATCGACAAGTTCAAAGCCCGTTTAGTGGCGAAAGGGTTTACACAAATTGAGGGTGTAAACTATGAAGAGATATTTTCTCCTGTGGTGAGATTTGCCTCTATTCGCCTACTCCTGACCATAGTTGCCTATTTGGACTTAGAGTTATTCCAAATGGACGTAAAGACGGCTTTTCTCAATGGCAGCCTTGAGGAAGAAATCTATATGAACCAACCCATTGGTTTTGTATCAAAGGGACAAGAGGACAAAGTATGTCGTCTTAAAAGGTCCATATATGGTCTTAAGTAGTCTTCCAGGTCTTGGTACCTAAGATTCCATGAAGCCATAACTTCATTTGGCTTAACCATGATTTCAGAGGACCACTGTGTGTATGTCAAAAGATCAACCGGGGGGATCATGTTTCTTACCCTATACATTGACGACATACTACTGGCTGGGAACGATTTGGAGATGATCGAAGCCACTAAGAGGTGGCTATCCTCTGTCTTTGAGATGAAGGATATGGGTGAAGTCAGGTATGTCCTAGGCGTGAAAATAATAAGGAATCGCCCTAAGAAACTTTTAGGTATGAGCGAAGAGGCATATATCAAGAAAGTCTTAGAACGATTCCGTATGCATTATTCCAAGCCCGTAGACACTCCAGTTGAGAAGGGTTTAGCCTTGAGCCTCAACCAATGCCCAAAAACAGACAAAGAAAAGGAAGCCATGAGCAATGTCCCCTACGCTAGTGCCGTAGGAAGCTTAATGTACGCCATGTTATGTACACGATCAGACATTTACTTTGTGGTTGGTCTGGTAAGTCGTTACCAAAGCAACCCAGGACAAGCTCATTGGCAAACTGTCAAAAGAATCATGCGTTACCTTCGTGGTATAATCGACTTGGTCCTATGTTATCAGGGCGGGGACCTTAAGTTGAGAGGACACTCGGATGCCGATTGGGGCGGTGACCCGGATGAGTCCAGGTCGACCTCAGGATATGTGTTCACCCTGAGTGGGGGAGCCATATCATGGTGCAGTAAGAAGCAAGACTGCATAACTCTGTCGACCGTGGAGGCAGAATA
Organism: Carnegiea gigantea; assembly: GCA_029747015.1. NCBI lineage: Eukaryota > Viridiplantae > Streptophyta > Magnoliopsida > Caryophyllales > Cactaceae > Carnegiea > Carnegiea gigantea. The sequence goes on along the minus strand of JAKOGI010000133.1, from coordinate 869,181 downwards.
TGTCGCATGCAGCCTAGCCACGCCGGAGGCAATGTGGCTTAGAAGCTTCCTCCAGGATCTTAACCTCACTCCGAGAGCTGATGATCCTATAGAGATGTTATGTGACAATACAGCTGCCATCTAGTTCGCCAAGGATCAGAAATTTCATCGGAAAACCAAATACATCAAGAGGTGTTATCACTTCGTGCGAGACGCCGTAAAGACAAAGGAGGTTGTCATCAAGTATATACCCACTAACAAGATGATTGCCGATCCATTGACTAAGCCGATTCCTAGAGATGCTTTCAAAGCACATTTATTGAGTCTAGGACTTCGCAGAGTTTATTTTTTTTGGATAGGAATCTTGTTATGTATGACAGATACGTTCTTCATGTAATAGACATTTATGAAATAAAGATTAAGTGTTCTTTGTTTTCTAAATGCTTTGTGATTTATCTGTTAGACATGTTGAAAAGTCACAGACTTCTGATTGACCTAGTCACACAGGCAATCGCCGTGACGCTTCAGTAGCGGGCAGGATGAGACGTGATCATATTAGCACTAAGTGTGCAATATTGATTATTCACACTGGAAGTGTGTGAGTGGAATGAATATAGTCGCCTTAGTAAGACTAAGATGAGACTCGAGGGAATCGAGTATGAAATAAGTTTTCATATTAAAGCCTTAAAAGCTGAATCATGAGTGTCAAGATCAACATTCAGTATGTTGATCTAGTGGCTCAGGTTAGATTTTTGGGTGAAAATCTAGACTGACGATTCGCATGGCATAAAGAGTGACGAACCCAGCTAAGTGGGAGCTATGCCGTGACACACATCTCATACTGTGTGTGCTCATAAGATGACCCATATGTGGGGTGACAATTGAATTCCCTATCACTTGTCACTGTGTGACCCTATGGACGATAACCCTTTGACTTAAAGTTATGATATTAAGTCGAAACTTAATGATGCTACTTTAATGTGATTATCAAGAACTACGATGTATGCGGTTCAGCGAGAACACATTAGGAAAGCAATTAAGCTAAGATGAGATTTCATAAGTGTTTAAGGAAAGATCTATCCACCATCACCATATCAGCCCGGGCGATTATGTTGAGAACATAATCATATGATATATCAGGCATAAGGGATTAGAGATGCCACTGGTAATGTCTTGGGATATTTTTGGGGTATCGCATTTCGTGAGAGTGTTATGTTAATTGGATGGTAACTTAATATAACACTACTGGTTATTTATGGTCGCACGTCCTATTCCTGGTGTGAAGCGTGAGAAAGTTGTGGTGCATAGAGAATAAGTGTTTAGCGGCCTGCGTGGCCGAGTGGGAGCTGTTGGCCGGCCCTTGTGAGTTAGGGCCGACGGCCACGCAAGTTGTCTAGGGCAACTACCTTGACAGTACCCCAACCTATATAAACAGGGTTTAGGGGGTCAGTCAGGGGACACACAAGAACACGAGATCTATTCCCTCACATATTCTCTCGCTTTCTCTCTCACGGCTAGAACACCATCTATTGCGTTCTCGGGTTTAGAATGTGGACATCTCTAAAGCAACTCTAGTAGCCGCTTGGTATTCTGGTATTCTTATTATTGTGGACTATTACCAACAGTGTTCTTCCGCATCCAGGTTAGTCCTAATCTTTACTACAGATGGAATTTAAACCTAAATTCTTGACAACAACTTCTATTGATTTTATCGACTACACTGGTTAACACCCAACTCATTTCTTTCTCAGTACCAACATAATGTCTTGAAGCATATTCGTAAGATATTCACAGGCGTATCAGTATTGTATCTGTCAAGCTACATTCAAGGGTCAAGAGACTCAAGGCATATGCAATTGGACAGAAAGAATGTACACTAATAGAAACCAATTGTATGCCTAATTTTAGCATGTTCTCATGGAGGAAATGGCAAGAAAGAAAGTGGGGACAAGTTAACTGCAGGTGGTGTTGATATGGACTTGGAAACTGCATTTAGGGGCGGCAATAGGGCGGATACGCGGCGTGTTTAACTGTATCCTCACCCATGGTTATTTGCAAAATAAATACCCATACCTATAGTCATACCGATTGGGTATTGTAAAGTTATACCCATTCCCATACCTACTAGGTATAGCGAGCATGCAGGTTTTATTCGGGTACATATAGACAAAAAAGAATTAAACCCATTTTGTACCTATATTTAACATCAAATAGCCCATATGTCACATTAACACTAAACTTCCGGCAACATATCACATTACATCAAATCATATATATATATATATATATTAAAAGTTGGATTGAACTTATGTATGATCGACACGTAGAATGCCATATAGGATGTCATCTAGGTTGACACTTGAGATGAAAATGTCATGTAGGATAACAACATAAAAGTCTTTTATCATGTACTTAAGATAGATGTAGGTTATCAATGCAATTTTAATGTTAACTTTTCTTATATATTATGACTAATTAGTAATCAAATTTTGTCTTAAAAAACTTATATATAAAACAAAGAAATGATTTAGATGTTACCCAAGAAAAAAATTGAAGTGTGCTAGGTATTATTTTTAAGGTAAGCGTAAAATGGACATCTAAATCTAAATATATTTGTTTCTATATATTTATTTTTGAGTGCATATATCATGAGTTGACACTTGAATGCTGATTGGATTGCTTATCTTGCATATTGTAAAGCTTGATTACTTAAGCATATCCCATAATTTGATTTAGATAATACACTAGGACCTTAATGTGTTTGTGAGTTTCGCTTATGACTACTTTAAGTTGGTATAATATTTAATTTCTTTTCACATTTGTAACTTACGTTCAAGATATTAAAAAATATTTTAGTGATTTTTTCAATTTATATTTTATTTGAGATTATATTGTGCACTCAAAAATCACACAATATAATTAGTTATTTTAGCAAATTTGAATTTAAATTTAATAGGTAAATTAATATATAAGAGTAGTTTGTCTACATTCCCACAATAGACCATAGTTGCCTTCACAAATTAGTAGTATCCCTCCCCCCAAAAAAAGAACGTTAAAAGTTTTCTTAAATTGAAATTGTACTAAAATTTCTGCATCTGCTACTAATCTCCCTTTCTTTTTTTTAATTTTTTTATTTTTCTTTGTTGGTTTTTCTTATAAATAATTATACACTAAAGAGATAAGATTGAGGTCAAATACTTATCTGTATTTTGTTACTACTGTCAATAATTTTCCCATGCTTTGTTGGTCATAAGAATAATTAATCAAATTTATTTTTATTCAAATCATTGGTCAAATAGTCGGAAGGACTATAATCATGATTAAATAATATTATAGGTGTAGTTGAATTATTGAAATAATTTATCTTAATTTTGAATTCCTAAAAATAGGGACTTAATTTTGTAGTATCTCATCTAAGTTTGTATCATTATTTGATCAAAAAGAAAATTTATGTCCCGTATAATTCTTAGTTATGGAATAATACAAAAATGAATCCTAATAAGTGCTGATTGGTTAAGACAGAAGAATTTTATTCTTTTCTTGATCAATGTCAGAATTAAGGTTACAATCCCTAAAATTATTTTACACTTATTTGAGACAAAGTGACCATTCCTATAAAAAAGAAGACAATTTCCTGTTCATGTTTGCTGTGCAATGACTATAAATAAAAGTTAAGGATAGTCACTGAAATATATAGGAGTTTACCTTTCAAAATCGGTATTAAGTCATGGACAACTGAATTGTATCATCACGGGCGACTTCTTCAAATGGTTTAAAGTTTATCATTAAACATGACAATGAATACTATGAAAGATACACAAGAAACATTGTCTACAAATAAGTGTTCAATAACTTACCAATGGTATGTATGCACTCAAAATAATTTCACTGCTACAAATTACCCAAAAAAAACTAATTGGCATTATACATTTTTTTAGTATTAATAAACTCCCACAAAATGTTAGTTCTATTTATGCAAAGACCATGACATATCATGATTCATAGAATTTAATATAATCGGAATTGGAGATTAAAATAATAATAATTAATAAATTCCTCTAATATTGTGCAGGCAACTCCAGGAAGATGAAATATACGAGAAGTCCACAATTGAAATGTCTATCTGTAAATCAATACAAAAATATTATCGTATATTTTTTCACTAAATGTATAGGCTTGCAAAAAATTATTACATGCATTTAACAATACATTGTTAATGACAAGTAGTTAGGAACAAATGCAAAATCAAAACCTAACTTAGTGTAATATATGTTAGTTTTGCAGGCTACGTAATATGAGAACGGAAGTTGACAACTAATAGATAGCGAAGATGACAAATCTAATGTGTTATTGAACATTTCATATTAGAACTATTTTTCATTATATTACATTTCACACTACCATATGATGCATTTTTAAAAATGAAGTCCAAGTTTAAGAAAGACAACATTAAATTACTAAAAATACTATGGTTTTCCTTTGCTCCTTGGCTCCCACCGTCAATATGGTTACTTCACAAAATCATTTTAAACTTAAAAAAAAATCACGCAGCGTCAAACCATATAATATTTTAAAATACAAAAAAAAAAACAATTAAAAATTACTTGACTAACAAGATTAAAAACGATACACTGCACATCAAAAATTCAAGTACATATAATTAAGGTAACTTCATATGAAATAAACTCAGAAAAAGGTGCTACCATCAAATCCATAGAACCCAGTATGGTATAGCACTGCCAACAACATATACAACAAGATGCTGAAACTTATCAATCGAGAAGTAATATCTATCGTGCAATGCACGGGTAAAAAACTAGTACAATTAAAAGTCTATCAATCAAAACAATAAATTAGCACTTTACAATTACAGCTTTAACCAAAATGTTCCATTGAATCCTTAAGTATCATACAACTCAAAACAACTACAAAATATTCAAGTATCAATAACAAATTAGAACTTTAAACAAACGGGTATGGATTTTATATGGGACGGGTATAAGACGGGTACGGGGCGGGGATTGATAAAATGGGTATGGGGTGGGTATGACTTATACCCATACCCATTTTAGCAATACCTACCCTATACCCATTTTTTTCTATTTTCACCACCCATACCCATAATCATTAGGGCGGGTTTTGTGGATTTTAGACGGGTACGAGTTTTTTTACCAGCCCTAGCTCCATCCAAATTTCGATAGAAGGTTTGCTTTTAATTAGAATATTGTTCCAAATTCAAATTAAGTGATCAATGAGTTAAAATTTTGGACAATAAAAATAGTAGTTCATCGTAGAATATCTATCTCTCTCTATATATATGAAACTAAATTTATAAAACAATCTATTTTTTTTCCAATTATTTGTAGGATGATAGGTAAAAATCATACATTAAAGTTCCGAACAAAAGTACCTCAACATACAATAAAAATACTCTCAAGAGGACTCATTCGTACTATTATCCTCCTAAACATTCCAATTAGCATAAGTCACTTTCACATCGAGCTTACAACTACCAAGCGAAGGACAAAACCCCAACCTATACAGAGCTGAGTAGGTGCATGGTACTTGCCATTAACTTATTTTGACATGAACATGTTGAATATGGTAGAAATTCCATCAATTTATGTCATATGTACAAATTAATTTGTTTTTTAATTTTTATTAATTTCAAATAAGTTGTGCTTATCCTTGAAACTTTATTTGTTTATTAATTTTAAATAAGTGGTGCTCATTACTTATTTTTTAATTTTTATATACTTATGCAAGACATATATCTTGTAACCGCGTTTTATTATTTTTAGTGTAATGCCCCCAAAAGCTAATGCTACTTATCTTAACTTAACCATGAAATTAATCTACAGCGGAAGACTTTTGTTGTGAAAGGAGGCGTTACCGCCGTTCCTGGATGGAACAAGGCTTGTCTAATTTAGTAAATAACTGAAATCACCTCAAATAGATATTTGTCTCCTCATACTGTTTGTTCCCTATGTGGTAACTTGATGTACTAATATGAAGTATTATTGTCCTCGGATTTCAATGGAATAGCAACACACAACCTTTCAGTCTGAAAGCCTATTATCACTGTGGGCGCTGACTAGCTAGCAATCAGTAAATGTCCCTTATTTTAGCGGCTTTCTGGTTTCTCAGGAGAATTGTTGTTCCCTTCTTCTCATACCTAAAACAGAAAACATGAAAACATGCGAATGATGAGGCGAAACTCAGCACGTACATTCCTATGTGGTAAAATAAGTTTGTGGTAAATGAGTTGGGCCGGCCGCATTTCAAACCATTTTTGCTTTGCAAATAGGAGAGAGAGAATGTATAAGTAGAATTGATTTGCTGGTTATTATCTGAAAGTGGACCCCTTGATCGATGTATATCTTGAAACGATCATACTTTGGGTGCTCACCCCCCAGGCTGATCGAGAAGCCTGAGTTGACGCCGCGCGCGGGTATATTGGTCGGCATAAGCCTTGATAATTATTGGGCATAAACCCGGATGATGATTGGCGGGGCCGCTTGTTTATGTGGCAAAAACATTGAGAAATTGATTCATTAAATGAATCTTATATTAATTTTGCATTGCTGAGAACACTGTGAGTTTTTGAAGAGCATAGGCAATATACGTACCTGGTCTTTGAGATTTTCTCTCTCTTTTGAAAAATGTGCACTGGCACCTTGAACCGACAGATGTGGCCTCCCTCCTGCTTTACATATGTAATTTTCTTTTGATTAGTGCGAGGTTATGAAATTTGTTATCAATATGTAAAAAGTTATTGGCCTGACTTTACTTGGTTTTGTTTTCATCCTTGTCCTTGGATACTGCAAATATTGGCTTAATGAACGTGATAAACGCGTAAAGGGGGTAACAGTGTTGTTATTACCTTATTGTAATCGTTGGTATAAGTTCGTTACTTTCTTACTTTGTTAAATTATTCCCAGTATGGGCCCTTGTTATTAATGCCTATCATTGCATAATTTAAATTATTACCTTATGGTCATTTATGCCCGAATCATTATTAATGTTTTTAGTGCCATTACTAGTTCCTGGTATTACCATGTGAAGGCAATAAATGACATAACGACAATCACTCGTCAGTGCCATTACTAGTTCCTGGTATTGCCATGTGAAGGCAATAAATGACATAACGACAATCACTACTATGACCATAATTCTAGAATGTTCTGTAATAGCCTTACTCAAGACATGAGTTTTTCTCCCAAAAACGTAACGTAATGAACCCATATAATCACATTTCATTAAACATAACATCCTGATCAAAATTTGTAATTCAGAAAATACATGCTTGGAATTCATGACTTACAACATATACCTCCAAATTCACGACTTTTTATTACAAATGCCCCAATAATATGTATATTTTTCAGAAAAATTGTCACAATGTTGTCCAACCCAATAGCTCCCAATAATCAACGCATTAACTGATCTTCAGCGTAAAGTCATCAGGCAAATTTTTCCTCGATTTCATAACTTTGAAACTATAGTGAATGCATTAATATCCTAATTAACAACTTACAATACCTCAATCGTTACAATTAATTATAAAATTATATGATTGACATTTACCGCTTGACATGAATATCTTTAATATACTAAATCATAAATTATCAAATGTAAATTTTTAAATCGAGAAACAAAGAATTACTCACATCAAAATTACTCCAGAACCCAAAATTTTAATCTCCTCTTTCTCCTTTTTCATTTCTTCTTTCTCTCTCCTCTTTCTCCCTCTCTCTCTCTTCCTTTCTCTCTCCTCTCCTCTCTCTCTCTCCTTTCTCTCTCCTCCCCTGACCGTGTGTGTGTGTCAGAGATCAGAGCCCCCCCTCCACATATATATATATATATATATAGGCAAGGGCAAAATGGTAAAATTAGATTTTTTTGGGGAAAAAATCTGGAAAAATCTGGAACCCTTTTTTTAGTCGGTTTGACCGCGTTGACCGGTCAAAGTCAGTTTGATCGGTCAAACCGACTTTGACCCTTTTTTTTGGCGTTAGTAGAGCAGACGTCCAACTATTCTTTTGGAATTTTAATGAATTATTTTAGGAGTAACCAAAACTTTATTTTCGAGGCCATTCTGCCGATTCAACCGGCAAAGGTATATATGTACATAAAGAGAATGTTGGAATGAAATGAAAAAAATGCTAGATTGAAATGCGGGGCCCAACTTGATTAATTTGTAATTATGATATAATATGAATATTGGGGTCAGGTCGTTATAGCCTTCCCCCCTGAAAATAAGTTTCGTCCTCGAAACTTTCAGTTTGAAAGGAACTTTTACCGTACTACAAATGCGTACAGGAATTGACTTTATTATGGTGATATGATCGGGATCTGGAACTTAGTCCCTGAACTGTGGATTATGAGAATATGCTATTCATATCCATGAACTTACTTGCTTGAGTGTAAATCAGGTCGTTATTCTGCGCAATAGATATTTGGAGAGACTTCTGAATTTTTTTTTTTTTTGGCTATAGATTGTCCATATTGTTTTTGAATTCCCTGTAAGAGCTCATGGAGTTCAGTGAAACATTTCGAGTTTAGTGATTCTTGGAAGCATTTTGAAGAAGTGTATAAAGAGTAATAATGAAGATTGAGTGAGATCGATCATGCAGTTATGTTGTGCATCTTGGGCCAAGTCACTTAAGGGGAAATACATATTTACGAACTTCCGTAAAACTTTTAGTTTGGGAAGAAGGTGGCTATGTGGGAGCTTGATTTTGGGCTTTGCCTCAATTGGAAATTGAGAGAGTATTGAATTTAGTGGGTTTAGGAGTTCTATTAGATTTAATGACCTACTTGAGGTGAAATTCTAGATAGTATATGAATAGTGGGGAAAGCTGTGACTTGGATTTGGCCTGTGCAAGCTCCTGTGAAAAATTCTCAAATCAATATGTATAGCATACCCGTGAATGAGAGTAATGGATATGGTGGTGATGTGAGTCATTGCCTATGACAGAACTAGATGGTAAAGTCAATACAAATAAGGGATTGTTGTAGAATGGCTAAATGAAAGATGGCCATGAATTTCAAAAATCTAAGAATAGGATGTGAGTTCTCGTTCAAATGTGTTGTTACGTCACGCCTGTTTGTAACTTTTGAATATATGAGTTTGAAACCTTTTTGTCTTATGGTCATGGATTTACTTTCTTGAAGCTTGTTTCAACGAGTTCGAACGAACTTTTCTTTTTGGGTACGTCAGTGGATTCGTCCGTTTTGTGTGTCATGTTCGTTTAAGGTTTTTGAGTGTGTCTTGTTGAAATTTTTGGCATTAGAGTTTTATCTTAGACAAGGTGAACGCGGATGGGGATGACATACAGATAATGTTTGATATCAATATTGAAAGAACAAGTACGGAAAGTAAATGGGATGAAGAACATATTCCGTAATTAGGAGTTCATAGAGACCGAAAGAGCTAAGTGTCGTCGGCAAGCATGGCCTTGGTTGGAACGGTAATGGAGGCAAGTCAAGTAGACAGTAGGTTAAGTAGTTTTATTAGTAACTTTGGATGACTTTATGAATTAGGAGGCCAAAATAAGTGGCTGCTAGTCATTTGGAGATGAAGTACAATCATTATTAGGGTTTCTTAGTCTGATTAGGTAGTTAGAAGGTTGACTCTTAGCTCCAGGTGTGCTTTAAGAAGCATGGAATGGAATAGGAAAGAATTTGAGTATCCAACAAGGTGACCGTTTAGCCATTATCAACATGAAAAGTTGATGGGAGGATTAGGATTTGAATGAATGGAGTACAACATAGGCACAATGTTGAAATGAAACAACTTAAGTAAGATATCATGATTGCATGGAGAAAGCCAAGACGATCTTCTGAGAGACGGAATTTGACAGGAAGGAAATTGGAGGGGTTATGAAATATACATACATAATTACGCTCTCAACGAAATGTAAAAGAGAAAGATGATGGTCAAAAGTATTAGAATAGTGACAAGCACTTAAAATCGAGCAAAAACAGACTCAATATTTAACAAGTTTTCAAAGACTTGGTGGGTGATCCTGGAAATGGGTGCGAACATTCATAAGGAAGCACCAACTTTCCAAAAGTTTAAAATTAAAGAAGGATCAGATAACGATGAAGAAAGCACCATTTAACGATGAGACAAGTTTATTAATTATAAGAGATGATAGAAATAATAGTATTAATGCAAAAGATAGATTAATCAACAAGGTATCGGATGTCAATTAAGATCTTTTTAGGTAATTGTTCAGGGTTGAGGGGGGTAAAGTAGCAATGAGACAATACCAATGCAGAGGTCAAGCTGATTAAGGGGGAGTTGATTACTGACTAAAAGTATGAGAATGGTCATTGATGTGACAGTTTCATAAAAGGAGCCGGTGACAAATTTCGAAACGATGGGTAATTAAAATATTATAACTGGAAGCGTAAACAATTTAGGAACGGAGGGCAATAATAATAAGATGATTTTAATAGTAAAATGAGCTATCTATGGAATGAGGGGCTGTTAAGAGTAAGAAAGATCGCATTACCATTGAAAGAATGGTCGCAAAAAGTAAATTGGGATTTTTATCAAAAGGCACAGAGAACAGATTTGGAAGACGATGGATAGTAAAACTATTACTGAAATGTAGATGAAGTGAAAAATAAGCGATAAGTATAAACAATTTAGATATAGAGGGCGATAAGAATGAAATAATTCCAATTATTGATTATACGGAATCCCAGTTTTGTGCATGAATCCAAAGTCAGAATGGTAGGAGAGTAGTTATCCATGTAATGATTGGATGTTAGGGGGGGAAAGAAAAGATCACATCATCATTAAATTAATGGCCCCGGGTGAATGAGTGGAACAAAGGTAATCGGTGGAGGCATGGGAGAGACATGATCTATCATAATGGTAAGGATTCCCTTGTAAACATTAAAGTCTTGAGATAATTCAATGGAGGAGAGGATGGGTAATGAAGTATTGCTGCAACAATTGTATAGTTTGCAAAACTGTATGAAAAGGAATTACAAATTAAAGTATGTTATTGCTTAATAAGGGGGTTGTCAGTTTTAAGCGGTATCTCCGGAGGTCAGGAAAGGTGTTAACAATGCTATTTAGGCAGATAGGGAGCCTATTATCAAGTGTGCAAAAATCAGTGGACTCTCATTTGGATCAATACTGGAATTCCTACCATTAAGGTTTTTGAGAACTTGGAGGGGTCAAAGGAAAGTTGTCGGGGCTTTGTTTGATACCCAGGTATCTCATGGATTTTAACGCCCCTCAATTCTCTGTCATTATGAAAATGCTCTTTTGAAATTTGACATCTGAACATTCGCTTGTCAGATTTTCATAGGATCCAACAATCGACGACTATATGCATGCGTAACTTATCTCATCAATTTCCTACCAATACATTCAGTAATCCCCAAAGTTCAATCCTAATAATCATCGTATTTCATTTGCTTTTCCAATGATTATTTGTTTTCCTAAACCTGATTTACTTATGGCAATGGGGTCCAATGATTATGCTTCCCAAAGACAACAACCCCATCGATATCATTGGCATATCCTCAAGCCTCTTCCCGACGGTTTCTCCTTTTTAGATGATTGTCTTTTCTGGATCCTTATTATTCCCAAAAGCTTATTTATCAAATTACCTGATGCTCCATAAGGCCTAATCTTCCCCCCTTAAAATATTTTATTCCATCTAATGAGTATTGCTGAGCCTCTTAATACGCATGGCCTAATCCCAAAATAAGAGAAATTATTAATACTGTCTCCTTAGAATCTTTTATTATTTGTTGAACTTCAGTTGTCAACCCAAATAAGCTTCCGTGCATAATCAAATTTGTCTGCCCCATTATACATTGTGATGTCCTTACAATACCATAAAAACTTCTAAAACTATCTCCAAATGTTGCTGCTGGATGGTCTGCGTTAGAAAATCCATATATTTTATTCCTAATCCCCAAAAGATATGAAATCCAATCTAAAAAATCATGATGTCCACTAAAACTTTTGTTGTGGATACAAAGCATTCACATGGGAAGGTTCCGAAAACCACAAAATTGCGTACTTCCCGAACCTATTGGAAGCTAACTCGTCCAGCTATCACTGGTCATGAATTCTTCCCGCACCAATTGATACCAGTTTCTTCCCAAAGTGATCCCTATTTCAGGTCTGTTGATAGCTCAATAACCATATTTTTGTAATATTTTCATCACATGACCACTCACTAAAATCATTCTTTAACTCATATGGATCTACATGAACCTCTCGATATTCATCCCCAATACTAAAGATCACAAAATCGCATTTAGAACGATCTAAATCCAGCATTACATCCTAAATGTGCATGATCATAAACAATTTTAAACATTATTTGCCTTCAAATGTCCTCGAATATATACCATCTAAAACCCATTTATGGCAATCTCCAAGTACCTGTAAATTTTGATTAATAGGGGTAGTCATCGTCGACCCAACTACCCTATAGAATTCTCTCTCACACACATCCTTGATGTGGATTGCCCAAATGGAGGCATACGTGTGTCTTAGGTCAACGATCTAAATTTCAGAACGTCCACCACTCATTTATTACTGACAGTCTTGATCACTGCCGTATATGCATCTAGGGTAAGGAATAATGACTCATCCGTACTTAATAGTCGATAGCCCAATAGGTTCACATGCTTTATTGGCGCCTTAGCAACACCTTCTTGGTATGACATCTTATCTTGACCCATAACATTAATATTAGATCAGTTTGCATCACATAGGCTATTGAATTGCCCAACGGGGCTTCTCATACTCATTGATTATGGTAAAGCATCCATGACACTATGATAGGCCAGACCCTCATCATTCTCATTTCTGTAACTTTGCGATATACCCATAACATCCCCATGACGCACTTAGACATATGTACTCCTGGTCACATATTTATCTTACCGCTCTAGCCTACCTCATAGGCATTCCTATAACTTACAGTGATGCTAAACCTAGGCTCTGATACCATAACTGTAACGCCCCCAAAAGCTAACGCTACTTATCTTAACTTAACCATGAATTTATTAATCTACAGCGGAAGATTTTTGTTGTGAAAGGAGGCGTTACCGCCGTTCCTGGATGGAACAAGGCTTGTCTAATTTAGTAAATAACTGAAATCACCTCAAATAGATATTTGTTTCCTCATACTGCTTGTTCCCCATGTGGTAACTTGATGTATTAATGCGAAGTATTATTGTCCTCGGATTTCAATGGAATAGCAACACATAACCTTTCAGTCTGAAAGCCTATCATCACTGTGGGCGCTGACTAGCTAGCAATCAGTAAATGTCCCTTATTTTAGCGGCTTTCTGGTTTCTCAGGAGAATTGTTGTTCCCTTCTTCTCATACCTAAAACAGAAAACATGAAAACATGCAAATGATGAGTCGAAGCTCAGCACGTACATTCCTATGTGATAAAATAAGTTTGTGGTAAATGAGTTGGACCGGCCGCATTTCAAACCATTTTTGCTTTGCAAACAGGAGAGAGAGAATGTATAAGTAGAATTGATTTGCTGGTTATTATCTGAAAGTGCACCCCTTGATCGATGTACATCTTGAAACGATCATACTTTGGGTGCTCACCCCCCAGGCCGATCGAGAAGCCTGAGTTGACGTCGCGCGCGGGTATATTGGTCGGCATAAGCCTTGATAATTGCTGGGCATAAGCCCTGATGATGATTGGCGAGGCCACTTGTTTATGTGACAAAAATATTGAAAAATTGATTCATTAAATGAATCTTATATTAATTTTGCATTGCTGAGAACACTGTGAGTTTTTGAAGAGTATAAGCAATGTACGTACCTAGTCTTTGAGATTCTCTCTCTCTTTTGAAAAATGTACACTTGCAGCTTGAACCGACAGATGTGGCCTCCCTCCTACTTTGCATATATAATTCTCTTTTGATTAGTACAAGGTTATGAAATTTGTTATCAATATGTAAAAAGTTATTGGCCTGACTTTACTTGGTTTTGCTTTTCATCCTTGTCCTTAGATACTGCAAATATTGGCTTAATGAACGTGATAAATGCGTAAAGGGGATAACAGTGTTATTATTACCTTATTGTAATCATTGGTATAAGTTCGTTACTTCCTTGCTTTGTTAAATTATTCCCAATATGGGCTCTTGTTATTAATGTCTGTCATTGCATAATTTAAATTATTACCCTATGGTCATTTATGCCCGAATCATTATTAATGTTTTTAGTGCCATTACTAGTTCCTGGTATTGCTATGTGAAGGCAATAAATGACATAACGACAATCACTACTATGACCATAATTCTAGAATGTTCTGTAATAGCCTTACTCAAGACATGAGTTTTTCTTCCAAAAACGTAACGTAATGAACCCATATAATCACATTTCATTAAACATGACATCCTGATCAAAATTCGTAATTCAGAAAATACATGCTTGGAATTCATGACTTACAACGTGTACCTCCAAATTCACGACTTTTTAGTATAAATGCCCCAATAATATGTATATTTTTCAGAAAAATTGTTACAATGTTATCCAACTCAATAGCTCCCAATAATCAATGCATTAACTGATCTTCAGCATAAAGTTATCAGACAAATTTTTCCTCGATTTCATAACCTTGAAACTATAGTGAATGCATTCATATCATGATTAACAACTCGTAATACCTCAATCGTTACAATTAATCATGAAATTATATGATTGACATTTACCGCTTGACATGAATATCTTTAATATACTAAATCATAAAATATCAAATGTAAATTTTTAAATCGAGAAACCAAGAATTACTCACCTCGAAATTGCTCCAAAATCCAAAACTTTAATCTCCTCTTCCTCCTTTCCTTTTTTTTTCCCTTTTTCCTTTCTTCTTTCTCTCTCCTCTTTCTCCCTCTTCCTCTCTCTCTCTCCTCTCCTCTCTCTCTTCTCTCTCTCTCTCCTCCTCTCTCTCTCTTCTTTCCCCCTCCCCTGACCACGCGTGTGTGTGTGAGAGATGAGAGGCCCCCTCCACATATATATATATATATTGGAGTAAGGGCAAAATGGTAAAATTAGTTTTTTTTTTTTTTGGGACTAATCTGAAACTTTCCCTTTTTTTAGATTTTTTTGGAAAAAAATCTGGAAAAATCTGGAACCTTTTTTTTAGTCGGATTGACCGCGTTGACCGGTCAAAGTCAGTTTGACCGGTCAAACCGACTTTGACCCTTCTTTTTTTTTTTTTGGGCGTTAGCAGGGCAGACGTCCAACTATTCTTTTAGAATTTTAATGAATTATTTTAGGAGTAATCAAAACTTTATTTCGAGGCCATTCTGCCGATTCAACCTGCAAAGGTATATATGTACATAAAGAGAATGTTGGAATGAAATGAAAAAAATGCTAGATTGAAATGCGGGGCCCAACTTGATTAATTTGTAATTATGATGTAATATGAATATTGGGGTCGGGTCGTTACATTTAGAGATTCAA
The DNA here is from genome assembly GCA_029747015.1 of Carnegiea gigantea. Classification (NCBI taxonomy): domain Eukaryota; kingdom Viridiplantae; phylum Streptophyta; class Magnoliopsida; order Caryophyllales; family Cactaceae; genus Carnegiea; species Carnegiea gigantea. Next base: position 853,724 of record JAKOGI010000133.1, on the reverse strand, counting down.
AGTAACAAAAGAAAGCAAAATAAAAGTATTTCTCAACTACACCCAAAGCGACAAATCATTGAAAAAAAAAAAAGAGAAGATAATACTAATTAAACTGGTGTCCATTGTCAAGTGGGAAGCGGCAAAAGTCGAAGTAAATAGTGGAGTGAGAGAATCAATTAGGATTTTCCTTATTGATTGATCAATTATATTACTTAGGTCATAATCAACCACTCAGTTACCATGCTTCACATAAATAAAGCAATTGAAATTCAAGGAAGCCATGTGTAAGGAAAGAAAGAAGAAAGAAAGACGACTGGAAGGGCTAGCGAATTGGGCACCGATGGAAAAGCCAGAAAAGTAAGAAGAATTTACCGGCACCGATGAAATGGATCATCGCTGGCCAGCAAGAGAGTGGCAGTAGGAGGGTGGAGATGAAGGTGGGGAGGTCGAGGAGAAGGAGATTGGAGGTGAAAGTTGTCTAAGATTGAGGTAAGGTAGGAATCGATTTATCAATGACATACGTGTAATTTCATTAGACTTTTGGACAGTATAGTAATTTTCACAAACAGTCATTCTCAAAAGCTAATGAAAATAGTTGTTTGAAAAAGAGTTATTTAGTGCAAAACAACTCTTTCAAGTAGTTATTCACCAAACACCTATTTAACTGTTTGGCTTAGTCAAAACAGTTAAAGTCTCTCCAAATATCTTTTTTTTTTCCCCTTAAATAACGCTTATTACCAAACACCTCCAAAGACAAAATAATACATTTAGTACATCTCATTATTTTCCATCATATAATTCACCAAACAAGATAAAGAAAATAAGTTGACCATTTATTTTCTCCTACATATTGTTTTACCATTAATCCAAGCCTATTGCAGTTCATTCAAGTAACAGAGGTCCGGTTATTCTAATGTAAATCCAAAAACAACAATATCTAACTAATAGTTCCGATTTTATCAGATATCTCTGGAGACTGGAGCGACAACAAAAATATCTAGAAATATCAATAAATCTCAGAACATTCTAGAACTTTGGCGACCAAATGCCCAACACAACCAGAAACCTGTTTTACGTTTGGGCGATGCTCACAAAACCACGTCTAGCAAAACCACCTTCGTCTCAAATAAATATCTTCTTTTTGACCAAATCCCTGTCAAAATTAGAAGGCAGCCACACATACAGTAGCACTGAGAGCAAGAAACTTCTGAAGATCCTTTCAGAAACTTCATGTCTTTCTAAAGCAAAATCCGCTGTTTCTCTCTCTTCTCTCTAGAACCTTCTTCTCCACCTCCTTTTATTCCCGCCATCACATTCCCACCGACCCACATAAAATCCATCGTCTATCAAGCTAAACTCCCAAAATCCACGATCAAGAATCAGTACTATCTCTGAAAAAAGCTCCCATCTTTTCAGGGTTCTTGAAATTGCGCCTTTTTTTTTTATGGACAAAGTGGTGGTGAAGGAGGAGGCGGCCAATCCCTGTGACGCGGGTGCATCGTCTGTTCCTGGATCGTCGTCATCATCATCGTCGAGCTTCTCTGCTCATCCAATGGAGGGGCTTCACGAGGTGGGCCCCCCTCCATTTCTCTCCAAGACCTTCGAAATGGTGGAAGACCCTGCTACAGATTCGATTGTGTCTTGGAATCAGGCTCGGAACAGCTTCGTTGTTTGGGATTCGCACAAATTCTCGACGGTGCTCTTGCCCAGATACTTCAAGCACAGTAATTTCTCCAGCTTCATCCGCCAGTTGAATACTTATGTAAGTGTTCATGATGAATATTGCTCTTTTGTCTTAAGTGTTAGTGTTGCCCACCATGTGCTTGTTGGAATGCTTGTATGACACCATGTTGCTGCCACTTTTTGTTGGGGAGTTTGAAAGTGTGGGTTTAGTTTGTTTGTGTGATTCAGGTCTGATTGTCATCTAGGCTTTGGCTAGTTGATGCTTATGGTAAGGAATGCTTTCTTTGTGTATTGCAGATTACACAAATTAAGGACGTGGTTGTTGAAGTGTTGTATATAATTCGTGAGGTTATGTTATCTGAGACTTTGTTTCTTTTTGCGTATGTGGTAGTTTCATGGTTTGGGTTAGAATTGTCGATTTCGGGGCTTTAAGAAATAGTGAGTTTGTATGCATTTTGTCAAAGCAGGATAGTAAGATTCACATTTCTAAATGTTGGATTCTACGTGGGTTTTGATTTCACTGATTTTGGGAGTCTGCTGAGTGTATACATGTGTTGACCTCCCTACTTGGATGGTGGAGTTGTTATTGTCTTCAATCTATGTGATGGGAAGTCTACGTTAGGAGTAGTTTGATTGTAACATCCGAGATGGGAACTGGAGTAAGGATTAAGGAAAACCCCAACTATGGCCTATGTAATTCACACCTTTTGGGGATTATTTTCTGCATGTACGACTGCTTTGCATCCCTGAATACTTCTGCTCATATTTGTAGGCCTGCAGTGCTGCCTGCCGCCTGCTTTGTTGATTTGCTTCAGAGAAGAGCAAGATACGAAGACATGTGTTTGGACCGTTGTGAGTTGTAGCTGAGTCAAGAATGTAAATATGCTGTCTGTATATCTTGTCACAATCTTTGACATCTCCCTGTGAAGAGTTCACGGTTCTGGGCTTTCATGACCTACAGAGTGCAGATTCAGTTTTTTTATGTGTGGAATCCATTGAAATTAGTGCTATTGACTTAGCATTCTTCTTGGGCTTCAAACTCTGATGGACTTGTTGCGTTGAAGGTTATTGTAACTATGATAGTATCATAATTGGGTGATAAATGTGCTCCACATCGCAGCTGATTACTATGTCCTGAGGACAGGCTCAGTTGCTGATCATCTTGCTATTGACAAATGCTGCAGGGTTTCAGAAAAGTTGATCCGGATCGCTGGGAATTCGCAAATGAAGGATTCCTGGGAGGGCAAAAGCATCTGTTGAAGACCATTAAAAGGAGGAGAAATGTAACACCAAGCACTCAGCAGCAAGGGGGGCCTTGCATTGAGTTGGGACAATACGGATTGGAGGGCGAGATGGAAAGATTAAGAAGGGATAGAAACGTGTTAATGTCTGAAATTGTGAAGCTGAGACAACAGCAGCAGTTATCAAGGGAGCAACTTGTAGCTATGGAGGCTCGGATGCAGTTTACTGAGAAAAAACAACAGAAGATGATGGCATTCCTAGCCAAAGCCCTTGTGAATCGGTCATTTGTTCATAACTTGGCTCAACAGAACGAGCAAGGGGCGTTGAGGGGCATTGAGATTGGGAGGAAACGAAGATTGACAGCCAGTACACGTGGAGAGAACTTGCAAGAAGACATGGTATCTGCTGCAGCGGAAGCGACCCAGGTCGTACAAGAGGGGTTGGCGGCCCTGGAATCAGATATTGCCACACTATTCTCAGCTGCATTACAAAATGAATCAATCAGTGACACTCAGGAACCCCAGGGAGAACTTGACCCCAATTTGGTGCCCTTGACAGCTGAGCCCATTGTGGCAAATGCCAATGATTTGAACTGGGCAGAACTGCTGAACGACGACTTGATTGGTGGCTCTGAAGAGGAGGAAGGGAATGTCCCAGTTGAGGACTTGGTCCCTAACCCTCCTGACTGGGGTGAGGATCTAGAAGATTTGATCGATCAAATGGGTTTTCTAGGGTGAAAGCCTTGAAGGCGCACGCATTCTGCATATGGTGTTGGTGCAGTTGGTTAGAGATTGTGACGGTTATTTTTTGGGTATTTGGCTTCCTCAGCCTTTGCCTCTGCTTCTCATCTTAGGGTGTGTTAAAACAATCGAGGATTGTTCAGTATATCTGTTACTATTGTGATAGTTAAGTAATCAAGGCATAATTTTGTCGGGCTTTGTGATGCAGAAGGCAGGAGGATTCAAGGGGCCAGAGAACCAATGATGGAGAACTTGTTTCCTGATTGGTTTAGTGATTGATTGAGATTGCTTTTTGTGTAATTTTTTTTTTGTATAACGCGATTCTATGCTGTTGTGTTTTTCAGGCTAAATTGTGTACAAGGGTAGCAGCCAGCACCATTTTTCATGCAGAGGTTGGTTATACATCTGATCCTCACGTGGTGAATGCACTGCTAACACAGGAATGTGTGGGGGTGAAGGATGTGATATCACTGTATAGAGATGCATCAGATTCTGGTGTATTTTTGAAGTTGTGCTCGTTTTCTACACTGTAATTCACATTAAAATAGCATCCCTTAGATTGTGAGGGTGCAGTCAAGTATAGTTCTTGTCTTAGTGCAGTTGGAGTTCTGATGGCATCCAATGTTCTGGAATTGGCGAGATTGCACTGCAGTCTTCCGAAGAGGGTTTGACACTGTTGTCACTGTTCTTTTGTCATTCAAGCTTGAATTGGTTTCATACAGTAGGCAAATAGAAATCGTGCTGAGTAGAGTTTCGCTGCTGTAAATTGTGCTTGATATGCTTTCAAATATGGAATTATGATAAATCCAGCTAGACAGTCCTGGTTGTATCGAAAAGCTTGCAAAATTCTTCAAATTCTAAATGATTCAAAGTTTGAGTAAAAGCACTGAATAAAAAGTTAGGTTAGTGAAGCTAGTGAAAACAACAGTTGAAACTAAATTCTGAACATCATAGTCAAGATTTTTACAGAATAAAAAAATATTTAGTAGAAATAAGTAATGTAAAAAAATTTTAGTGGAAATAAGTAATGTAAAAAAAGAGTAAAATCTACATGTATATAGTACTCTAAGGCACTATTAAAGGGATCTAAAAAGATTAAAATGATTACCTATATTGTCAAAGTTAAACATTTCTTATTTAGAAATCGCACTTTGAAATGGTAGACAAAATATGTTGAAAAGCCTTGGAGTGGTTTGTGGATTATTTGCTGAGATAACTATTTCGAGTTATTGTCTACTGTCGATAAGATGTCAGGACATTGCACCGTGATCCAACTGCTGAAGACCATTGAAGTTGGAATGTCATCATATAGTTTAGAGCTGTCACCGGACCTAATGACGCTAACAGGAGTAAAATGCATCAGAAGCCGCATTTTAACAAAGGTGAAAAACCAACCATTTTGGTACAAGGATTACTTAGTGACTTGGCACCAAATAAAAATAGGACAAGCCCCTTAAAGCTGAAGACACCACTAAATCAATGTCAAATTTGCAATGATTGAAGACCAATAACAAATACAGAAAAATTGCCCTTGTCGAAAGTGAGAAAATGGCTTTATAATACTCCACCCTCATCTCAACTTCAACACTAGGCCTTCAACTTATTCAAGCCCCTTTTCTCTCCAGATTGACAGGGGGCACCTGCTCAGACACCATGTTGATGTTTAGCTTGGTTATAGTAGTAGGTGGTTTGGCAATAGTGTATTACTTGTATGGTCCATATTGGAAGGTAAGAAGGGTGCCTGGTCCTCCAGCCTTCCCTTTGGTAGGTCACCTTCCCTTGCTTGCCAAGTTTGGTCCTTCTGCTTTCTCGTCCCTTGCCAACCTTTTTGGCCCAATTTTCAGGTTCTTTCTCGCTCTCGCTCTCTTACATGATAAAACTTAGTCTGAACTTTCAACCATCACATTAAGTCTCTTCTATAATGGCGACCTTTCTATTAAGGGTTTCTAGGTTGAGACCTTGTATATGGACTCTAATACCAACGATTTCATGCATACTCTTATTTTTTTGTTAACAGGCTAGACTTACCTTTAACTAAAAGTTCACAAACGATAACATGTCATTATTAATATGGTTCTATTTAGTTTTTGCTAGCTATATATGTCTAGCTAGAAGTTCTGAAATTGTTAAAAAAAAAAAATTATGCAGGGACACGTGAGTATAAAAGGGATTGAGCTCTGTTTGTGAAAATTGATTTTTTTATATCCAGTTTTATGTTCACCTGAATCATCAATAACACCAGATACAATGAACATCTTGCAACACTTTTTGTAATATTTTTAATCCCTATTATTAGACACTAAAAAGATATAAAGTAGCTTGTAGGGCCGTAGTCTCCCATATTTTTCATTTTTGATTATTTTTTGTTTTTGATTATTTTTGGCTCATTAAACTTAAAAGAAAGCATAACCAAGAAGTTGACAAAAAGAATTGACATAAAAAATTATCAATGCCATTTTTTAAGAACTTTATCAGTTAAATGAAACGACGTAACATATTTGACTTGTCAATTTTGTGGAGGGTGCAGGTTTCAGATGGGTAGACAAGCACTAATAATAGTAGCAGATGCTGAGCTTTGCAGAGAAGTTGGGATAAAAAAGTTCAAATATATTCCCAATAGAAGCATTCCTTCCCCTATTTCTGCCTCTCCTCTTCACCAGAGAGGTCTTTTCTTCAGCAGGTACACATGCTTTTCACTTTGCTTAGAGCCTCTCTGGTTCATTGATGCTTATTCTTATAAATCAAGCATATTTTTTGTGGTCATTGGTGAATTCTAGTACATGTTATCTTGTCAAAACATTGTCATAGGGGCATGTCACCAATGAAATTTTCTTTCAATAAACTTTTCGTGCTTTCTTTTTTTGTTTTTTTTTTTCCGGTTGCATTGCCTGTTATTTAGAAATAATGATAGTGATAATTATTTGATCATCTAATGCATGAAAAAGACCTGTCAAAATAACATTGCTGCCTATTCCATAACTTCAAAATAACTGCCTAAATTTTTGTCTGTTATTATGTTATGTTTTCTTTATAACCTTTACACCAATAAAAATTGACTAGCACCTTATTATCTAATCTAACACAGCTCGAAACCGATCTTCATAAGGCAATGCAATTTAGCTCGGCCTTCAACAACCCTATTGTCATGTTTACTAAAACATTGAATTCGCAGGGATTCAAGATGGGCAACAATGAGGAACACCATAATCTCAATGTACCAACCTTCTCATCTAGCTAGTCTAGTGCCCACCATGCAATCCTTCATTGAAACTGCCACCCAAAATCTCGACACACATTCCCACAAAGAACAAGAAGAAGAAGAAGAAGAAGAAGAAGACGATATAGTTTTCTCAAACCTTTCCTTGAAATTAGCAACTGACATAATAGGGCAAGCAGCATTTGGGATCAACTTTGGCCTGTCCAGACCAAATTCATCTAATGATTACCCGAAGAGCAATGAAGTCTCAGATTTTATCAACCAACATATATACTCCACAACCACACTTAAGATGGACTTATCTGGCTCGTTTTCGATCATTTTAGGCATGTTAATGCCCTTTCTTCAAGAGCCCTTTAGGCAGGTTTTTAAGAGGATTCCAGGGACTATGGACTGGAAGATCGAAAGGACTAATAGGAAGTTGAGTAGTCGACTTGATGAGATTGTCGCAAAGAGAGAAAAGGAGGTGCAACGAGATTCGAAGGACTTCTTGTCCCTCATTCTTAATGCAAGGGACTCAGAGAAAGTGTCAAAGAGTTTATTCACCTCGGATTATATCAGTGCACTTGCTTACGAGCACCTTCTTGCTGGGTCTGCTACAACTGCTTTTACACTGACTTCAATTGTGTATTTGGTTTCTGGGTATCCCGAGGTTGAGAGGAAATTGATTGAAGAGATTGATGGGTTTGGACCGAATAATCGAGTGCCAAGTGCCTCTGATCTTCAGCATAAGTTTCCCTATCTTGATCAGGCAAGTCCTAGGGTCCATTTTATTCATCCAGATATCTCTTCTTTGAAATTTTGAAAAGTTCAACATATGAAATTTGAATAAATCTGGATGAATGTAGATTACGTAAGACTAACTAAAATGTGAAAATTACAGGTAATCAAAGAGGCCATGAGGTTCTACACAGTTTCGCCGTTGATTGCAAGAGAAACTGTTGCACCAGTTGAGATAGGAGGTTATCTCCTTCCAAAGGCAAGTATAACTCTATATGTCATTATAATTTTAGCAGCATATCTTGAACAAAAAATAAACTGTCTTGCTATGTTCGAGGGATTAGGGGACATGGGTGTGGCTGGCTCCAAGCGTTCTTGCCAAGGATCCCAAGAACTTCCCTGACCCAGAGAAGTTTAGGCCCGAGAGATTTGACCCAAATGGCGAAGAAGAGAAGAAGAGACATCCATATGCACATATACCCTTTGGAATAGGTCCAAGAGCTTGCATTGGGCAGAAATTTGCGTTGCAAGAAATAAAGCTCTCGATTATCCACTTATACCGTTATAATGTGTTTCGACACTCTCCCAACATGGAGACACCTCTGGAGCTTGAGTATGGAATAGTTCTCAACTACAAGCATGGAGTCAAGCTTCGAGTCCTTCCACGAAAAACAAAAGCTAATTGAGAGCAAAAGAGAGATTGTAGACACTATGGGTTTATTTACTGAAATCAAGTGGAACATCACTCAATACTACATTACAACATGAAAGACTCTACATAGCTACAGCAAAAAGAATTTTACCAATTACGATGTTCCGAAACAACAAAGTTTCGTCTCTTTTGTTTCTCAACTCACAAAAGCAACAAGCTGTTGACATCAACAAACAGGACTGCTTAGCTTCTTCAATTATAAAAGCTGTTCTCTTTCTCCCTTGGCCTCGTTGAGTTCTTCTCCAATTGGCTGGGGGGCAAATTCACGGGCCTAGAGAAGTTAACCGAAGGAGGATCAAACCCTGAAAACCCCGCAAGTCTCTTAGCAAACTGAAACTCATCCATTGACTGCCTCTGGAGCCTCTGAGTTTTCCACTTGGCCTTAGTTGATTCAGTAAGATTCATATAAGTAGGCTTACTATTAACATTACCAGCACTCTCCTCTCCCCTAGAAACGGGGGTAGTGGATGTGCATATTGAGGAGGAGGCAGAGCTTTCTTCACATCGAAATTCTGAGCTAGGACTAGATGGTGGGTGAGTCCCTTGTCTAACTAAGGGAGGTCTTGCTGAGATTCTCGTGGTCATGTTGTTCTTTCTGACTTTCACTGCACATTGAAGTTCAGAAGATGATTTTGGGTAAGTGTCTTTGAGTGGATTGACAATGGTTTTTGGAGTCACTTCTGGTGTTGGGTTGTGAGCTTCTTCCATTATTAGTCTGTTTTCCCATGGTTTTGCTGCCATCCACCTTTCTAGCCAGCTCCAACTGTTCTTGTCAACTTCTAAGCTCTTGAAAGTGGATGCTGATATGTTTGTTCTAGTGTCTAAATTAGATGCTGGTCTGATCTGCTGAAGGAAAACCAAAAAAATTCAGTAAATACAATAATTGACTGGAACATTGCTAAGACATCAGCCTAGCAAAACTCACTCTCACCTAATTACCCAACCCAAGTAATCGATCTGATCCAAACCGAAGTGACAGGAAATTTCTCTACTGAATGTATTCTTGATAACAGTTAGAAACTGACATAAACCCCAAATCACCTAAGCTGACTGAATCCAGTGTGAACAATTTATCAACCAATTCTAATTGTACCCCATATTAGCTATTATAGACATAACCAAATAACTTATCCCAGAGGTCAATGAGCATATGCAAATGCAAGTCCAAGACTTACGAGAAAGCAACTAACCTTTTGAGCAAGGGAGTAAGCAAGGGCTCTTTCCCTCCTGAAAGCCCCTTCTTGCCTCATTTGCAGCTTTGTTTTCACCTCTTCCAGAGTTCCTTTACTGTCACACCACCCTTCCTACACAATTTGAACATTGCATGTCAGAAATGAAGGAACCCATACGAATTCAACATGGCCAAGAATCTCAAAACTAGACCGAATTTTGTTATCAGTAAATACATGTTGAAGTTTACCTCAGCTTGCTTCAAGAGCTCAGCCTTAGTTCGATGTTCATCGAGCAGCTTTTGAACGGCTTGCCCTTCAATGGACATCCTTACACGCCGAGCTCTGACTCGAGCCTGAACCCGAACCAATGCCTGCATGCATCTCAGTGTCAAAGCAGCTTGCTTCCTGACTTGTCGCCCTCGAACCAGAGCTTGCAGCCTCACTATGCCCTTCAATGCCCTTAAAGCCCTTCTTGCCTTAATTTTATAGAAGAATCAGTTTAGATATATACCCACTTCACTCAGAAAACAAGATGTACAATGCCCTGTAAACTAATCAATTCATAAAGGCCAACCATTCATCTTATAGTCTTAAAACAAAGAAATCAAAAATACCCAACTTGAATCATTTTCTATTCTCTCTCCTAACTGGTTTTAGACCCACCGAGTCCATCTCTTTCGTGCATTTGAATTGGGGTTCAAGTTATCCAAAAGATTACATTGAACCCAATGAAAAACACAGGAGATGAATGTGAGTCTGTGAGATACAGACACAGAAAGAAACCCAAATTACCAAGAATCCACGGAAGGCAGTTTGAATGCGAATGGCAGCCCATTCTTCTCTAACAGCCCTAAAATTCCGAGGAGCAGCCCGAACCACAGTGGCCACGGCTGCATTAAACGCATCCTTTTGAGACGGCGAGCTAGAACCCTCGGATGCTGATGTCTTATGGTGCCTTCCCTTGAACCCTTTCCAAGTGTTCAAATCTCCTGATAGCCTCCTCCATAGCTTCCATTTCTTCCCCGATTTCTCCTTCAAAAACCCACAAAGTAAAATCAATCATTTTGAACAAAAAAGATCAAATCTTTCAAGTGCATTACTGAACAAAACAGAGAGGTTGAAAAGATGAAAGACATAAGATCGTATTTTTGAGGTTGGAACTTACATGGGCGTCTGCCTTTTCGGGTTTTTTGAAGCCTATAAGGGCTTTCATCCACCTACCAGAAGCACCCATTAAAGTAAGAACTAGCTCTTCCTAGATAGATTGAGAGTGGGATTAATAACAGAGAAGAATGACAGAGAAATATATGCTGATGATTAAATAAGTGATGCAATCATGGAAATAAATCAGGGAATTTGAATCAATGTGGGTCATTAATTAAACACAAAAAGACAGAGAGGGAACCAATGAGCTCAATCGAGCAGCAGCTGCAGTAACTCAGAGAAAACTGTCAAAAGCGCACTTTGAAATATGGACGGAAGCAAACAATGGAAGAGAGAGAAACAGAGTGAGCAATGAGTTCGTGGGGATTGCTTAGTGGGAGTTGTGGTCTTGTGGAGTAACGCGCAGAGAGGGAGAGAGAGGGGTGACCCCACGATTCGGAATTCAAAAATTGTTAACGGATATAAGGCCGCGTTCCGCTCCACTTCAGTACTAGAAGTCTACAAGTCAGCAACCCACCAAATTTTTACAATTCACCTATGTATAACAGTTGACATTGAAAATGTTTGATAACAATAGTTATTTGGAGAAAAATAGCTATTTGAAAGGATTTTAGTTGTTTTAGCTAAAGGATGTTTGGTTAAAAGTTGTTTGTAATAGTTATTTAGCTCCAAAAAGTCCTTTTTGAAAAAGATATTCTCATTAGCCTTTTGAGAAGAGTTTTTTTGTGAAATTGACATAATTGTTCATAAGTTTGAAAAAATTACACACATCTCATTAAAAACTAATTCATAAATAAGGGTATAAATGAAAATTTGCCAACATATTTTTTAGGAACGGCTAGTTTTTACCAAACACTTTAGGGGTGTTTGGTAAACAGTTTTTTTGAGAGCTTTTTGTCCAAAAAGAGCATTTTTGACCAAAATTAGCTGTTCGATTAAGTAAAAAAACTAATTTGAATATTTGGTAAAAGAGCTTTTTATAAGAGTTTTTTGGGTCCAAAAAGCTAATTTGAAAAAGCTAATTTCATGAGCTTTTTGGAAGAACTTTTTAAAAAATATTAGCTTTTTATCTCACAACTTTATCTGAAACAGCTAATTTTATCAAATAATTTTTCAACAAATAGCTATTTCAAACAGTTAATACAAACAGCTAACTCAAACAGTTAACAGCTAACAACTAATACAAACAGCTAACAGCTAACAGCTGTTTGCCAAACAGTTTTAATATAAACAACTAATTCAAACAACTAACAGCTAATACAAATAACTAAAAGCTGTTTGTCAAACATGGCCATTATTTAAAAAAAAAATGGTAGAAAAGTTGTCTACCTTTGAATAGACGAAGGGTTTTTTCTTTTCATCAGAACATATGAGTTGGTAAATAGATGAAGTTGGTTGAGATTGATATAAGTGGGTTAAAGTAAGTTGAAATTGATTTTTTTTATTGAAGTTTGTGAAATGGTTTGAAATGAATTGATGTGGGTTGAAGTTGATCGAAGTTAGTAATTGAATTTACCAACAAAAAGAACATGGTGAAACTATGAGATTACAGTTTCTCTCTAGACAGAAGACACCCCCAAAAAAATAATATTTGAAATAAGAATTGAAAACTCACAGTCTTCCCTAACTTTTCTTTAATAGTTTCTATTATCGTCCATCATCTAAAGCAAAAGAAGTGGAGACTTGTTATTTTCTTTTGGTAGGCATTTTGATTTGTTGCATTTTTTCTTATGATAGGAGAGGTGAGAATAGGGTTGCTCATGTCTTAATTTGTCTCTAGCTATTTTCTGTTTTCTTTAGGGAGTAGTTTGGAGAGGGCTTGAGTAAAATTTTAGACCTGGTCTTGAAAGACCTTTGTGCTAGTTATGTTACTATTTAAGGAAATCTCCTCTTCTTGTGAAAAGAAATAAAAGAGAAGTGAACAGTTGTTGATAAATAAATATTTTTAAAAAGTTCGATTATGTTTCCAACAACACATACAACTCAACAAAGACAAAACAAGATTTTTGGTATTGCAATTTAAATTGGATGTCTATTTGAACTTTAAATGGTTACAAACTCAACTAAATAACGATACGAAAAATGATAAAGTATCGCATAATATTAAAAGTTCATTATCTTTACTTTTTTAAAAAAAATGATAGTTTGATTTGTTTTAGTTAAATACATACCAATTTATCAGATATGATCATCCATAAAAGAATTGTTGCTTTGTTAGCCTTTCTTGATTGAAAAATACAGGAAAGAAAAGAATTTTGTAAGGATGACACATTGCATAATAATCAACAAGAAAGGCATTCAACCAACATTGATGAGAAATGATGAGGCAAAGGGGGAGGGAGAAGTTGATGATTGATGACTATGGCATAATATGCAAGATGGGAGGGGAATAACAAGGTCACGTTTTTGGGAAGGCTATGAAAGCTTCTTTGTTTGATGAGACCAAAAATTGAATAAAAGTTAATTTTAATTGGCATATGAAACAAAGAGAAGGAAAAACAAAGAAGGATCTCAGTGATTTTGAAATTCAAACATTGATTTGTTTAAAAACTGTCCAAATATTCAAGTTGCTTTGAAGGAAAAGGAGTCGTCTATGTTTTGTTTGTAAAAAGAATATTTTTTTACACTACTATAAATCTAACTAAGCATTTTAAAATAGGGTTTTGAAATTTTAATAATCTCAACTTTTACCGATCTAATGCAGATTATTTTTACATCACACGGGAGTGGGTTGTACTTTACTCCAATTTAATTCCAGTATACTACCACCGACTTCCAGTCACTCTGACTCGGTGATCAACATGTATATTATACTCCTTGGAGCACATACTCTCAAGAACCACATCAACAAATATATTTAAAATACTAATATATGACAAATACACGTGTAAAAAATACATATATATGGACGAGGAGAACATGAGCTCCCAGGAGCACATAAGAAATTGCCCTCGGTGGTGGGATGATGTGGTGGTTGTGAAATCCTATGTGTACAATTAACTAAATAAAATAAAAGGTCTCTCTACTATGTAAGCAATGTTTGTATTCCTTTAAGTGTGCACTCTCACTTTAGAATGAACTTTTAATCTCAACCATTTAATTTTAAATAGATGGCCGAGATTAAAAGAGAGTATATATATATATATATATATATATATATATATATATATATATATATATATATATATATATATATATATATATATATATATATATATATATATATATATATATATATACATATTTTATTATTAAAAAGAAATTGAAAATTTTTCAGTTCAGGGAGGAAAGAGAGGGATAGAATTTTTAAAAAGAATTTTTAGCCCATAAAATTGCCGACATGTTAAAAAAAAAAAAAAAAAACCCTATTCATTTACTAACAACACACCCACTTAGGATTGCACCGCTGCCATGTTACTTCACCACCGAGTCAAATTGACCGGAACTTGAGGGTGGTAAAGTGGAATTAAATAGGAGCAAAGTGCAGCCCACTCCCATGTATTTTGAAGTAAAGATTATCTGCAATAGATCGAAAAAAAGTAGTGATTATATAAAATTCAAAAACCCTTAAAAATATCACTATTTTCGTTATTAGTATTATCGAGCATCTTGATAGATATAAAATACACAAAATACATATAGAGGAATAGAGGAATAGAAATTAATATAGGCAAAGCTCAAATCTTAATTCCCAATATCAAATTGAAGATTATATATGTGAACGGGTACTAATGTTAAAAGTTTTATTTTAAATTTCAATAAAATAAAAATTAAAAATAGAAAAGAAAGAGAAAGTCCTTGAAAAGAAAATGAAAAATAACCCATGCCCTCTCACTTCACATCAAAGGTACCCAAACATGATGAAAGACCATCTCCTTTTTTTTAATCACTCATGTCCTCTCCATTTCATTCTTTAATTCCTTTCTTCCACCCTTTCCAACCTTACCAAACATGACACTGGCTAGTAGCTGATACTATTAATGGGCCCCACGAGTTCCTGTTAAACTTGCAAAAAGAGTCGGCCAACTTTGTCAGCTATTGCAAAATTTAAATCTTTTAAAATCCCACTAAAAAGACACAAAATCGGACAAAAAATCTAAGTAAAGGCATTTTCAAAAATTAATCTAAAAAATTACTGCATTTCGGGGCGCAGTATTTTTTTATAAAAAAAATAGTTTTCTTTTCTGAAACGATCGAAGGGCCCGCATGCTCTGCTGCATGATCTGACTCAATGTGACACCATCGAGATTACAGTGGGTCAACCCGGTCCGGATATATTTTTGAGTTGGTGAAATCTTGGCCGTTGATTGCATGATCCGGCCAAGATCGAACGGCCAAGAGATATTTATTCAGGGAAATTTTGAAAACTATAGTTGATATATTGAATTTAATTTGCAAATGTGCATGTAAATGTCAGGCACTGCTTGCAAATTAAAAGCTCTTCAATTGAATGTTTGTTTCCGACACAGTAAAATAAACAAAATAAGACAAAATACGTTATAAGTTTGTTTTAGAGTTAATCTTTCAAAAAAAAATAAAACTTGAAATCTAGACAGGGGTATCAAATCTCACCAAAATTCCTAGCACTTGAAATCCCACCTCATAGGGGGGTATGAAATCCCAACTCTCAACGGATCATATTAAAACCTACAACAGCAACAACAATAATTCTCAGTGTAGATCTCACTTACGTGAGGTCTTATCCTATCAGGCATATCTGCCTTCAAAGAGATCGATTCCATGATCATATTTATGCCTAAAAAATTAAAAAAAGAAAAACTTATTTACTCCATTTGTAGATCTAGTTTCTTCGTTTGCTTTCATTCGTCAAGGTCATCCAAGTCCTAAGAGCATCTTCAGCGGCAAACTCGCGCGAGAAGAGAGAGGGTCGAGCGAGGGGAAGTCAAGCTCAAGGTATGCAGTGACCTCCTCGACACCCACGCCTCACGAGTTTCCTCGGCTCCCGGAGCCAACTCGTGAGGGATTTTTTATTTTTTAAAAATATTTTTAATTAGTCCATGGAAAGGAGGTTGGGCCACAATAGCCCATGGAAGGGATGTTGGGCTCCAACTATTCAGAACAAGCCTAGTCCATCAATCCTACAACTAGGTTAGGGTATATTGTTAGGCCATGTTCTACCTATTGGACCTCTATTTGGAGCAATCCCGTAAAAACCAATCTACTTAAAAAGATTTCCATCTTTTCCCTCAAACTTTCTCTTTTGGGTTACAAAAGTAGTCTTTTTTTTTTTTACATGAGTAAATTTAGTTTAATTTACACAAGCATACAGTATATGAAGAATCAAACTTTGACATCTCTCGTAATAACCAAGCACCATACAGCTAGGTTAGCTGAAAGAGGCATCACAAAAGTATCTTGATAATATAATTTCAAAAACATTATAAGCCGAGTTAATTAGAATCTTCATAGTACACTAGAAAATCATCATACATAATAGAGTATACCAAATTACTCATACATTCATTCCGAGCATTCAATTTTTGTATTACCCTTGCGGTAGTTGATAATAGTAAGATCTGGGGGGAACCCTTGCCCTTACCTGCTATAATCCACCGCACCAGAAATGAGTGGAAGTGTGTCAAAGGCCAGGTAGAGTATGTTGAAATGGGTAATCACTGGATTCTTCTCAGGTTTGCTAATGCTGAAGACAAGCTTCTTGTGTTTGACCAAAGACCTTACTTCGTTAATGGTCTTAATTTTGTGCTTAAGCCTTGGGTGGAGTTCTTTGACCCTTGCCAATCATCGTTAGATCGAGTTGACCAATGGCTTAGAATCCCTAGGCTTCCTTGGGAATTCTGGGAAAGGGAAACTCTTCAGGACCTGCTTAAACATGTGGGCGACATAGTTTGAATTGACCAGAATACTCTTCTCCATCTAAAGAGTAAGTTTGCTAGGGTCTGTGTCAATATTGATATTACACATCCTCTGCCTGGGAGTCTATCTATTTCTCGAGGAGGACTCTCCACCCGAGTTCCCCTAATCTATGAAGGGCTCCACGAAGTTTGTCCGCTCTGTGGTGGGGAGTCCCATCAACTTGAAGCTTGTCCTAATCTCCGAGTCTCTAAGAAAATTGAGGTCCTCGTTGAGCGTTTCGATGCCCAAGGAGTTTCTTAGGCTAACAAAGGTGTTAAGTCTAACCCCACTTTCGGTATCAACTCTGGAGATTCTTAGGTGTCAGTCTCCCCAAAAAAAAGAGTCAGACCCTCTCATGACACTAGATCTTCCAAAGTTTCCAATCTGAACCCGCTGTCTAGTAAGGTTTCTCCTAACCTTACTCAAGGTCATGCTAACCAAGACATGCCCATAAACCCTCTAGCCCAATCCTCTAACCCAGCCCCAGGCTGTCCGCAAGGCATAATTCTGGCCAATCCCGCTGCCAATGCCCCTATCCTGGAACCTAACTTGGAGCTTGACCACCTGAAAGCTTTCAATGAGGATTTGCTGGATGATATGGAAGCTGAAAATCATCCAAACCTCTATCTGAATCTGCATAATTTTGAGGACATTGAAATGTCCTCTGACTCTACTAAACGCAAGAGGGAAGAAGATGGAGAGGAAGCCACCTCTCAGGCCTCTTAATTCCAAGTTCACCAATGCTTGGCCACTATTTTTTGCGGATTGTCACTGGGTTCTGGCCTGGGACTGCCCAGTCTCCTATCAAACGTTCTGTAATGGTTTTAGCCCTGCAGTTGGTGGTTTGTAAATTTTTTGCAAAGTGTCCCTGTCATGTGTATTTTTTGTTGTTGGGTTACACAGTTGCTTACATATCTTTGGATGTTGGTAGTGGTTTTTTGTTGGTGGGATTAATGAAGTTGCATGTATTGTCGACCCACTCACCTCTTGATAGGGAGCTGATTTACGTTCTTGGGTGGCTGTGGCCTTGGCATACTATGTTGTACTACCCATTACTAATGTCAAGGATATTTCTGCTTGTGCTTACTTCGCACTACATGGTTTCAACCCTCTGCCCCAAGCGCCCCTTGCTGGACTATAAAGTATGCTATGCTTTTTCGATTTCCGAATTGTTCATGGGTATATGTTCAAGAGGTTGCTGGATAATGCCTATTCACTGGTGTACTAGTGTTGCTCCTAATATTAGTTAGCAGCCTAGACATTGGAGTTTATGGTATGGTCCCCCCCTTGGCTTATGGTCGATGATGATTTTATTCGTAATTGCGACCTCTACCTCTACCTCTACCTTTACTACTCCAAATATCATTAAATTGGTGCTCTTTGGCTATAAATCTCAACCTTTGACCTGTACGCTTAGTAGTTTATTTGAGCATGACCATTCCGTGTTTGACTGAATCTTGAACTTCATACTATTAAAGCCTCTAAATTATGTTCGCAGGATGACATATCATTTCTGTACCACAGAACAAGTTCAACTCCAGTCACTGGTAATGCACTATGGCATATTTATCATGATTTTATTATGGCGAGAGAAGAGCAAAGGGAATTTACTTCCCTCGGCTCCTCCAAGGCCCGTTTCCAGACTGCCTTCGGGCCTGAACTTTCTGTGCATATTCGGGGTTTATGGATCCTGACCTCAAATAAAAATAATTAGTTGGAATGTCCAAGGTACAAAAAAGAATCAAGTCCTACAAGAAATAAAACTCTTGTCAAGCACTCATAAACCAGATATGATCTTCCTCTTGGAAACACGAGTTAACGAAAAGAATATTAGTAAAATATTACCGACCATGGGCTATGATCATTTTGACTATACTCTCCCATCCAACCATTCTAGGGGAATTGTTGTTTTATGGAATAATGGCACTATTCATGCTTCTGTCTTATCCAAAGAATCGCGAGCGATACATATGCTAATCCATGATGTACAAAAAGCACAAAATTATATTTTATCAGGAATTTATGCCCCTGCACAAGAAAAAGAAAAAAATGAGTTCTGGAACCATCTTTTGGAATTGAATACAGTTTTCGACCTCCCGTGGTGCCTTATTGGAGATTTTAATGAACTGGCATCCTCCAAGGAAAAAATTGGTGGGCAATCGCTCGCTAATAGGAAGTACAATAGACTAAATTCCTTTACGAATTCTATCAATGCAGAACCACTCCACGTGAAGGGGCGATTATTCACGTGGAAAAAAAGAATACATACCCATCTTATATACGAAAGACTGGATAGAGCAATTGCCAGGAACGATTGGACGTGCATGTACCCTGACGCTTTTGAGATGCATGGTAATTTTACTTGTTCTGACCATTACCCCATTATTCTAGCTACTGAACCACCACGAATTAGACAAAAAGCTTTCCCTTTCCGATTTCAGAATTTTTGGAGCAATTATCAACATGTTGATATTATAGTCAAAAAGCAATGGGGGGTGACAATCCAAGGTACCAAGATGTTCCAGTTTTCAAAGAAACTAAAATGCATCAAATACGACCTTAAGGCTTGGGCCAAAATGCAGTTTGGTAATTTCCACAACAAGATTGCCTCTAACGAACAAAAAATTGACTTTGTCGAAAGCAGGCTGCTTGAGAGTCCTGACAGTTTCAGATTCAACTCTTGGATGACGCGACTCATTAAACAAAGAGAAAAGTTGTTGTTATTCAACCAAAAATATTGGGGGAAGCTCAGACGGAAAGAATGGCTAGTAAATGGCGACAGAAACACAAAGCTCTTCCAACGCATAGCCAATACAAAAAGGAAAAAGAAGATGGTCATTAAACTAAGAGATGATAGTGGTACCTGGATTGATGACCATAGAATTGCTGAAACTTTTATCAAAGACTTCAAACAAAGATTTAAATCTCCCCACAACCAGGCTCGATTTCTGCCAAGTCTGGGACTGCCACGGAAAATTTCAAATGCGGATAATCTCGAACTTATTAAACCACCCAGTGTGGATGAAATTAAAAATGTAGTTTTTAGCATTGACTCCAATAAAACTCCGGGCTCTGACGGTTTTGGTGCAGGATTTTTTCAAAAGTACCGGCCAATTATTTAATCCGAACTAGTTAACTGCATATTCGAATTTTTCCGCAATGGAAAAATCCTAAAAGAAATTAATTATACTTTTATTGCAGTTATCCCTAAGATTGATACACCTCAACAGACAAACCACTTTAGACCTATCAGTTTGTGCTCAACTCTTTACAAGATCATTGCTAAAATTTTGGTAACCAGAATGCGACCATTGCTTAATAATCTCATATCTCCGGTACAAAGCGCTTTTGTTCCAGGACGATCCATCCATGACAATCTCTTGTTAACTCATGAAATCATGCATAAATTTAAGAACATCAAGAGCAGGACATCTTGGGCTGCCATTAAATTGGACATGGAAAAAGCATACGATAGGCTTGAATGGGATTTCATCTTAAAATGTTTACAAGAATTAGGCTTCCACCCAATATGGAACCAGTGGATCATGGAATGTATCTCTTCAGTATCATACTCCATTATAGTCAATGATGAACCTAATGGCCTTTTTTCCTCGACCAGAGGAATTAGACAAGGGGATCCATTGTCACCAATACCTCTTTATCATTTGTATGGAAGCCCTGAATCATTTTCTCAACCAAGAAAGCCATAGCAATAAATCAGGTATTGGGATCAAATTAAAACCCCGAACGTCCTCTATCCCGTGTCTTATGTTCGCTGATGATTGCCTGCTCTTTTGTAAAGCTCAGCCTCGCACCTGTACCCTGGTTAAAAATACTCTGGATAAATTCTGTAGCCTATCTGGTCAATTAATTAATTTTCATAAATCTGCAGTTACATTTTCAAAAAATGTGACTCCGGCACAGAAACATTCTACTATGGGTATTCTCAGCATCCCCCATAAAGACTCACTAGGCAAGTACCTCGGATGCCCTGTTTTTCAAGGGCAACCTTCACGCATTACCTTTCAGGAGATTATTAGCAAAGCCACCTCCAAACTAGCTGGATGGAAAGCTAATTCCCTCTCCAGAGCAGGACGTGCAGTTTTGATTCAGTCTCATTTAGAATCTCTCCCCGCACATACCATGCAATGTTTTCAGCTACCCAAATCTACTACACACCCAAGTACCATGGAACATCTCCAATATCATCAGAGACATTCAATTATGGTTAAGTAAGGATATCCAAGCCGAGTATTCTCACATCTTTCGAGAGGCGAATATGGTAGCAGAGTGGCTGGCTAAATTCGGTCAAGCCATTACTGGTGTTTTCACAACTGATTATTGTTTCTCCCCCCACCTTGGTCAAATTGTTGCGGATGATATTGTTGGGCGTACTCTTGTGAGAAGAGGCGTCTAACATTCTTTCCCTTTCCTTTACCATTGTAAAAAAAAATAAAATAAAAAAAATTAACTCGCTAATGAATATCTTATGAATACCTAATTGTAATTGTTGATGTTTTATTTGAGGATATATTAGGTTTAAAATTTATACTATCTGAACTCATTCATTATGCAAGCTGCAGAACTTCGACTTGAAATTCAGGTTCTCTGACTGTTTCTGTCAAGTATCCAAGACAACTATAACACTTCTATACTGCATTGAAGTAGATGACTGTAGATATGAAACCGGACTAAAACTATCCCTAATCTTCTACTATATTATAATAAAATTAATTAAAACTCTTAACACTTCAAACTGCTAATATTGCCCCAGTGTAAACTTTGGATGATCAGCTCTCTACTACGTGTAGTTGAGGTTCAAAAGGAACTCAAAAAACCCTGCTTTTGTTAGTACCAATTTGAGATACATAGAAGTTGTCAGCACGAGCTATGTTAGACCACCCCTAATGATAGATTGGGATGCTCTTTATATTAACTAACAAATCACAATAGAGGACAGAGAGAGAATGAAATAATGGGATAAAAGAGACTAGAGAGTAGAGAGAAAGAGAAGATGCTGTTAAGAGCATCTCAATTTGCATAAAATAATGGTATAGGAACTTTTTTTTTTGGTTCCCTTAATTATTGTTATGCGTTACAATCACTATTTCACATTTAAATAATAATTATAATTTATTTAATCCAACTAATTAAGTAATTTAATTATTATATAATATCAATAATAATAATTACTAATATTATTATTACTATGACAAACACAAATTATCATCATTATTATTATTATTTTCATTATTATTATTATTATTATTATTATTTTCATCATCATTATTATTACTATTATAATGAAAAATATAAATTACAACCCATAAATATGAAATATAATTAAATGACAAATAATAGTTGAATGGGTTATGCAAAAAGTATTAAAAATTAGAAAAGCATCATAAAGTAAATCTTGCATTGTGTGAGAGAGATACTATTTAATTTGATATGATGTTGTTTTTGCTGAGGTGGTAACAATAGCATCCAAAAAGAACATTTTGTATTGGAGATGGTCTTAGTCGAACTCGACCATACCCATCTTAAAGGGCTGAATGCCTGACAAGTGTCATAACAGAATAATTAGTTTTGCTAAAATTTTTTTGACTGACTTTAGCCTAAAATAAACGGTGGAGTGTCGACACTCATATCTGAGTGTTGAAGTAAGCATAGAATACAGGTCGTTAGATCTCTAATATTAAGGGCTCAGATCAAACAACTCATCTCTCAAAATTGCCATTGCATCTGAACATGCAATGCTGCAGTGCAATACCGACAAAAGGGCACAGAATAACATTTTCCATGCACGTCCCATTTCCTCGAAACGAAGACTAGCACATCTACAAGAAGGAACATTGAGACTACAAAGTATTTCAATGCCAGTTTCATTTCCCATTGGTAATGTTGTCCTCCAAGTTACGTTAATTTGACACCATATAAGACCAATCTTCTTCTCTGTTTACCAAGACATTAAGATGAGGAAAATCGCCCAAAGCCCCCGATTGGCCGCAACGTATGCAAGTCCCCTTTACATTAACATTTTCAGTGCCCAACAAGTCATAACTTGCAAGACCTGCTCAAGTGAGTCTTCAGTAAGAGGACAACCAATTGGACCCGTCATACTCTCATAAGTTCACTATAAATACGCATCGCCTAGCCTGGCCACTGCATCACAAGAAGCACAGAGGGCTCATAAGGCTTACAGCTATGGCTATCGCTCCTCCTCATTCTCGCAGTTTGTTTTCCTTGTTTGTTCTTCCCCTCCTGCTCATTGGGTTATCCGCTGTTTTGGCTCCGCCTCATGTTGTAAAGGCGGAGCAATCATCATTGCGTAAAACATTGACTAAACAGCAGGTGCTGCCAACACCATCCCCCCTGACACCCAGTTTTCGTTTCCCCGCAGAATATCAATTTCCACCCCATTTTCCTTTCAACCCAGTAGTTCCTTCCACACCACAACTCCCACTCCCTCCTGAAGGCCCTTCTGACCCACCACAAATTCCGGTACTCCCTCCGGAAATTCCCTCCTCGCCCCAACTTCCCCTCCCTCCTGAAAGTCCTTATCCACCACAAACTCCGCTCCCTCCAGAAATTCCTTCCCCATCACAACTGCCACTCCCTCCTGAGGGCCCTTCTTACCCACCACAAATCCCAACACTCTCTCCAGAAATTCCCTCTCCACCCCAGCTTCCATTCCCACCTGAAACTCCTTACACACCAGAAGAACCGTTCCCACCGGAAATACCCTCTCCACCGCAAATCCCCCTTCCACCAGAAACTCCCTTCCCACCACAAGTTCCCTTCCCTCCAGAAACTCCCTTTCCTCCACAAAACCCTCTTCCACCACAACTACCATTCCCACCGCAACTTCCTTTCCCCCCACAGATCCGCAGGCCATTCGGTTTCCCTAATCCGCATGTTCTTTTCCCACCCCAAGCTAGGGAGCAAAAGAAAGTGCCTGTCGGCAAATCTTTCAAACCAATGAAGGCTGAGCCATCACCTCAGTCCATCTTGCCTACGCCTCCAGTGGAAAAGAAAAACTAATACACCTCAGCTGTGCAATTACGGTGGCAGAATACTCATACTGGGATCATCCTTCAGGAAATAAAATCCAACAATACACTAGGCAATATCATGCTATATACATCACAACTTGTCGGAGTCGATACTTTTTGCTCCAATGTAACTGTCTTTATAGTAATTGAGGGATATTATTCTTCCCTAATCAAGGTCTTATGACCTTATATTGTATTGTCGCTTGCATAATATTCGAATATAATATACATGTTTATCCAACTAATGTGTTAGTCACGCTTCTAACTTCTCTAAACTCTAAAGTCACAGGTTAACAAGAACTCTGACAAGGACTAGGAAGAGTTGCCATCTTATTGATAAAACAAATGTTATGCATAGTTACAAGAATGGGGATATAGCATAAGAGATATGCTCACATGTAGGTATCACTAGACTCAATTTATTCAATTTCAAGTTCCAATCTCAACATGTAATCCACTTCAATAGAACTCTAAGAAAAAGGGGAAAGTTTCAGGTAATCACATCGGATTCTTTTGGCGGGTGGGGTGTGTGGAGGGGAAAGGACAATTTAGTGAAGGAATCTTCAGTTCAACCACCTAATTATGTGGGAATTTAGCACGTAAGTTTTACATACATAGGGGTGTAGTTTTTGGGACTCGAAGTTGCTAAGATACACTCATGTAGAGAGGCTATTAGGTAGTGTATTGCAAATGAAGACAAATTGCACCAAACATGACGCCTATTTTAATTATGGAGAGTTCGATTCATCAGGTTCTTCTCTATAGATGGAGGATCATTGACTTGCTAAGTAATAGCTTTAGTGAGTTTAACACGAAGCATTTCCTATATTATACACCTAAAAGAATATACTCTACTTCCCGAAGTCACGTAATACAGGAGGATTGAAGTTTTCCTCTATGACAAGCACACGCGGGTAAAAAAATAAAATCAAAAAAAACGAGAGAGATGCATGTAGGTAACAGTTGTCATGTGGCTCATGGGAGTAAGTCAAGAGAAAGCTAATGACATATAATACACAGTTTGGTCCACAGTTGCTTTATTCAAAGTTTGGGTGCTGTCCTATTCAAAATTTTCAATAAACAAAAATATTGGATGACTAAACCACAACCCTTTTCTTTTTGGGTATATATAAGGAGCCAAGGTTGATATAGGGCAGGATTCGAACCCACATCTTTGATAACAACTCCTAAAGAGTTGTATCAGTTGAGACAATTGACACCCACATAACCTAATTGATCAAACTGAACAAACTTGCGGACTTGTGGTTGATGACATGTCATTGTCGATCAACATCTTATTACAACTATTGATTCTTTTGTTTAAGGTAGAAATAAAATAGGCAAATTCAGATGCCTTTTTGAAAAGGAAAAAGTAAATAAACTCTAACGTTAACCTCATCCATTGTTTGAGATGCCAAACTTGCACTCCAATTTAAGGCCAGTTGCTTCCCAGTAGGGACAACTTAATAGTGGCTTTCCAAATTTTTGTAAGTTAATGACTGTAGATATAAAGTCTAACTAAAAGTATCTCTAATCTTCCATTCCATTCTAAGATGATTAAAACTTATTGTACCATTCCTGAGTGCAAACTGGGCACTGCTCTTATGTAGGTGATGGTCCAAAAGAGAAACCAAAATCCTCTTCAAGAAAACTTCGAATAAACAATAGCTCTAAATATAGGTCGTTAGATCTAATATTATGGGCTTTCATCAGATAACTCTTCTCATATTTGTAATTTTATTTACTCATTTTTACCACACCATGGGGTAAAGACTGAAAAACAGGCAAGTGCCAATTCCCATTCTCATAGGTAATATTGTCCTCAAAGTCACATCAGCCCGATCTTCTTCCCTGTTTACCAAGACATTAAGATTAAGGTCAAGGGACGCCCCCGCAATCCTCGGCGAGCTACAAATAAGAAGGCTCTCCAGCGTACATTTTCTGCAAACTACAGCCAACAAGTCCTAACGTACAAGACCTGCTCAAAAGAAAAGTTTTGATCCAGAAGACCATCAACCAAACCCATCATTCATTCATAATGCAACTGTTAAGTATAAATACCAGTTGCAGAACCCCAGCAAATCCATCACAAAAAAGCACAAAGTAAAGCCCATAAGACTTACAACTACAGCTATCGCTCCTTGTTTCATATTTTTTCTTCTCTCTTTCTTTTTCCCTACTGACTATTGGGCTCTCAGCTCTTTTGGCTCTGCCAAATGTTGTAGATGCTGAGAAAGTATCATCGAGTGAGACCTTGACTAAACCACAGATGATACCAACAACATCCCCACCGACAAGTTCTCCTTCCGCCTCAAACTCCCCCATCACTGCAAAACCCCCTCCCTCCAGAAACTCCCCTAACACTGCAATTCTCCCTCCCTCCGGAAACTCCACTCCCACCACAAAGACCCTTCCCCCCAGAAACAACCCTTCCCCCCCCCCCCCAAACAATTTCAGGTTCCTTTCCCTGCTCCTGACATTCTTTTGTCACCCCTAGGGAGGGAGGAAAAGAAAGTGCCTATTGGAAAATCTTCCGAACCAGTGAAGGCTCAACAATAACCTAGGTCTAAATGGTCTAAATCTTCAATGGGGGGAAAAAAACGGATATGACTGAGTTATATATAATTAAGGTGGAACAGTATTCATGCTGGGCTTGTCCTTAAGTAAATAAAACCAGGATTAGACTAGGCCTATCATCATACATATATCCCATATCATTAGACGTTGGAAATTTCCCTTCTAACAAATGGTCTCCCTAGCAAACGTCAGGCCATACAAGACATCATATGCAGTAATCTCCCTCCACCCTGGATCTTAGTCTTAGCACCAGGCTATTGAGTTTTTGTCTTATTTGTGGCTTGGATGATACAAAAGATTAATTTCATAGGGCATTTTCCGGTACCATTGCAGCACAATTACATTTGTAAGCAGCTTATGTGTTTTTCACACTTAACTTCTCTCAACTATAAAGTTACACAACTAAGAACTTCGACCACTTCTCATAACTATGAAGCCACAGAATTTGCAACGAGGATAAGGAGAATTCTCCATCTCATCAATAAATCAGAAGTTACACATGATATCACAATAGGGATACGCCATTAGAAGTGCCGACATGTAGACATAACTAGCTCAATTAGTCAATCTTAATATTCAATCTTAACTAGTGACGTCTCAATAGGAGGCCAAGATAAGTACTGATGTCAATAACCTTGAAAGCAATTAGCCTTGTGTCACATGATTATTGAGCAACAGGCTGATACTAAGGCCAACGTAGACAAGAAACATACAAAAGGGTGCACAGAGATCAGCAGAAGATACGCGAGTGGATGCTCACTCAAAGTTGTAATGCTTGTTGACAGCTTCTGAGACATCCCAAGTGCAGCTCATACCTTTAGGAAACACCACCAAGTCACCAGCTCCAATCTCAACAGCTTCATTAGAGCCTTCAGGATAGACCTTGACCTTTCCCTGGAGCAGATAGCAAGTCTCCTTTGCATCATACGTCCAAGGGAATTTACTTGGGGGGCAACCCCACCTGTGGGACGGAACAATATACATCGTAATCTATTTCAGAAAAGATCTGTAAACATCCATAGAGAAGGAAAGTTGGTTACTAGAAGATCCCTTCGCTCTTTTGTGAGCAGGGGGGTCCACAAAATGTAAGGGATGTAGGTCCAGGCGCAAGACAAGAATAATGAGATTCCTGGATTCTCATGGCGTGCATTCAATCTAGGAACCGCATAAATTTGTGGAAGTGCCAGGGACAATTACCAGTCTACCATTTTCAGAAGAGGTTGCCTTGCGCGACAATGAACAAAACAATGAAGTGAACTTAGATCACCATGCCTAAAATGGAAACCAATGCTAGCCAGACATTAGTCCTTCACCAGAAAATCTCCCCCCCCCCCAAAAAAAAAAAGGACCCCTACATCTCTTGAAGACTTGAGCCAAGTCAGGAAGTCCCCTTGTTGCTGCACAATTATTCCTATACCCATAGCATTTCCATCGTAGTAAATAACATCAAGTCATCAACAGGCCAGACTAATCAGTTGATTCCTAGCCTAAACCTAAGGTATGTTGGTTTGGACTCCTCATTGCACCCCTCAAGTATCCAACCCGGAGTCCCAGATGCCTAGTATACATGGTGTCAACAATTGAGATTTCATTTTAGCCAAAAACCAGCAAAGTTTCCCGAAGATGAATAGTCCAATGCCCAGACACATCAATGTCAAACCCTTGCAGCCAAGTCCGAGTAACACAAAACCTCAGTTTGTGCTTGCCACAAATCAATAAATGAACCGCTACTTTTCTCGCACAATCAGCCACCACTCCATTCATGACAAAAAACATAATACACCAGGAAGTAATCTGCTTCATTCTAAACTGAGAGCTCCTCAAAAAAGTTATAAAAACACAAGTCTCCTAAAGTGGAATGGTCCTAGGTCATCCAAAGGCTACCCCAAAGCCGGACTGACGATAGCTTCAACATCATATATTCACCAATTAGACATCCTACAGGCTACAAATGCTCAAGCAACTCTGTTCCCATCCCCCCCCCCCCCCCCCCCCCCCAAAAAAAAAGGTGACCCACTTCCCTCAAAAGGGAATACATTGAAGCCCAACAAATAACTATTTGAGAAATTTATCAAGCTAACAAAAAGACTTAAGAAAACTTACGGTGTTGATTACATGAAACTTGAGCAAGAACTCAACATGGGTTGCAATAAACCCTCAAATAAGACAAACAACTGAAGAAAAAATAATCAGATGAAAACCCATTAGAAGAAGAGAAAATAGAGATACTTGGGCCATTGACGAACACCGAGCTCAGATAGCCTAGATTCAGGAGGGTTCCTTTCGATCTTGACACCCAATTTCTCAATAGTTGTAGACATGTTGGTGCCCTCTGCTGCAGATGCCCTGCTTATGCACAAAGATCGTCTTTTCTCACTCTTTAACTGTAAAAATTTCGACCCACTTGATTGTAATTGAAGAGATTGAGGGCGTTGATAATGATACTGGTAGTACTTGTTGGTTGATGAAGGTAGCCCTATTATGGACTGGCCTGTGACTGTGAGACCCAAGCTCCCCATTTCTTGCTTTTTGTGTGTGCTGCCTTGAATTGGGCTAACCAAAAAATATTAGGCTTTTTTTTTTTTCATGTAAGTAATTTTTGGGCTATGGGCACAGGGCACGTGTATTTTCCAGTGCACCAATTTTATGCAGTGGGAATCATGAAGGGTGAGAGAAAATTATGTCCATTCATACCCTATCTTGAATCCTCTTCATGGTACATGCATTATCCCCCCTCCCCCCCCCCCCCCCCCATACACACATAACTGAAATAAGCTTCGAACGAAATTATCTCATTGAGAGACTAAAATTTACAATAGCTTATTATTGGGGATTGTCTGTTTAAATACAATGTATTACCTAAATATTAAGTTGAATAAGCCATTTAACATAGTTTTCAGTGAGATTGCCTCATTATAAAACTTTCTAAACTAAAAATACTTAAATAATTGTTAGAAATAATATTAGAGCAACAATAATAGCGGAAGCGATAGGATGAGTTAGAGATTCAAAATTCAAGTGAATAACAGAAAACAGAAATAAGAAGCCAAGAGATTTAACGTGGAAAACCCAATGCGGGAAAAACCACGGACGGTGACAGCACCAGAACAATTCACTATGAGTAGGAAGAATACAACATGATCACAATCACCACAGTGATTTGATCTAAGAGCAGAATTACAACCTCTCTATTGTAATCTCTCACAAAGTACTTCTACCTCTCAATGTATGTATGAGTACTGGAGATATTTTAGATCCTAGACCTGACCCCCTTTATATAGGGTCCAAACAGTAGGGTTTTTCCCCCTTAGCGTGCAACCCTAGCCGCCGGGTGAAATCCTTCCTTGAACAGAACACTACCGCCTTCCGAGAGAGGCGGCGTAAACACACGGGGCACGACCGTGCCACGTGGCACGGTCACCCCGTGCCACGTGGCACGGCACCCCCGTGCCGTTTTTCTGTCCTCTTCGACTGGACGTTCTTCGTCTTGACACGCCCGTGTCCTGTGTAGCACGGTCCCACCGTGCCGGTACTTGGATTTTGGGCCACGAAACCCAACAATCTCCACCTTGGACCAAAAATCTCCAATCACTGCTTTCTGACTCCGTCATTGCACCCCGAAGGGTGACGCCCCCTCCCTAGGGGCACTGCCCCAATGGGCACTTAGTGGCTGTGAATACCCACTAAGTCCAAGCAATGCTTGAACTTAGCCAATGGTAGAGGCTTGGTTAACATGTCTGCAGGATTTTCTGACGTGTGAATCTTCTTCACTATTATTTCACCTGCAGCAACTGTGTCTCTAATATAGTGGTATTTCACACTAATATGCTTGGTCTTCGAGTGGTAGGCATCGTTCTTAGTCAGGTGGATGACACTCTGACTATCAGAAAACACAACAGTCGGAGTTTGTGGGACTCCGAGCTCGATCACAAGGCCCCTTAGCCAGGTAGCTTCCTTCACCCCTTCAGTAGCAGCAATGTACTCAGCTTCAGTAGTAGACAAGGCTGCAATAGACTGCAATGATGCTTTCCAGGAGATAGCACTTGCACACATGATGAAGATATACCCAGATATGGACCTCCTCCTATCCAAGTCACCAGCATAATCAGCATCAACAAAGCCTACAACATCTGATGTATCAGCTTTGTTTCTATCAAACACCAACCTCTTCCCTATAGTACCCTTCACATATCGAAGGATCCATTTCACAGCTTCCCAGTGATCCTTCCCAGGATTGTGCATATATCTACTTACCACACTTACAGCATGTGATAAGTCTGGTCTAGTGCAAACCATAGCGTACATCAAACTACCAACAGCACTAGAATATGGTACATTGGACATTCTTCTGATGTCTTCCTCTGTTTGCGGGCAGCATCCCGCAGACAGCCTGAAGTGTGCAGCAAGTGGAGTGGAAACTGCCTTGCAGTTGTCCATGTTGTATTTACTTAGTACTTTCTCAAGGTACCGTTCTTGAGATAAGTACAGTTTACCTGCTTTCCGATCCCTGTGGATCTCCATGCCTAGTATCTTCTTTACTGCACCCAAGTCTTTCATCTCAAACTCCTTACTGAGTTGAGATTTCAGCATCCCAATTAAGGTCTTGTCTTTAGAAGCAATCAACATATCATCGACATACAGCAGTAGATAAATAAAAGTACTATCAGAATACTGTCTAAAGTACACACAATTGTCATATCTACTACGTGTATACCCTTTTTCAGTCATAAACGTATCAAAACGTTTATACCACTGCCTTGGAGCTTGCTTGAGTCCATACAAGGACTTTTGCAATTTACATACCAGTTGTTCCTTTCCAGGAACTGCAAACCCTTCAAGTTGTCTCATGTAAATTTTCTCCTCCAGCTCTCCATGTAGGAATGCGGTTTTCACATCAAGTTGCTCCAACTCCAAGTCAAACAATGTGACAAATGCAAGAAGGACTCGAATAGAGGGATGTCTAACAACAGGGGAGAAGACCTCATTGTAGTCAATACCTTCCCTTTGGTTGCAACCACGAACAACCAACCGTGCCTTCCATCTTGCATTTTCAACTCCAGGAATTCCTTCTTTCTTCTTGTAGATCCACTTGGCAGTTAAGGCTCTTCGGCCTTTAGGCAGTTCACAGAGTTCCCATATTTGGTTCTTTTGCAGACTTTCCATCTCTTCTTGCATAGCTAGGATCCAGTTAGGTGAACTTGGGCAAGTGATTGCTTCAATGTAATTTGAAGGTTCAGCACCTTCAGGCACTTCCTCTGCAACTGAAAGTGCGTATGCTATCAGCCCCTCATCATCATTGTAACGGGCAGGTTTCTTGATCTCTCTTCGAGGACGATCACGAGCTATAGAATGGGCAACCTTCTCCTGAGGTTGATTGGGACTGATAGTTCCAGGTTCAGTAACCTGGGCCTCCGTATTGGGTTGATTAGTAGCTCCACCTTAAGCTGTTACGGTCTCCATCTCTACCTCCACATTGGTATCTTCCTGATTACCTGCATCAGTAGAAGGAACAACAGTATTCTTCCCAGAAGATAACATAGTAGTCTCATTGAAAGTAACATCCCTGCTTTGAATTACTTTCTTAGACTCAGGACACCACATGCGGTATCCCTTAGACTCAGATGCATATCCAAGTAACATGCATTTGACAGCCCTAAGGGCTAATTTCCCAGTATTCACATGGGCAAACACAGGATATCCAAATATTCTTAAATTAGAATAATCAACAGGATTACCTGACCATACTTCTTCTGGGATTTTGAAGTCAATGGAGGTGTGTGGTGAACGATTTACCAGGTAGCAGGCTGTAGAAATAGCCTCTGCCCAAAAGGCCTTGCGATCCCAAAGCCCAACATGTGAAAGCATACATCTAGCTTTCTCCAGTAGAGTCCTGTTGATTCGTTCTGCAACCCCATTTTGTTGTGGTTTACCAACCAACGTCTTGTGCCTGGCTATGCCATTTTTCGTGCAGAACTCTTCAAACTCTGACTCAACGAACTCAAGACCATTGTCAGTCCTAAGTTTCTTGATCTTTCTCCCAATCTGGTTTTCAACCAGAGCCTTGAACTTCTTGAACATGGAGAACGTCTCATTTTTCTGTCTCAAGAAGTAAACCCAAATCTTGCGTGAGAAATCGTCAACAAAAGTTAACATGTAACGCTTACCTCCACAAGAAGGAACCTTTGAAGGACCCCACAAATCAGAATGAATGTAGTCAAGGATCCCCTGAGTACGGTGTGTTGCTTTCGAGAAACTTACCCTCTTTTGTTTCCCAAAGACGCAGTGATCACAAAAATCGAGCTTACTCGTACTGGCGTTACCAAGACAACCTTTCTTACCCAGAATGGTCATCCCTTTCTCACTTATATGGCCCAACCTCATGTGCCATAACTTTGTATCATCTATTGTACCAACTGCAACTACACCTGTAACTGTAGTTCCTTGTAAAATGTAGAGATTGCCTTGCCTCAATCCCTTCATTATCGCCATGGCTCCCTTAGTTACCTTTAGGACACCATTTTCCATCGAAATCCTACAACCATTAGTCTCAAGAGTACCCAAGGATATTAAACAACGAGTCATGTCAGGTATGTGGCGTACTTTAGACAATGTTCTAATTGTCCCATCATGGGTTTTTATCTGAACAGTACCTATCCCTGCAACTTTGCATTTAGCATTGTTACCCATAAGTACCACCCCAATGTCAACTGCCTCATAGGTGACAAACCAGTCCTTATGAGGGCACATGTGAAACGTACAACCAGAATCTAAAACCCAATCAACATCCACGCCCCTTTCGGAGGTGGTAGCCAAAGAAGTAGCAAGTAACACATCACCATCAGACTCCGACTCTACTACACAATCAGCTGTAGCAGTTTTCTCCTTATCCTCCTTTTCATTCTTTTTCTTTAATTTCCAGCAGTTAGCCTTGATATGACCCAATTTGTTGCAGTAGTGGCAGGTTTTGTTAGAATGAGGATTCCTTGACTTAGAACGGTTCTTTTTCTTATTATCGTTCCCCCCTTTCTCAGTGGTTCTACCCCTGACAACTAATCCCTCAGACTGATCAGCATGGATGTCTTGATCAAACTTTTCTTTAGACAGCAGGTTAGACTTCACATCCTCAAACGATATAGTATCCGAATTACTGTATAACATGATTTCCTTAAAGTGTTTGTAGAAAGGGGGTAGAGACACAACAAGCAGAATGGCCTTATCCTCATCCTCAAATTTAACATCCAAACTCTCCAAATCTACTAGAATAGAATTAAATTCATTCAAGTGTTTTTGGACAGGAGTACCTTCAGCCATACGAAAGGTGTACAACCTTTCCTTCAAACGGATCTTGTTGGCGAGACTCTTCGTCATGTAGAGTTCCTCCAGCCGAGCCCAAAGATCCACCGCAGTTGTCTTATCTAGCACCTCTCGCAGAACATGTGGTGCCAAGCACAACTGTATGGCTGAAACCGCTTTCAGCTCCAGTTCCTCCCATTCGTCATCCGTCAACGATCCACGTCTCTTCTTTACATCTTCAGCCCACTATTCTTCTGTCATCTTCTCAGGTTTTACGTGAGGTCCCTTCAGAACCTTCCACAACCCGTGCTGAATGAGAACTGCTCTCATCTGCACCTTCCAGAGATTAAAACTAATCTCCCCATCGAATTTCTGAATATCTACCTTCATGATAGAAGACATCCTATAACCAAAGCTCTGATACCACTTGTTAGGAATAATATTAGAGCAACAATAATAGCGGAAGCGATAGGATAGAGATTCAGAATTCAAGTAAATAACAGAAAACAGAAATAAGAAGACAAGAGATTTAACGTGAAAAACCCAATGCGGGAAAAACCACGGACGATGACAGCACCAGAACAATTCACTATGAGCAGGAAGAATACAACACGATCACAATCACCACAGTGATTTGATCTAAGAGCAGAATTACAACCTCTCTATTGTAATCTCTCACAAAGTACTTCTACCTCTCAATGTATGTATGAGTACTGGAGATGTTTTAGATCCTAGACCTGACCCCCTTTATATAGGGTCCAAACAGTAGGGTTTTTCCCCCTTAGCGTGCAACCCTAGCCGACGGGTGAAATCCTTCCTTGAACAGAATACTACCGCCTTCCAAGAGAGGTGGCGTAAACACACGGGGCACGACCGTGCCACGTGGAACAGTCACCCCGTGCCACATGGCACGGCCGTGCCACGTGGCACGGCACCTCCGTGCCGTTTTTCTGTCCTCTTCGACTGGACGTTCTTCGTCTTGACACGCCCGTGTCCTCTGTAACACGGTCCTACCGTGCCGGTACTTGGATTTTGGGCCACAAAACCCAACAATAATATTATGCAATATTTTACAATCTAGACCTGTGTTTAATTTAATTAAAATAAACTTATGTAAATCTTCCTTAATTCCATAAATTAAAAGGGACAAAATGAGCCTATAAGAAAGTCAAATACGATGAATGATAGAACCTAATTTATACCTTTGACATGTTGATGATTAGCCCATTATGTTTAGATTAAGGTTCGGTCAGAGTTGTACCGAAACCAAGTTAATTCGTCGAAGTTGTAAGGTCAACTCAGTCAAAACTTGGCTCAAGTCCGAGTCAAATTAACCTTGAGCTGAATCTAAGGTTACTCGAAAGCATACTAGTAAAGCTCAATTAGGTTTGGTTCAGTTTGGTTAATTTAGTTCAATTAATTTATATAGGATTTATTTAGGCTATAATCTTAGAGTTGGAAACTTTTACAACAAAAGAGGCAAATACGGAAAAAAAAAAAAAAAAACTCTATAGAATAACGAATCGAACCTGATTAAAGTAATGTGTATCCAAACCTACGCCTAAACTTTACACATCTGACACCTTTATGCTCGGTGGAAACCTAAAATCTTTACACGTCTAACATTGAGTAATGACAATTGCGCAACTCTCATTATCATAATCTTTCTGTTTTATTCAATGAATTACTGGATTAGCAAAGTACCAAAAAGCCCCTGAAGTGGAAACCTCGTACATTGTGCCAGGATCGTACTTGTCGCTGTTATTGGCTTGTCTGCGTCACCCCATCATCTCTCTCCTCTATCTTTGATCCAGAAAAACGACAAGCCTGCCTCCCTCTGAGATTTGCCCAAGTACACGGGATTGTCTACTCTTGTCCAATAGTACACAATGAAAGAGCAATAGCCACCTACATTTCCCTTGTATTAGAATTCTTCAAGTGAATAATAGTGAATCACTGATGGCGGCTGTTGACTGTGAACAA
Source organism: Carnegiea gigantea (assembly GCA_029747015.1). Taxonomy (NCBI): domain Eukaryota; kingdom Viridiplantae; phylum Streptophyta; class Magnoliopsida; order Caryophyllales; family Cactaceae; genus Carnegiea; species Carnegiea gigantea. Next base: position 818,310 of record JAKOGI010000133.1, on the reverse strand, counting down.
TAGTGGATCAGTGACAGTAGAAAAAAGGGAATTGATGAGAATTTGAATTTGTTCTCTTTCTGGGGTTTCCACAGTTTGGCAGTTCCATCAATACACTTTGCTTGCTAGCTTGCAGTATTAATAAGTTTTTCTCTACCCGACTCTTTGGACCTTCGAAAATTGCTGTCTTTCGACAATGGAAGATAATTGTAACAGCAATGCAAGTAGCAAATTCAAAAGGGTTTGTGTGTTTTGTGGCAGCAACCCTGGTTATAGGCAAGTCTTCAGTGATGCCGCCATTGAATTGGGCAATGAATTGGTTTGCTCCACTTTCCCATTTCTTCATCTTCACACCCCCTTTTCTTCTGATCTATCGTCTTTCACACCCCCTTTCGATCATGTTTGATCTTTAGCTGATTTGGGTCACCGAAATTTTACCGCTGCTGATGGTGATTTTGCACATTCTTATCAAGAGGGTTGACATTTTGCAATTTGGGTCTTTCTTTTTGGTTCTGGATGTGTTTTTTAGCCTCTTGCAATTTGATAATTGATGGTTTGGAATTGAGCTTATAGTGTTCGATGAAATGAAGTGCTCTTTGTTTACCGAGGTTGTAGACAAAGAGATGGCTGTATTGTATGACTCTTATCTGCTTATGGATTGTAGGTCAAAAGGAAGATAGATTTGGTTTATGGAGGAGGAAGTGTTGGATTAATGGGCTTAGTTTCTAGGAGAGTGTATGATGCAGGCTGCCATGTTTTGGGGTAATAAAGAAACATGCATTTTATGTGCTGTGCTTTCCTAAAGATTTTTCCAAATTACACACATGGGTTTCTTTTCATTACCTAGTTTGACTTAATTCTGTGTTCCTTTATGCAGTATCATCCCTAAAGCTCTTGTGCCTGTTGAGGTATTTATCCTTCCATTCTTCATAAACGTATTTGAGTAGGATTATTTTTTTAAGAAAAAAATTATGTTTAGATTCCTATGATTTAAAAGAGTTACTCGTGCGAAATTTTCTTTGATCAATGGCTTTATTATGGTGTCTTTGATTGTTATGGTTGAGAAGTAGGAGCACAAAGCATACAGGTTTCTATACCGTGTAGGATTTCTGGATTTCCTGCTGGTGATGTATTGAATTCTTGATTTCTTTAAAGAGTAAGATTGTCTTTACGGAGGAAGGGGAGTTTCTTGTATTTGGTGTTTGATGTGGATGAGATAACCAGATATCTGGGGAAAGCGTTGGGGAAGTAAAACTTGTTGCTGATATGCATGAAAGGAAAGCTGAAATGGCTCGAGAATCTGAGGCCTTCATTGCTCTTCCTGGTACTTTTTATTAGTGGTCTTACATTTCATAGGCCTGAGGCTTGATAAAAGAGGCTTATTGGACGTGTAATCGGCCTCAAATCTCAACAACTGTTAAAATTTTGTAGGAGGATATGGTACAATGGAAGAGACATTGGAGATGATCACATGGGCTCAGCTTGGAATCCATAAAAAACCAGTAACTTTCATGCTTACGTTGCTAAAAGCCCTGCTTTGGAGAAGTGCATGTTCTCATTGTAATTTGTTTACCGTCTCTTTAGGTGGGCCTTTTGAACGTTGATGGATATTATGATTGTTTACTTCAATTATTTGACAATGGAGTCAAGGAAGGATTTATCAAGCCAAGTGCCCGAAGCATTGTGGTGTCAGCCCCAGGTGCAGAAGAGCTCTTGACAAAAATGGAGGTTATATCTGAATTTAGTTATCATTTCATAATCCATCAACACGTGAAAGAAATTTAAGTAAAATGAATATTAGCAAAAGGAGCTCTAATTTTGTTCTATATTCTGCAGCAATTTGTTCCTTCCTATCAACATGTTGCACCTCCGGAAAGCTGGCAAATGCAGCAACTTGGTGAATATCCAAGCCAACAAATGTGCAGTGAATTCTGAATGGAGGTTAGGTATGGTTTTTTAAGTCTCTTTTGATGTGATTTCGGTTAACATCCATCATTGTTGAAGTTATCTATAAGGTACGGGGTTTAGATGCACCCGGTTTGCTACCCTGATTATAACTCAGGCCTTAGTTCTGTTTTAAACAGGTATAGAGATCTTGTTATGATGTAAGCTCAGTTGAAATTTTCTATTCGATTCTGTGTTCATACTTTACCGCTCACTATTTGAAGATTGAAGGGGAAGAAAATCATAATTATATGTGGAATATTCTGCTACTTGGCACTGTTGGTTCAAGGACAATACAATTCGTTTTGACTATCTATTGACTTAAATGAGGATCTGTTTGTGCAAACTTGTGTCATTTTGACAAATTAACTCTTGTATAGAAATGTGTCAAACTTTCTTTGAATGAGTCGTTACGGTTAATGTCAATCTATATGGCAAGTACAACTTGTGTTACTTGGCCTATTCATTTTATCCTAGCATGCCTCTGTTGGGCACACACCACTTGCGCATTTAACACGCTCTACACGTCGGAACTTGGTTCAAAAATAGCTCGAAATTCCTTCAACTTTGCCATTTTCAATCCTTCAGACACTTGGCCATACTTGATGAGTGTGCCCAGATGGCCATATCCAAGACATAAGTTACATCCTTTTTGTGTCCCTTGTTTTGTGTTTGTTTTTTTGACACAAAAGCACGCAAGAATCTAAAAACGAAAAAGCCTTTATGTTTAGGCTTGTTAAGTTTAAGAGCCGAAAGGAATTTGCACTTAGATGAAGTCAATTAGATGGAAATAGCTTGAGCTTGGAGAGGTGGGGTGTGACTTCAAATTAGCTTGGTTCTTGAAAGCAAAAACCATATGGATCGGAAAACCAAAAGCAAGCTCCAAGATTAGGCTGGGTTAAGACTACAAGCCAAAGAGAGGCATCTTGAGCTGATCTCATAGAGTTATTCATCAGGCTTAATCCCTGACAAAGCAAACAATTGCTGAATCTGGCTACATGGTCTGCCCCCTTTTTCTTTTCTTCATTGTGAAATGAGAAACTTTCAAGCCTGCTATAAGGAAGCCTATGTTAGGTTATCAACATGGTGAAGTTTCTTAGAAGCGCATGTGCAGCATCTGATCTGTATCCTCTTCTTTGTTTAACCATCAATGTTTGCCCCAAATTTACGTTGAAACTTGCGTTTCGATGTAGGACTAACAGCGGAGTGTTGACTGTTGAGAAGCATTGGCTGGGAAGAGAACTCAGAGCAGCAGAAAAACAGATGTAGAGCAGAAGAATAGGTAACAGGACCCTCATGAGGGAGATAGATGCAGTATACAGGGGAATACGTGCGAATCAAAGACCAGGAATTCATCTTATGAGTGCTCTACATTTTATTTTTTTTTGTGTGTCCCATTTGTAATACCACCAACTCTTTGGTGATGAATTTTGTTGTGCTGATATTTTCACCTACTCCACATCAAATTCATCATCTGAATATTTTACTTTTTCCTTTAGTATGTTTTCCTCCTCAAGGTAATCTTTTCGTTTTCGCGGCTCAAGATATCGTCGGGAAATTCTTGCTTTAGATACTCTTGATGTCTTTGCATGGTCTTCAGCCTGAAGTCATCCGGTTATATGAAATTCTCTCAGTTCATATTATTAAAATGGATCGGATTAGTCTATTCCCTTGATTTCTACTAGTAAGGAGCCCTGTTTTGTATTCTGTAAAACCATCTCCCCCAAAAAATGATGAGATACATGCTTCAGCTAAAACAAAGTTATTTTACACTTGATGAAAAAAATGCAAAAGGTATCCAACTACAGGCACATTTTACCGCTGGGCATTGTACATGTCAAGTATGGGCTAACACTAGCATTGTGTGTTGTACAACGAAGCTTCTCTGGTTTATATTTATACTACAGATTCAAGGTTTCTCCTTGGTGGGAGAAGATAAAAGATGATGCAAGGTATTAGTATGAATAACAGCACTAGGAATAGGATCCTTAGATCTGGTAGACACTGATTGCTTGTTGCTGAAGCTCTTGTCAAGCGCGCCTCGCATACGACGCTTCCCTGCCCCAGGCAGGAATCGCACCAATCTCGATGAGCTCACCAACAGAACCACCCCTACTATTATAAGTAACCTGTAGTAATAATTGTGCAGAAGATACAAATTAACTCTCAAGCATGCAATATCAATGAGTCAAGAATGAATGCCAAGCATAATGGTGTGAACACGCTCTCTTCAGAAATATAGCAAGTTTTTAACACAGAGACAGATCACAATGCCTGGGGGAGGTCCAAAAAAAAATTTACGTTCATCTTCGCCTCCTCAGGCATAACCAGAAAGGGCACAGATTTAGGTTTTTTTTTGTTTTTTTTTGGGGGGGGGGGGTCGTAACAGCCACACATGAGACTAGAGTGGAACTGAGAAAAACAAAAACCAGAGGAAACAAGGCTTAAGCCCTTAACCACCAAAAGTAATTGGCCACATACATACTCCAGTCTACCACCAAGAAGCAAACGCATCCATATTCCATGGCTCTAGCTCGATTTTTGTGGTTGCAAGCTACCTAAACTTAAAACTCCTCTGACAAGTCAGGAAAAGTCACTTTTCCAACCACATTGACGTCAGAATATCTGCTTAAAAAATTGCCTTTCAATATTTTTTGATAAGGAAAAAGAGTAAAATATATTAAACTGAAGAATGTACAAAGGGATGGATGCAAGCAGGCATCTTACAAAAGGATTATGTACACCCAAGATGGAACCTATCCACAAAATCAATTACATCAAAAGAAGATTCACAAAAGTTCCCGCTATCCCAGAAAAAAAGAATCTTGATAATAATATCTTTGATTCGTTGAAGGGGCGTTTCCTCTCCTTCAAAGACTCTTTTATTTCTCTCTCGCCAAATAGCCCAAAAAATCGTATGTGGGATCAATAAAATACTTCTCTCTTTAACTTTCCTACCAAAGGCACCCTCCCAAGCCAAAAGATGATTCCTCACAGAATCCGAGACAACCCAGGAGACTCCCAAGCAACTAAAGGATAACTCCCACAGAGCCCTTGCAAATTGACAATGTAGCAGTAGGTGATTAGGAGACTCCAAATCGTCTTTGCACATAGAATATCTGTTCACCAAAATAATTCCCTTCTTTTGTAAATTATCACATATCAGAATACTCCTATACGAAGCTTCCCACACAAAATTGACACTTTCAAAGGAGCCAAACTCTTCCAAATGATTTTCTAAGGGAACCGCCCTAAAAATCTAGACTCCATAGCGAACGTAGAATTAGAGAGGAGCTTTAGACAATAAGATTTAATAGTGAAAAAACCTTTAGAGTTGAGATCCCAAGTACCCACATCAAGTGAGTCCTGAGGTGAAATCTCACTCAACTTACTGAGAAAGGAGGCAAAGATAGTGTCATCCACCAAAGCATCACTGATGAATACAGGAGACCACACAATAGTGCTAGGCCCACGTTGGCAATAATCTGCAATAGTAGCATCTCTATTCACCGTAAGCACACAAAGAGAGGGGAAGTTATCTCACAGAGGGCCCTCCGTACACCAACGGTCGTGCCAAAACAAAATAGAAGAACCGACACCAGCCTTGAAGGAAAAATGATGAAAAAATCTTCCCCATTCTTTGTGAATGAATCTCCATAAACTTTGCCCATAAGCACCACTTGGTTTGGAGGGATACCATCCAATACCATTATCCCCATATTTGCTCCTAATCACCCTTCTTCACAGACTATCCTTCTCATTCATGTATCTCCACAACCACTTGCCTAGCAATGCTTCATTGAAGAGTCTAAGATCCCTAACACCTAATCCCCCTTCCGGTATGGGATTCTTGATAATGTTCCATCTAATAAGATGAAATTTGAAGCCACTACCAAAAGACCCCCAAAGGAATTTTCTTTGAATAGCTTCTAACTTATTAGCCACTGGAACTGGTAAAGGGAAGAGTGAGAGAAAGTGAGCTGGAATGCCTGACAAGACACTTTTAATAAGTGTCAGTCTCCCCCTTTTGGAGAGATATTTTGATTTCCACCCAAATAATCTTCTCTCAAAACGCTCAATCACATGTGCCCAAATAGATTTATCCTTAAATTTTATACCAAGAGGGAGACCAAGATAGGATGTTGGAAAAGAATCAATAGAGCATCCTAGAATCCCTGTAAGCAATTGAATATTGTCCACTTGTCCAACTGGTAAGATAGAGCTCTTTGACATATTGACTCTTAGCCCAGACACCGCCTCAAACCAAATAAGAATGCCTCGCAAGTTCACTATTTGCTCGCAATTATTATCACAGAAGACAATCGTATCATCAGCAAAGAGTAGATGGGAGAAATCAGTGGCAGATTCATTCAACCTGCCTACAGAGAAACCAGAGAGAAACCAAAAATAAACCCTGCTGTGGCAGCCGAATCAACCATCCTTGTGAACACTTCCATCACCAATAAGAACAGAAGAGGGGAGATAGGGTCACCCTGGCGCAACCCTCTAATAGCAGAAAAGAATTGAGAAGGGAAGCCATTAACTAACACCGCAAAAGAAGCAGAAGAAATATAATGGCGAATCCAAGCAATCCATCTCTCCCCAAACCCCATTCTTCTCATCACGTAAATAAGAAGATCCCAATTGAAATGGTCATAAGTCTTCTCAATGTCAAGCTTACAAACAACCCCCGGCTTACCTGACTTGATCGTGGAGTCAATAAGCTCGTTTGCAATGAGTACTGCATCCAAAATCTGTCTGCCCCCAGCAAAGGCGTTCTGATTCTCAGAAATGAGACCCCCAATTATACATCTCAACCTACGAGCCAACACCTTTGAGAGCAACTTATAAATAGACCCAATCAAACTAATTGGGCGATAATCCTAGATATTCTGTGCATCAGCTCTCTTTGGAATAAGCCCTATGAAAGTAGCATTAAGGCTAGCCACAAGTTTCCCATTAGTGTAAAACTCCGAGAACATTGTCAACACATCCCTTCGCACCGTACCCCAATTTGCTTGAAGGAAAGCCACAATCATTCCATCTGGGCAGGCGCCTTATCCCCATAACAATCATGTAGAGCTCTAATGACTTCTTCTTCATCAAATGGCATCTCAAGAACCTCCCCGGCAGAGGTAGATAAAGAGGGCAATGATAAGCCTTCCACTTTCGGCCTCCAGGGTTCAATTTCAGAAAACAGCTTCTTGTAGAAGCCATGTATAGAGCTTTTCATGCTTTCAATTGTTTCATAACGATTCCCCTCAATCTCCAACCCTGACATGAAGTTGAACTTCCTGCGCAGATTGGTCGTTCTATGGAAAAACTTTGTGTTGCGATCCCTCTCTCTAAGCCACAGAGCCCTTGACTTTTGCCTCCAAGAAACTTCTTTCATGTGCAAAACCCTTGCCAACTGCTCTCTTGCCTCCCTCCTTTGGTCTATTTCATCACTGCTGAGACCATCAGATTCTTCTTTCACATCAAGCGCATTAACAGAATCCAGCAGTTTGTATTTCCTTAACTTAATATCCCCGAAGACTTCTTTGTTCCATTTCTTCAACTCCTCTTTAACAAACTTAAGCTTCCTCGCAAGCACAAAACTAGCAAAGCCTTCAACTTCTACCTCTTCCCACCATTTTTTAACAACGTTAGAGAACCCCTCAACTTTGAGCCAGATGTTCTCGAATTTGAAAGGAATATTCCCCCTTTCTAGCTTAGCCCTCTCTAAAGTTATTGGGAAATGATCTGAGAGAGGCCTCAGCAATCTAGTCTGAAGTGAGTCTGGGAAATGTTCCTCCCAGTCCAAAGAAACCAAGAAGCGGTCCAACCTCGAGCGAACAGCTTCCCTACTAGTCCTAGACCACGTATAATCACACCCATACAAAGGAAGATCCACTAAAGCAGCATAATTGAAGAAGTCATGAAACTCCAACATAGTATTCATTGGACATAATCCCGAACTCCTTTCTTGAGGATATAAAATTTCATTGAAATCTCCCCTGACACACCATGGTCCAGGCCATCCATCTCTAGCTCGTCGAAGCTCCTTCCAAAACCTCAATTTATCAAATCTGTCTTGAGGACCATAAACCCCGGAAAAAGCCCATGTGAAGCCACCGTCTACCATTTGCAATATGCAGGTAATGGAAAATTCCCCCTAGGAAGAGGAGACAAAGTTGAAGGTGTTCTTATCCCACATCACTATGATGCCCCCAGAGGCATCTTCAACTTTAAGAAAAGCAAAATCAACAAAATAGTTCCCCCATAAAATACGAACAACAGAACATGAAACTTCTTCTAACTTTGTCTCTTGCAGACAAATCAGATCACATTTTCAATATTGAGTCTTTGTTCCAGTTGTTTTACAGGATTCCATTAATGCCAACTTTTTTTTCTAGTATCATAGCCAAAAGTGCTTTATTAGGAAACATGAAATGCAAAGAAGATAGACAAGCTACAAACTAACATCACAGTGGACAATTCAGCAATTTCATCAATTCACTCTCCCACTACCCTCCCCTCTTTTCTAGGGTAGTTGGGTAAGTAAAATAGGCTGTGTAGGAGACCCAGCAGTCATGAAGACACCCCAGGACAAGGCTTGGAAAGGAAGAAGTAGGATAAGTAATCTCCTATTTCTATGTGCCTCAAGTGAGATACGAACTCCATAACTCCCTAGAAGAGATGGAGTGCTTCTAGACTACTCTTCACTGGTAATTTCATTTAAATTCTTATATATGAAATTGAAGACCACTGTAAAAATCATGAAGGGGAGCAGAACTCAAGAGCTGCATAGTGTAAGGGGTTACCATCCAAGCAACAATAGGAGACGGGCACCAGGAGCCGAAGGCAAGCGCTCACCCAATGCAAACATGCCAGCAAGTACACCCGTAACAATTGATGCCACAGCAGCACACGTTGAAACAACTATTGCCCTGCCATGCTTCAAACCCCTCGTCTGCTTGAAAGAAATTGAACACTTATTTCTCAGAGAGAGGAGCTCAAAAGCAAAATTGCTTTGAGCCATACAAAAATGAAGACGACTTCAAGTGTTCAAGCAAATACGCTTACATGCCAGATACTTTTATGAAAACTGATTTATGTTTTAAGAGACTATGCAAAAACGAAAGCTGAATGATGATTAAGATAAACATTTTTCGAAAGGTAATGGATGAATCTGACAGACCATCTAGCTTCAAGAAATAGGGGTAATGCATAAGTAGTAACTTCATAAACTGAAAGCAGAGCTATTGATGACATGTATCTTTATTTTCAGTCTTGAGTTAAAAAGAGAATACCTGGTAAAAGAATCCTGTACCACTGCAGCATACACTTATTGCTATACTAATTGGAAGAAGCATCATTGAAAAGCCCTGCTCAAGAAGTACAAATCCCAGCTTTGATATGACAGATGCCATCCTGCAGTAACAGTGAATCAGCAATTACTGTCAGTTAAACAGAGTAAAGATGTATAATTCATTGATTAAGACCTTTTAAGCAAAGTGTGCAGATGTTCCAGTTGTGAGGTGTGACAAAACTAACTGAAATGACAATTGAGGAAAGAAAACTAGATTTCATATTTATGTGACTGTCGCACAACGATCCTACTGCAGTGATGGCACTAAAACATAGCTTAAAGCTGCTGAGAATGAACGTTTCATGTATATTTGATGCCATTCAAGTCCAATGCCAGAACTGGTGCATCTTCCCCAGCAGTGGAAAATATTGATATTTAAATATAGAGGTACATTATTATGCACATGCACTAGCTATCTGATTTTGAAGATAGCCAACTAAACATAAAAAATTATTGCAAACTCAAGTGAGATTGAGAAATACCCAAACAAAATGCCAGACTCCAGACCATATATTACTTCTTCAACAACTTCAGATTCCATCTACAAAAAGAAATTTAGCACAAATGGAAGTTAACGAACTGCTCCATTCTGTAGGACGAACTGGTAAGATTAATAAAGAAGACAAAGAAATTCAAATAGATATACCAGTTCCTGCTCTCTGCGTTGACGTCTGTAAATACGAAGCCACCCATTCAAGATCATCTGTAACCAACAGAATGTCAGGACTACTCAGAATTACTTCACAAAAACAACCATCAGGCCCCTGTGGATCCTGAGAAAGCCCTGATGAGCAAGAGGTTGGCTCATCCATGGAAATATTTACCATTTTAAAACCAATTTGAATCTTGATAAATTATAAACAGCTAGAATTACTTCATACACTTTAAAAATATGACTTAGCAACTGCAAAATTAGCACTGAATATACACGAGCCCCATGACAACCAAGCAGTGAAAAGAGAGAGGTTAGCCATGTTGACGGGCTAATAATCATGGTGGGTACCTTGCTGAATAAGATTAATTACCAAACAGCAGATATAGCTACAGATTTACTCCCATCACCCAACCCAAAAATTGTCCAGAGAATAAAAATTCTACATCAACATCCACTTTGGGTCAGTCCTATGCTATGGAATCACCTGCTTGCACTTAGTTTGAAGTGATCCATGGATCCTAATTTTGTCATTTGTCATGAAAAAAAGTGTAAGAGTTATGGTATGAACCTTACTTTAAGGGTCTGAAGGAGGCCATAATGACCATCTGATCATGCACAAGAGATAAGAACGGTACTCCTTTCCTACACACTTGTAATCTAGTTTTCTGACAGATACAGTTCATTTAATATCTTCGTACACTATTGCACAACTTTGAAGGAAGCAACAGCGGGCCCCTACAACCTAGCCTTTCCTTCACTAAGAAAGCTTCATCTTGCACCCTGAACATAATCTAGGATTGTAGCATCCACGCTCTAATAGCACAGTTTTCTTCAAATTAATACACAGACTTATTCGTGAAAGTAAGAATTATAATGCATGGAAAAATAGCATCAGTTGGTGCACAGAGCAAGGTACCTACAAACAAGATGGCAACAACAAATGCAAGCCAAGGCAGGTGTAAAATAGATATAGGAGAAGCCTTCTGCTCCTCACCTCCAGCACCCACTCCTAGCATATGGACAAAAAGTATGTTTAGTGAAGGCAGACAGATAAATCAATTATATGAAAACATTACTCAAAAAGTTATCATGAGAGTTTTTCAAAATCTCAGGTACACGTCAGCTCAGGAAGTAAATCAAATTGGAATAAAAATGTTAGAACTTGACTATTTTTTCAACCAAAGAAAGACCAGAATGCCAGGCAATCCATGCATTGTCAACGCTTTAAAAGTGTCCTAACCATGAAACCCTGCTTGTTAAAACCATATTACATCTCACAAATGTAAAGGCCATTGCATTGCATCTTATAGCCGAGACCAACAGATACGTTTTTACATTCAATGCGGCACAAATTTATTTATTTGCTGATTTGATTACCATGCCGGTAACACTTACAATATATCTCACTCAACATTTATATTTTATTCACTGGTATGGTGATTGCAAATATGGGTATATTAAGCTGAAACTTTCGGAAAACAAAGCCCTTAGTGAGCCTCCTGTTACATAACAACTTCAATTTAATGCTTAGCAGTTTCACAACTGCTATTGTGATCACGAGCATGTCTCTTACCCCCCCTCCCCAAAAAAAAAAACCAAAAAACAACACACACCATACTGTGACATACATACTCTTGGAGTCTGAAGGAACTGCTCTTTAATTTCATTAATGAGAACAAGTCTGTAAAAGTACACCCGAAAGATGGAAGAAACAATAAAATCTGGCTAGAGTGAGCAAAGAAGCTAAATATTCTTTCCTTATATCTCAGGATAATTGAAAGTATTACACGAATACTGAACAATGAAACCCACATTTCCCATCGTTTCAGAGGTTCCAGAAATCAATTATATATTTATATACTGTAAAGCAAAGAAAAAGAAACCATTGGGTTTCAGCCCCCCTCCCTCCCCCCTTTCTGTTCAGTCACTGGCATGACAGTTATTCAGATGTATGAACTCAATCTGAATGTAGAAAAATTCAGCTCTGTTGTCACCATAAACAAAGAAAATTGAGCATCATTCTTTTTCTTTGTCAGAACTGAAATGGCTTGACATTTGTTCAAGTTGGGTTCTTGATTACTACCTGTGTTTCAACAGTAATGGAAAGCTCAGGGACACTAAGGTAAGCAGAGACAGTAAAGCTTCCTGATAGCGCCACTATCATCCTTCGCATATGAGCAGGACAAAGCACAGCCAAATTCTATATTCATGCTGAAACGTCTAGAATCATAACTTTCAGAAAGAAAACGTCTATAGACTTACATTACCTATTGTGCCAATGCCAGCAAACGCAATTCCCATCCAATCTACAGCATTCATGAGTTCCTTCAAGTAAAAGTGGGAGAAGATACAAAGTATAGCAAGTCCACAACCAGAAACCGGTTGGATGACAGACACCTGTTACAAACCTTTAAATGGTGAAAAGGGCAATACATTACAAATAGGTTCAATATGGAACATATGTAGTGCAAGCACCATTGGGAAGGGGGGAAATAAGTGGGAGGGAGGTTCACCTATGGCAGCTTATGAACAATCATCCAGAATTCTAATTTACAAGTGGAATGAAAATCAAGATCAGAAAAGTAGTCCGAAATAGTTGACGACCCATGTGGACAAGTGCATTTCATGCACCGACTAAGGAAAATTAAAATTAAAGATAAAACAATTATATGCTAAAAGAGGCAGATAGAGAAATTTTGTATGACAGTGTTGCATTTTAGCTTCCTGAGATTCAATATCACCAATCTTTTTATGGGTGTCCATTTTAAAATTCTAATGATTTTCATACATAATTGCCAACAATTTTTCCAATAAATGCTACCCTAGGACACTATTACATTAGATGTCCATCCATCACTGTATACTAATCATCCTAAGTGGAGCACTATTATATTCGATGTCGATCCATCTCTTTATACTGATCATCCTATGTGAAGTTAGCTTCTCCAACTCAAGTCTGGTAACAAAATAGGGCAGTGTGATTCTGCTAGCAAACATTACTCTCTTAAGCATAGTTTAGAAACAGCATGCAACATTTACAAGCCATCTATTTCCCAGGTTTTATGACAAAAGCAACTCCGCAAGCTTATTTGTTCATTCTTCCAGCCTAGAAGCAGAAGGTGTTCCCTTCTCCAACATTTAAGGTGTGCTAAATGTACTCATGATACATAAGCCATGATTCCCATGAACAGTACTTCAATGTTAAGAAATAAAGGCGCGGAGCTACTGCTCAGAAACTTACAGGAGCAAGAGACAATGCCCTCAACATCAACACTGCACCACCAATATCCATCAAAAAGCCTATAATCCAAGCTTTGTTCAACGCATATGCCCTGATCACCTACAAGCATAAATAAGAAGAAAATTATGCCAGGATTCCTAGGGTCATACATTGAAGAATAGAAACCATAATTCATAAATCACAAGTGCACCAATAAGAAGGATCAAAAAAGCTATTTTTTTCATTTAAAACCAACTTCTCTGAGTTCCAAGATCATCAGTTGATAGTCTGATACTTTAGGCAAATTATTAATTTTAAAAATTGAAGACATGAATTATGGATAGCGGCATAGTGCAGCAGGGCTCATCCGCCGCAGATCATCCCTAACAAGCACAGATGGGAGCCTACACTTCTCCATGATGGAGTGTAAGGCTTTGGCCAGCTAATTTATTCCCTTTGACCTCTCTCAAAGATCACAGGTGAGGGCCTGCAGTTCTGTGTAAGGAAAGTGCCAGGCTTTGCCCAGACCCTATTTTTCTGTCTAGTCTGCTTGCAGCCCAGTGCAGAGAAATAAAAAATAAAAAATAAATCCATGGGAAGCAAGCCAGAAGGTCCAAAGAAGAAGGGGATAACCTGCGGAACCAAGACGAGAAAAAATGAGAACCAGGCTCAACAATAACGGTGGTCCCTTGGAAAATTGTTCTAGTTTTTGAGAGCCCAATTTTACTGGGGAGGGGTGGGATGTATGACTTTCTGTATCATAGGAGGCAAAGATGAGCAAAAAATCACATGTAAGTAGGAGAATTGTAATGAAGTTATCAAACTAGATTTTATCAAGTGGGAGGACATAGCTCAAGACACGAGTTTCTAGAGGTTTATGACTAGGGCTGTAGACCTTAGGTAAGCTTGCCTTTTAAACTTGTGTTGGCACATAGGCAATCAGTAATCACTCGTCAGTACCTAGCATGCACCTTCACTTACAGCTAGATTTGCCTAATAAGTATTGATGGTGCTTATTTGCTACTTACACTATGGGTTTTAATCTAAGCCCAAAAAAAAATAAAGAGAAACAAAAATTATCTCATACGAATTGATCTACCCTTGCTTGAAGGGTAACGGGTAAGGCTGGCCCAGACATGCTGAGGCAGCATCCAGGCTAGGACGGAAAAAAGGAGGGGGGTGGTAGTATTGTATATTTGATGTGGGCAGATCCAATTCAAGGACCAGTGATTCGTTGCTATTGAGCAGGCCACCAACAGGAAGGTGAGATTCTTAATTTGACCCTCTAGGATGATGATAGTAAAGGTTTCATTGGAGCAAATTATTGGCTTCAAATTACATTTGTAAATAATTAACAGCATGAACTTTCATTTTCAAACACACGGTAAAATCCAATAGGCAATTCATGCAAGAGTGTCCGCGTCGCTTCAGGTGTTCATCTCCACATTATGAGATGACCCCACAGACAAACCAAACCAAGCCAAAATACCAAAGTCCTAGGTCACACAGATGCAACCTTAGCTTGAATTACACATAGGCAATTTTCAGTCGGCACCATACTTAAAAGGCATGGTTTGGTGAGGTATTCTTTTCCAGCCCAGTGTAATATATAAGAACCGAAAAATAGTTCTAAAATAGATTCTTAAGCTAACTAGAAAGCAGAACAAATGACCCCAACCAGGTAACATATTCTAAGCTTACAAGATGGAACTGATGTTGTATCAGGTTGACAAATTCTAGGAAGCCGTTTTTCACTAGTGGAAAGTAAAACCGGATGGAACGAAAATAAATTTCTACGAGGTTACTAGTGCAGTCTGGATGCTGGGTGAACTTTTACAGAAAAACAATGAAGAAAGCAACAGAGCCAAAATTAGTTGGTTTTTCATGGATGAAAATGATAAACCTAGATGGGAAGGAGAAAGAAATAAAAAGAACATAAGAACCTGAAAATCGATTGTTGATTGATGATATTACAAAGGAAGAAAATCAGAGTAAAATAAATGCAGAATAGAGATGTTGATGAATGATGACCCTTTTTGCATTGGCAAGTGAATGGCGAGCTTGAACTATCTTTCCAAAAACTCAACTCTCTCAACATTATCACGCAGCAGAATGGACTGAAAAAGCATGACTTGCTTAGAAACACTCTCTTGTGGTGCTACATTACAACAAGAGACATCCACAAGAAGACGTTGTACATTCCTATTACACCCACAATCTCCAGCTGATAATGAAGACTTGATGTTTTACGATTATGAAAAATACGAATAGCAGTAGATAAATCAACCAAACATTGCACCATGACATTGGCATGAAAATTGTCAGGTGCCCAAAACCCTGGCAGTAATTCCACCATTAAATTGCTTTCAGGACTCGTCAAACTCAACTCAGCATCCAATTCAAACAGGTCCATATTAATCAATACTATCAATCTCATCCCTCAACTCAGCTAGAACATGCAATTTGCCACAACAAAACAGCTGAACATCATCAAATCATCCAAGTGCCCTAATCAATGCAACTTAAGCTTTCCTTAAAAACTCAATAACCATGATGGTCATCTAGGTGAACCCACAATCTATAAGCTCCCAAAAGAAAATCCAAAACGAACCCAGAATCCGATCCAAAATCACAAACATGCAAATAAGATGGAGGTATTAAAGGGAACCCAATCTAGCATAACAAATTAACAATGAATCAAAGACCCAAGACATAGAATACCTTAAGCTTGAAGGAGAGAGGGGGTAAAATGAGGGTGCCTTTCTTCTGCAAAACCTTGCCAATATTGTTGCCCGCCGTCGCCGCTAAGGTCAGAAGCACCGATTCCCACATCTCTCTCTCTCTCTCTCTTCGCTTTTCTTTCTCTAGATTATCTGTGTCGATCTCTATGAAGGGTGTATTGAATTGGATGTCTGAAACTCAATAATGTAATGGTAATGGCGTTTGTCTCAGATGCAAATATGGGATGCAGAAACTAGAAAGCCTGTTACGAGACGCCTGGGAGAAGACAATAGTTGTTGGCTGGTCGCATGTCTTTTTCTTTTCTTTTCCTTCAATTTTTCCGATTTGTCTTTGTTTTGCAAGCTAATAAGACTGATATTATGAGGATAAATATTACAATATTATGCTTTGTTTTTTTTTTTTGGCAAATAAAAGAAAAGTTTGTTGGTTAAAATCATGCCGCACTTATAAAAGATATTAAATTTTATATAAAAAATATTACATTTAAACCAACACAGGTCTAAAGAAATATAATAAACTTCTTGTGCCAAAAAAATATAAGTATTAACATATTGAGCGCTCATTTTACACCCACTTGTTTCTTAATACAACATTTGATTTAGTATAGTTTTCTAGTGAAAAACACTTAGTTGTTATTATACATTATTGCATAAAAAGGATTAACATGAATTGAAAGTCCACAATCTGATCAATCACAATTTGATCTTAAATTTAGCGAACATGAAACTAAATTTATTAAAATTCTCCAAAAGGGACAGAATGATTGCTCATCCAAAAAGGCAGAAAAACCAACTCTCACAAATGAGAAGACAAACTTTAATGTACGAAAAACACTATTAAAATATTATAATAATTAAACAGATTAGGGGTGAATAGGTGACAACTCTCATAAATTGCCAATAATAACCTTTTTCAAGTACAAGAGATTGAGATTGTTTTCTAGCAATCGAGAAAAGGGGTGAGAGAGACAACAGCTTACTACCTTTCTTACTACAATATTGGACTTCATGTAAATTCTTGTATACCATTCTGTTATATTGAATTTTTTTTTTTTTTCCCTATCTTATGTCTAATTCTTTTTTGTTTTTTAAAAGGTCAAGGTAAACATAAAAGACAACACAATTTAATACATTCATTTATAATCGTGTAAAATATCATCGCAAACTAAATAAACTATTTATCCTTCTAAAAAACAATATGGTCCTAATTATAGACCAACTATATGATATGTTGTGAAATTGTACTTCTCTTAGCACAAGGGAATTCAGAATCATAGGGTAAAAACTTTAAATCTAACATCCAGTAGCACAACAACATAAATTTAACTTATTACAGATTTAACAATGTTGTTCGAGTGCTAAAAAAATCCTAATTTCATAACTTCCCTGATTAAGCCTAGTTCACAAACACAAAGCAATGGCCACTTGAATGCAGGTGCTTCTATTATGACATTGAACGAAACTTTCCCTCCCTTAAAACATTTTATAACAAACTTAAAATCCAAAGCATGTCTAAATCTTGAAGACTATTGTCTCCCAAGTTGTTTCAGACATGCCAGGATCACGAAGAGTGTTCAAATATCATGCCTCTCAATTTGACACACAACCATTCTATGCCTGGCATGGACACTGCAACAAATCCAACTTGCTCCTAATTTGTGGCCAACTAAACTGCGGTGAACCAGTGTTTAAATGGATAGTATCAATCGAAATGCAACGAGGGCATAAATGCAAGCCAAATGTGCAAAGCTTATTAGGGCTTCAACATCGATGAAATAGGATCCCATAGAATGAACGTCTATTCCATAAACTTTGTCAATTGAGCTACTATGAATGGACGTATCAAATCTTTTGAATTAGTTGACCCATTTAATGATTGTGTCGTTTTAAGTTTTGTCTTCAACACTATATACGAATATCATTTATTAGAAAAAAAGAAGTGAGGTAACTCATCTTCTTTTTTTTTCTTTGTGTTTGTATGAATCGCAATGGTTAGTGTAGCCGGGGCTCGAACCCAGGCTATTGACAACTACTTCTAAGACTTTACCAATTGGAATACTTGACGACTACAACTCATCTTTGTTTTAAACTACATAATACGTATTAATTTTCAATATATGTTAGACTATGTTTCTCAAACTATACCAATTTTAGCCACCACAAGTCTCCTGCATACAATTTGTATTTTCTTTTTTACTGTTAACTACGGTATTAATAATTATTAAAAAAAAAGAAATAGTTGTAGATTAATAGTCAACAACTCGGTAGCATTTCGTCTTGAACCTTGATCTGCATCCAACATTAATGTGTGCACTAATTATGATCTTCAATTCATTATTATAAAATGAACCAGTCCTAAAATAATTTTCCACCTTCCTCTAAGAAGGAAAAAAAATTGAATTTTACCTAATGTAATATTTGCTATCCCTTCACTCCTATAATAATTGGCCCCTTATCTCTACTATTATTATGCATTTATTTTTTTAGATAATTAATATATATTTGTAAATGTGGCTCATATGTAACGGTAATCCATAATTTTGGATTACAAGTGGGAGCCCACACCCTCCACATCATCTCACAAGCCAACTTTTTCTCTCTTCTCTACATCCTATGAATCACCAACTTTGTTCACCAAATAAAATAATATTTTATGGACTCTACCACTAACATATTATTGGATTTTAGACTTTGAAGAGCTTAGTTGGTAAAAAAAGAAAAAGAGAAAATGTGTGGGGGGGGCGGATCACGGCCGTGAGCTGGACTGTAGAGCGAGTGAAACGGATTATTGATGCATGGTGTTTTTTAGACAGTGAGCCAAATTTTTGACTCGTGAGCCTTACATTGCAGGTGCTCTTAATATATCTACAAAAAATGTAGGTTGCTTATAAGTTATGAACGGTTAACGTACAAGTTTAAGCCAAGAAAATTACTATTTTCATCATAAAGACAAAGCAAAATATGGCAGGCTAATTGATCCTACTCGTAAGCACTCAAGTACTCAACAAATTGGAAAGAATCACCCCCGATCCTACTGCTGATGTGCAATATACTGTCATGCATTCCTTGTTCGTCCGAACCCAAATGGTTAAATGGCTTGCTAGCCTTAACACCCCCCCCCCAAAAAAAAACCCAAAAAAAAAAAAAAAACAAAAGTAGAATGTTGGAATCTTTTGGACACAGAAATGTGCAGAATAATGCTAGGCTCCTAGAACATGTTGCCTACACCTCTCTTAATGACCGAGTCGTGTGGAGGGGGATGTCTCTGATGGTGTCTCACAGCTAGACAGGAAAATGAGTTTCAGTTGGCATCATCATAGTTAGATTTAGACTATGTTTTCTTCAACTTATTTTTTGAAGAATAAGTTCAAAATAAGTTTAGTAAATAAATTTAGATTAAGTTCAGCGAATAAGTTCATAAATTTATTCTTAATAAGTTCAATAAATAAGTTCAAAATAAGTTTAGATAAGTTCAGTTCAGAATAAGTTCAAACAAAATAAGTCGAGAGAATAGAGTCTAAATATAACTTCATTTAGATCTTCCTTAACAATTTTTTAAAATTTTAGACTATACGTTAATTGGCACTGATAAATATAAGAAAGCAGATTTGTCTCAATAAATATAATTTTAGCCCTTATATTGGAGTAGGTTGAAGTGCACTAAGACTAAAAGTAGTTTTTGAGAGGGAGTGAAGCAGGATTGAACATATGAGAACACATTGAAGTAGATTTAAGCATTTTGAAACAGATAAAAAGCTCCATATGTTAAAAATAAACGTAGACCCTTACTTTATATTTGTCTCAATCTTCATTTCTCAAGTATCAATGTTAAATTTCTCAAAACCTCTTAAATTATTAATGCGAAACAACCCTACCTTGCTTAACTCCAACAATCAATCAGAAATTTCCACTAAAACTCATTTTCCACACTAACATTCACACAGAATGCACTTTCATGGGACCAATCCAAGTGACCACAGATGTGCATTTAATGACAGCATTGTACTAAGAAATTCAGCCATATTTCATCACTTGGAAGTTCAGTGTCACCTCTTCCCTGCATGTATACACCATCTGTAAATCACAGATTACTCGACAATTACATCCAGTATGTGTCATGCTATAACAGGGGATGTGAAAATTGAGTTATGAATCCCTATTGCATCAGTAAATATCATAGGCCTTGGTCCAAAAGTATCACATCAAGGGCATGCTAGATTCATCAAGCAAATTGTAAAATTATACACAAATTACAGAACCCAAAAGAAAACACCAAAATAATACATAGTTAATTCATAGATAGTGCCCACATGTACCACAAATCTAGGCTAGCTCCCTGAATTTCAGGCTTCAGCAAGGACAACCCTCCACCCCCAAAACAAAACCAAAAAAAAAAAGAGAGAGAGAGAGAGAATTTGAATCACAACCATCCATAGAGAAATCTATCCTTAAGCCACTTGAAGCTCTTCCTAAAAGACCCTTTGACTTTACCTTCAAGTGTAAGAGCTCTGTAGCCAGCAACCCTCTTCTTCCTCTTGTATTCTGGATCATTGAAGCACCAAACTTTGGATAATGATGAAGACACAGAGGTTGTTTTTGCCCTTTTCAGCTTTCTATCGAAATCATATGAAAATTGCCCATCAAAATTGTTGTAAAAATTAGGTTGAGTGTATGATGAATTCACACTGTAACTCCTCAAATCATTCCTGCTGTAATTTCCCTGGTAGATTTCCAGCTGTAAATCGGTGTGCCCATTTGATTTCTTCCCAAATTCATCCATGGCAGATTATCTTTTTTTTCTAGGATTTGATTTTTTCTCTGTCTCCTCTGTTTTTGATGAAGAACAGAAGAGGAGGAGGAGGAGGAGGGGGAAAAAGAAGAAGCCGATGAAGGAAAAGAAAGATGTGGGTGAGGGCGGCTTGACTGGTTTTCCTATATTTGTTGGGACAGATATGGTTTTATTTATGAAAATTGAGGGAAGAAAAGTCAAAACCAATTCCAAGATTGCGTGTTTAATGGCGAAATTGATTTCATTATCGCGGGGATTAGTCCAGTGTAATGTGATTATTTATTTAAATGACCCAGTCAAAGAAGCCATTTGTCTTAGTACTTTGGAGACTCTGGTGCATCAAGAGCGTGCAGTGCACTTGTGGCTGAGACTTTGAAAATGGAATGACAATATGATGGTTGGAGTGTTCTCACTGATTTTGGTTCCCATTTGATGTGGGTGGAACTGGCTTTTGGATATCAATCTGTGTAAAACTTAACTGCTAAAGAAAATGATTTGGTTTGCTTACATTAATGGTATATTGGAAATCGCTCAGTAGATTGATTTGTCTTGTCAATCATTATTTGTTTTTTAATTTGAGATGACTTAAACATGATTTTTGTTTTGTTTTCAGATGGGAGATTTTACATACGAACATAATATCTAAAGTAGATTACATCTTATCTTTTTAGGTCCTGTTTGGTAAACAGCTGTTAGCTGTTAGCTGTTTGAATTAGCTGTTTATATTAGCTGTTTGAATTAGCTATTTTTAGAAAAAGTGTTTGGTAAAAATTAGCTGTTTTTAAAAAATATATTGGTAAAATTTCATTTATGCCCTTATTTATGAATTAGTTTTTAATGAAATATGTACAATTTTTTCAAACTTATGGATAATTATGTCATTTCTACAAAAAGCTCTTCTCAAAAGGCTAATAGGAATAGCTTTTTCAAAAAGAGTTTTTTGGAGCCAAACAGTTATTGCAAACAGCTCTTTACCAAACACCCTTTAACTGTTTGATTTGGTCAAAACAGCTAAAATCCTCCCAAATAGCTATTTTTTCTCAAAACACTGTTGTTACCAAATACTCCCTTAATTAAATCTAGCAATCCACCCGCTAAGTTACTTCCAAAGGGATAAGATCACTTAAACGTGGTGCCTAAATGATTCTAACTCCATTTTATTTTAACATTTAGATGTATCAAAAAAATTCACCCTGCATATTGCAACGAGAACAGTTAATCTCGATTTTTAGTGAATAGTGTTCCCATACTACTAGTCTATGATGGTTTTAACCACTTAAGCGTGTACCACCATATGACTAAGGCAGTGTTCGGCAGCAGCATTTTGGATAGTGTTTAGTGTTTTAATCAAGTCAATATATAAATTAGTTAATTTTTAGTGTTTGGTAAACTAGTGTTTGACTAGCATTTCAAGTAGCGTTTAGCGTTTTAAGCAGCATTTTTGAAAAGGATATTTGACATTTAAAAGTAGCGTTTCATATTTTTTTGCCAAAAATATCCTTTAAATATTTTATTTTTGAAAACTATCTATATCCTTTTATATAAATTTACATTTATCAACTAGCATAACAGCTAAATTTACCGAACATATTACTTTCAATCGCTCATCTAAATAGTTATCCGCTAACAACTAAATTAAAAACGCTATTCGCTATCTAAACAGCTATCCGCTACATAAACCGCTATCTGCTACTTAAACAGCTAATTTTGCCGAACATGGCCTAAGTATATTGAGCCGCACAATTTCTTTATCACGGAGTATACTACAAGGGACACTAATTCAGTGTATTGGTCAATAAAGGTTATGTAACGCTCCCAAATTACTAATTACTTGATTCATAGATAACCGCAACAGAAAATTTAATGATGGAAGGCGCTATCGTCGTCCTGATAAGGACAAGGCTTACTGAAATCATTCAATCTTGCAACTCATGTTCACAATCACAATATCTATATTAAATTGAAACACTCCAAGTCCAAAGTCCATAATAGTTCAACTTCAGTACAATCAACTTAATCGTAGCATGTGCTAGCTAGCATTCCATGCTACACAAGTATATTAAATATACACCCAACTTGACCTTGAAGTCGTTTCTAACATTCATGCTATGCTGAATCCACTGTGAGCATCTGATGGCTTTCAAAAGGGCTTGTTAAATGGAGAAACATGTGATAATTCATCACCTAAAATGGAAAGCATGAAAACAATTCGAAAATGTGAACTAAAACTCAGCACATGCATTCTTGTATTGTAAAATGAGTGTAGAAATACTGTTGATGGGTACCCGCTTTTGCAATTCATTCATTTCGCAATAACAATGGAAATGCAGGTAACATAAAACTGCATTACTCATTATTATCTGTAAGTGGACCCCTTGATAGATATGACGATCTATTAATAGGTGCACACTTGCTAAGTCGATCGAGAACCCTGGCCTAACATCGCAACGTAGCATTTATTGAAGGGTCGTTGCCATACCACTGACAGGGTCACTAATTATGTGATAAATCTCTGATTAAACTGATTCATTGGTATACTTACCAAATAATATTATAACTTGATAAAATAGTGCTGAATCTTAAAGATGCAGGCATGAACGTACCTTGAGTTTTTAAAATGGATTCGAACTTGATAAATATGTTCCGAATTGGTAAAACTTATGCATAACAGAGAACGATAAATTAGGCCTTGACTCTGTTTCACAAATGTAATTGTAGATGTGTGTAGTCAGTAAATGATACTCACATAACTTGTAACTTTGATGGAAATTCAGTAAGTAATTCACATAACTTGTAAGATAGGCTATGCTAAGATAACCCCTGTTAGATAAATAGGACTGACTTGGAATGCGAAATTATCTATTGGGAATAACCCACGTCGATCTAAATGTGAGGCGGCTACTAGAGTCGCACTTAGGGTTCACGTCCTAAACCCGAAACCCCAGTGGATGGTTAGACAGCCGTAAGAGTGGAAGGGGAAAAACTGTGAGAGTGTTTTCTGTTTCAATATCGGTAACCCTAATTAATCCCCTAAAACCTCTTTATATAGGTTAGAGGGAAATAATTAGGGTTGCCGCACTAAGTGGCTTATGTAGCCGTCGGGCCTAAACATTAGGCCCGGCCAACAACTCCCACTCGGCCACATAGGCCGCAAAATACATGCTCTCTACGAATCACAACTCTTCACGCTTCATACTGGGAATAAGACGTGCAACCGAAAAGTAACAAGTAGTGTTATATTAAGTTACCATCTAACTAACATAAAACTTTCACAAAGTATGGTGCCCCAAATTATCCTAAACATCATTAGTGGCATCTCGAATCCCTTATGTCATGATATATCATATGATTATATACTCAATATAATCGCCCGGGCTAATATTGGTGATGATAGATAGACTTTTCCCTAAATGCTAATGGTATTACATCTCAACTTAACTGCTTTCCTAACGTGCTCTCGTCGAACCATATACATGGTGGTCCTTGAAAAACACATCAAAGTAGCAATATCAAGCTTTGACTTTATATCAGAGCTCTAAGTCAAATGGTCATCATCCATAGGGTCACACAGTAACAAAAGATAGGAAGGTCAATTGTCACTCCATGTATGGTCGTCTTTTAAGAACACACAGTGTGAGATGTGTGTCATGACATAGCTCCCACTCAAATGGGCTCGTCACTTCATATGCCATGCGAATCGCCAGTCTAGATTTTCACCCAAAAAATCTAACCTGAGTCACTAGATTAACATACTAAATGTTAATCTTGGCACTCAATATTCGACTTTTTAAGGCTTCAATATGAAATCATATCTCATATTCGACTCCCTCGAGTCTCATCTTAAACTTATTAAGGCGACTATAACTTATCACATTCATACACTTCCAGTATGAGTAATCAATACTGCACACCTAGTACAAATATGATTCAGTCTCATAGGCGATTGTCTGTGTGATTAGGCCAATCAGAAGCCTGTGACATTTCAATACGCTTAACGGCTAATAATAAATTATGAGCATTTTGCTCATTACAAAAGAACTTTGTCCATCACATGACAAGATATACCCTGAACCTGAACCTTGCGAATTCCTAAACTCAACATATGAGTTTTGAACGTATCACTAGGAATAGGTTTAGTTAAGAAAGGAACATAAACACCTTATTAGTGTACATATACTTTACGGCAATATCTTTTGTCTCTATGGTGGCAAGCAACACAATCTGCCTCCATAACGAACATTGTTATGCAGTTTTTGCTTCTTACTGCATCATGACATAGCTTTCCCACCCAAGGTGAAGGCATGTCCTGAGATTGACTTAGACTCTTCTAAGTCACTACCTCAATCGTCATTTTGAGGATCCTCTCAACTTGAGATCTCCCCCTGATAGTATAAGACTAAGTCAGCTGTACCATGAAGGTATCGCTCGACTTTCTTGACGACTTAGCAATGTGCAAGTCTTGGGTTGCTCTGGTAACGACTTACCAAAAGCCAACCGCAAAGCAAGTGTCAGGCTGTGTACATAACATGGCATACATTGAGTTTCTTAGGACACTAGCGTAAGGGACATTGCTCATTTCCTCATTTTCTTTGACTGTTTTGGGCACTGGTCGAGACTCGAGGTCGTCAAACCCTTCAACTGGAGTGTCTACGGGTTTGGAATAATGCATACGGAACTGTTCTAAGACTTTTTATTGGCTCATACCTAAAAGTTTCTTATGACGATTTCTTATTATTTCCACGCCTATGACATACCTGACTTCACCCATGTCCTTCTCTCAAAGACGGAAGACAACCACTTCTTAGTGGCTTCGATCATCTCTAAGTTATTCCCAACTAGTAGTATGTCATCAACGTATAGGGTAAGAAACATAATCTCCCCGTTTGATATTTTGACATACACATGATGATCTTCTGAGACCATGGATAAGCCAAACAAAGTTATACCTTCATGGAATCTTAAGTACCAAGATCTGGAAAATTGCTTAAGACTATATATGGACCTTTTAAAATGACACACCTTGTTCTCTTGTCCCTTTGGAAAAAAATCATTGGGTTGATCCATATAGATCTCTTCCTCAAAGCTACCATTGAGGAAAGCAGTCTTTACATTCATTTGAAACAACTCTAAGTCCAAATGGGCAACCATGGTTAGAAGTAAGCGAATAGAGGTAAACCTCACCATAGGAGAAAATGTCTCTTTATAATCTACACCTTCAATTTGTGTTAACCCTTTCGCTACTAAACAGGTATTGAACTTATCGATTGTTGCATGAAAAACAGAGTTTTAATATTTGTAAACCCCAAGTGTAAGGTGTATCGTTGAGTACTTGGGGTGTCGTCCGCAGGGAATTGTGTTTCCAACTACCAGAACTAACTAAAGCGTCTCAAGTTAGGCAGGATCGAAGGGTGAGAAGGGGAAACTAAACTATGCTACAAATACAGAAACAAGCGACTTGGAATTATGATTTTACCAATTAGTGAACCAACTAACTAATACGAGTCCTAACCTACCCAAACTACACTATGAACAAGAGATGGTCGGTTGCACCATCAAAGACCACCCAAGCCCTCTCTCAAGGGTCATGAGCTAGTCTAATTCGAGTAACCACCTACTTTCGTGGGGTTAGTCGAATTAGACCACAAAACTAGCAACCCCGGACCTAGCTCGATTCGGATACTACTTTCGTGTCCCGAATTCGGCCATTCCCTCTCCCGCACTAACAAATTGACATCACCTCTCAGCATTAGTCAATCGCCCAAAAATATAGATGAAAACCCTCTCAGGCATTTCATCGAACGCTTGGCGGGCATGAAGGAAAACTCTAGGTTCTAAGCATAGATTGAGTATGGTTAGGCCAAATACAAGATTAATTAGCCATCAAAAGGCTAATCACAACCCAAGCCAACACAATCTACCCACAAAACATCACAAACACAAGGAAACCTAAACTAACAAGTAAGAACATAAACTTGAAGAACAAAAACAAAGACAATGAAGTAAAACGAATCTAAATTACTAAATAACATGAATTAGCAACAGAAACTAAACATATAAACTAAACAAAGCAAATATAAGAATTAAAATGGCAAAACATAAATAAGAACAACAATGAAAAAAATAGAGAAAAGGAAGAGGGAAACTTATGCTTGAATTGATCGAAGAACTTGAAATCCACAAGCTTGAATCCCAAAATACAAACTATAATTCTAATCTAATCCTCCTATTGAGGTTTTTATTGACTAAAACGTAAACTAAAACTACCCTAAGAAATCGCCTGGAAGAACCCCCGAGCGACCCCCTCGCGAAGACGCCCGAACGAAGCTTAAATAGAAAAACCGAGGCCCGACGAACTGGGGGGGCGGCACGACCGTGCCAGGTGGCACGGTCAGGCCGTGCCACATTGCTGGCACGGTGGCCGTCTCCCCCGGTTTTGCCCCACTTTGCCGATTTTCGTCGGTTTTCGCTGTTTTGTCCCGTCTTCGTCCCTTTTTGCGACGTTTGCTTGATTTGGAGTTATTTCCTACAAAATATAAATAAAACAAGGTAAAATTCTATAGAATAAAGTTATTATACGAGCAAAAAGTGGGAGAAAGAGGCGCATAAAATGGGTAAATTTACCGTTCAACACACCCCCACACCTATCTTTTGCTCGTCCTCGAGCAAAATAAAAGAAAAATTAAATTAAACAACTAACTCACTTTCGTAGGAATCACGGTTACATTTAGCGTATGCAACAAGCCCTTTAAACCCCTTGGTTACCCCAAGTGGACGAGTAAGGTCTCGTGAGGGTTTGCAGAAGATATACCCACAAAATCTCAAAAAAGGAAAAACAAAGAAAAGAGAAACAAAAATCGAAAAATAAAAGTAGCAAAACACAATATATACATGGGGATAAACTGTACACAATCGAATCAACCAAAACCACCTAATAGCTCAAATATCAGTCTGTACACAGGCATTATA
This sequence comes from Carnegiea gigantea, assembly GCA_029747015.1. Classification (NCBI taxonomy): domain Eukaryota; kingdom Viridiplantae; phylum Streptophyta; class Magnoliopsida; order Caryophyllales; family Cactaceae; genus Carnegiea; species Carnegiea gigantea. The sequence continues at coordinate 790,665 of JAKOGI010000133.1, read as the reverse complement.
TGCATTTCAGGACACATCATCCCAAAGAATGGCATCCAGACATCAGCTTTTCACCCCACGACGCATGAGAACATTGAATCCATCCTGGTGCCTAGTGTGCAAGTGTATCATCACCCTGAAACTAAGCCTACCAAAACCAAACTCAATCCCACGCAATTGACACAAGCTACCTTTTTGATTGGCTAGCATAGAAAGCAGGTTTCCCCAGTAGCAGTATTGCCTCAAAGGGTAACACCCAGTAGCGCATGCCTCAAAGGGGTACTTGTCATTTCCAACTCTTTTCTTCCCCACTTTCTTTTCTTTCCATTATTATTTTTTCAATACAAACTCATGTTACGCCTCAAAGGGATACACCCAGTAGCGCTTGAATTTGTTTGTTTTTGCTTTTGTTTTGGAAAAAGAAAGGGGGGTGCCAGCACATATAAAGGGAACTGTGCAGTAGACAATGGGAGAGTCGATCGTGGAAGACTAAGAATTCAGGATGATGACAATACATGAATTCAGGACTGGATTGCAAAATTACGCTGGACTGTCGGGGTTAGAACTGAGGTCTAAAACGACAGATTGGGGATGAATATCTATCATACACATTATACTTATATACGAGCTAACAGTCAAGGTATCAGGGATCAAGGCTGATCAAAATAGTACAAAACTCCCTTAAATGCAAAAAGAAAAGAAAAATTTGTACAAAAAGGAGAAAAAATGAAAAAGTTATACAAAAATGAAAAATTTTCACAAAAATAAGAAGAAAAAGGGGAGATGATCCCACCCCCACACCTAAATCTCACAATGTCCTCATTGGGAGCCGTGAGTTATCACCAACACACAAAAATAAAGAAAACAAAATCAAACACAAGAAAAACAAAAGACGTCAAAAATATACACAAGCTAACACACTCTCCCAAGAACACAATCTCACCCAAAACAACAACACGATCACACATATATACAAACTGACACCACCAAAAACAAATATGGATCAATCCAACAACACCACCAATCACAACACAATAAAAATCCACAAAAACACGAAAATGGTGATCATAGCCAACAACGGCTCGGCAGCATCCACATTTCACCACAAGATGATCACCAACCAAAACACAATCCTAAATAACCACAACTAAACAAAAATAAAAAGAAAGAAAAGAAAAATAGAAAGAAGGGGGGGAAGAGTGAGAACGAGTATACCAGGTCGGGTACTGAATGTACCCGAACTATGCCATGACGACTTAAGGAGCATCAGCCACTCCTTGCTGCTCAAGACGCGAGTCGTCAGCTCTGATGCAGTCAAAGCTCTCAGGAGCTTATCATGCATAGCTGCATGTAGCTCGGAATGGTGTGAGTAAGGGAACACTGGTAAAGATGGAGCAAACAAAGTTAGTGCCCTCTTAAACTCACCAAATACCTGTGAGAAATTAGCAGAAAAATCAAATGCAATAGTCAACGCGATTTCTCCAGGCATGCCCTCTAGGTACGGACGAGAAGGATCAAGGAGGGGGTCATACCCTCTAAAAGTACCTAGAGATTTACGGCAGGCAGCCTCATTCCCCTCAAGTATCACAAGAGGATCGATAAGCGACAAATCACAACACTTAGGGGAATGGGAGGGTGGTGAACATGAATAGGAAGCATGGGATGTATCAAGAGAGGTGGGGGATATATTATCAACAAAATCAGGACTAGTTGGCCCTGCAACCACAACATCCATGCATGAAGTCCCTGCGGGAGTCCCATAAAAAGTATGCACCTCAATAGAAGCATTGTCGGACTCAGACCAAGTATCATCCTCCTCAACACTAGCGCTAACGCCGAAGGTCTCACCTACCTCGAACTCCGTCGACTGAGCTAAAGGGGAAGGTGTATCAGGAAAGGTCATGATAAGCGCAGTGTTGTCCCAAAGGGTATTAGGAAAGGATGAAGCAACAGTGAGTGAAGTGGTCAAGGGAGGGTCGACTACGTCCTCTAGTCCGGACTCTAGAGGTGGTAAAGACGCACCATCATCACACAGATTGACATCAAGTCTAGGAGCACTAGAACTAGGGTCAGTCTCGGGTGATAGGTCATACTCCCGCATTTTATTAACAAACTCAGCAAACTCAACTTGTTGCCTATTCATTGTCTCTATCATATTGCTAAGTCTAGCAAAGCCTTCATTAGAAATATAATAGGGACAAGAAGTACTGGCGTGGTCAGAACAATGGCAAATTTCGCACACAGGAGGGGCATAATTAGGGATGCAAGGGGGTGGGGTACAAGAATCAGAACAACTAGTTTCAAATTCATAAGTATCCCAAGCCAACCACTCAAGTAATTCCCAAGCTTCATCAACATTTCGAGCATAGAAATCCCAATGCTCCAAAAGAGCACGGGTCTCACAATTCACACCCTCATCAACAACATGCAATATTTCCCATTTCCCATATAAACATCCACAAGAAGCACATTGAGCAAGATAAGCATGTAAACGATCCCAATAACGGTAAAATAGTTCTTGCTCACATTGGGGAAAATGGAAAATTGCCATTGAAATTATTTTTTTTTGAATTTTTTTTTTTTTGGGATTTTCAAAAGGCCTAGCCTCGAATGCTGAAGTAAACCCTAATATTGAAAAACGCTAATTCCCCGGCAACGGCGCCAAAAACTTGTTGCATGAAAAACAGAGTTTTAATATTTGTAAACCCCAAGTGCAAGGTGGCCGTCTCCCCCGGTTTTGCCCCACTTTGACCATTTTCGTCGGTTTTCGCTGTTTTGTCCAGTCTTCGTCCCTTTTTGCGACGTTTGCTTAATTTGGAGTTATTTCCTACAAAATATAAATAAAACAAGGTAAAATCCTATAAAATAAAGTTATTATACGAGCAAAAAGTGGGAGAAAGAGGCGCATAAAATGGGTAAATTTACCGTTCAACATTGATCGAACCATCTGCCCAACATTTTATCTTGAAAAACCCATTTGTTTCCAAGAGACTTACGTTGGGGTGGAAGATTAACAAGGTTTCAAACCTTGTTTCTCACCATCGAGTCTATCTCATCCCTTATGATGTCCATCAACTCTTTGTGATTTGGTGAGTCAATCCCCTCTTGATAAGAGGTAGGCTCCTCGATTTTCTAAGAGAGTGCATAAGAATATTGTCTCTTCGATTTGGAAATATCGTCGAGGAAATTTTTCACGCTCACTCCTTCGGATCATGGGACCTTCACTATTTGTGTGCCTAGGTGAGGCATCCCTCCTCCTTTCTCTGATAGGTGTGAGACCCTAAGTATGTGGAGAATCACTCCTACTATCCCTAGCATCCCTCCCCTTTTCTCTAAGAGGTGTGGGACCCTAAGTATGTGGAGACTCACTTCCACTATCTCTCTAGGGCATGGGATCCTGAACATGTATACTAACTGAATGTTCGGGAGCCGGAGATTGAAGACGGACCTCACTCATAGGCTGACTCTCCTCGTGTATAGGAGATTAAAGGCGAACCTCATTCTCCTGAGCAGACAAGTCTCCCCTGTCCCTTTCAGGTAGAGGAGGCATACCATCTTCGGTGACTTGATTAGAGTCCAAATTCTCCTCCTCACTGAAAGATAGTTGGATGTCTTGATGTAACTCAAACAGTTAGACATCCTTCTTGAATTTCACCAATGGTTTGGGAACTCATCATTGAGAAAATCGAAATTGCGAGAATCTATTTCTGTTCATTAGATTGTGCGGGATATCCAATGAACATCATCTTGGTGGCTCTTGGACCAAGTTTTCAATATTTGTGGGTTGGGTTATGCACATAGTCGGCTGAACCCCATGGGCGTAAATGGTCCAATAATAGCATCTTACCATAACTCATATGGTATGGTAGTTATACTCTTGCTTGGCACACGGTTAAGGATATAGGTTACCGTAAGCAACGTATCCCCCCAAAACTAATTGGGAGGTTCTCATGTGCCATTATTGATTTGACCATGTCAAGTAATGTACGATTCCTGTCATCCGCAACGCCGTTTTGTTGTGGGATGCATGGAATCATTAACTGTCTTTATATACCTTTTACCTCACAAAACTCTCTAAACCTACTAGAGATGTAGTCATGACCTCGATCAGCCCGAAGATTTCAAACTCTTCGTTCCAATTGAGTCTCTACTTTTTGTTACAAAGCATTTGAACATATCGAGTGCCTCATAGCGATGAGATGGTAGGTACACATACCCATGTCGTGAATAACCATCTATAAGAATGATGAAATAGATAATCCTATGACGTACCTTAACGTTCATGGGTCTGCGAATGCTTGAATGGACTAATTATAAGGGGCTAGATGCTCTAGAAGCCTCACCAAAAGGTTTTGCTTTGCCAGCGAGACATTACTCACTTAGGCAACTTAACCCTAGTGAGTTGGTCTAAAGGACCATCTCTAGTTAGCGTGTTCACTCTACCTTGACCCTCATGGTCAACTCGAGTATGCCTAAAAATAGATTTCAAAGAAAAGCGGTAAAGACGGAAGATGTCGAGACAGATGGATATCAAGAGAGAAAACTAATATCAGAACTAAAAACTACAAAGGTACGCTGCACCCTAAGAGCGTAGAGAGCATCGTGGAGGAATAACTTATTTCCTTCATGGGGTTTGAGCTAACATGTTGCTATGTCAAGGACATGTTCCTCACTGTCCTCCCCTAAGACAATAGTCTGTGAACCCATTGAGTAGCGATGAAACTTCACGAAATCAGCTCATCCCTGAACTATGTGTTTGGTTGCTCCCATGTCTACAGTCCACTAAGGAAGAAAGTTTGATAACTACTGCTTGGGAGCACACTTGTTATTCAGGTGTAACTGTGAAAAAAGATACCTTAGTTAGCTCGGGACGATCCCAAGTGGTGGGTTTCTTCTTTTCACAGTTATAGCACTTCACATGCGCTACATTCTACTCTCTATTGACCTTGACCTTTTACTGTTTTGGTAATACCATCCGTAGGTTTGGAGTTTTGAGAAGGGGATGAATCTGGTCAAACCGGATGTCAAGTTGATCCCACGTGTTCTCAACAGTGAGACAGCCTTAAAATCCCCTTACCAGATCATCATGCATGCAATACCACATAGCCAGCATGCTGATCGAGCCTTCCTCGAGCCATTCATGGTATATTATTAGCTTTTCTCTTGATACTGCTCACAAGCAGTTATATGTGTTATTCACATCTTTGCCTATCCTAGGAGACTTTAAAAGTCGTTGAGTGTTCTAATACTTTACGTTTGTTTAGAAGAAGCTACATCTTCTAAATCATGGTTAATGCTACCTAACTCTTCATTGGTAAACTAATCACCAATCATATTTTACTTACCATATCTGAAAGTATATATTTAAAAGACAGACATTAGGCATATCATCAGATAATTAAATTATCAAAAACTCTATCACTCATGTCGTATGATCGAAAATTTCGCTAAATTCATAATCATCACATACAAGCATGAATTAGAAGTTTCTATAATTTAATTACTACATTTTTTCATAAAACAAAATTTATGGAGTGCACAATTTGTTAAACTAATTAACACATCTAGAAATATCATAGAGATATTCAGCTTTAATCATGCAAAACAAATTTACACGAAGTTATACAAAACAAATTTATATAATTACTAATATATCATTTAAAAAACTTTATTTAATGACATATCAAAGAAGAAATTACACGTAAGTAATTATGTGGTACACATCTATATAATGTTACAAACCTTAATCAATATAAAATGAATTCATATAATATGTCTATTAGCAATATAATACATGATTATATCTTAGGCCAAATTCGCGTTTAGGCATGTAAAACATATTTACACAAGATTTTTTTTTTTATATGAAACTAATTATATTCTGTTACTAAAACTATTTGTTTATTTTCTCGTTATATAACATGTAGTTATACAACTATCATGTCTTTCATATTATCATCACATATGGATGTGAATTAGGAGTTTTTTTAAGTTAATTATAAAATTTATAAAAGTTTGGTTAAAATTAGTAACATATTAAATGGTGACTATCATATAGATATTCACTTTCAATTATGTAAAACATATTTACATAAGTTTTATGAAACTAATTCATAGGAAGTGTTCTCAACAAAGAACTTCTATAGCATAAATTTATATTTAATTCTAATATTATTACAAAAATAGTAACATGAAACATGAGCTTATGTTATATAAAACTAATTCATATAACATGTTACTAAAACAAATTCGACATATAACTCATAATTATATATCATACCTCTAAATTTCATATTATCATTACATAAACAATAACACGAAATAATCAACCATAATGATACAAACATATAGGGCCTGTTCTATTTTGCGTTTTAGATAGATAGATAGATGTAAGGAGCTGTAAGAACCTGTAAGGAGCTGTAAGAAGCTATAAGGAGCTGTAAGGAGATGTAAGGAGCTGTAAGGAGATGCAATGAGCTGTATGAAGATGTAAAGAGCTGTAAGTAGCTGTAAGGATGGATGTAAGGAGTTGTTGAATTGTTAAAGAGTTGTATAGTATAATTTGTTTTACAATGAACGTTTTGGATGAAAAATAATAATATTAAAATAATATATTTATTAAAAATAAATAAATAATTAAGTTAATTACACAACAATAAAATATATTAATCCCCATAAATTTGGTGAATAAATTTCATCCAAGATTTTTTATATGAACATTAGTTTGATCGAATAAGCAAAGTATAACCACAAAAAAAAAACTTTTTTGACAAAATTGAATACAACTCTTCAAATAAATTTCTATTTTAAGTAAACAATTTTAAATATAAATAAATGTATGATCATCTATAATAATATATATTTCACGTCGAAACTCAAATATAATTTACGTCGTTATATTATGTTTTTATATTTATGTAAATGTTGTGTTCATAAGATATTTATAAATTTTGTATATTTGTAGTATCATTAAAAAAATATACATATTTCTGTAACTAAAATAAATAAATGTTATAGAAAATCTATGAGATGTATGAAGATGCATGAAGATGTAAGGAGATGTAAGAAGATGTAAGAAGATATAAGGAGCTATAAAGAGATGTAAGAAGCTGTAAGGAGATGTAAACTCTTATTTAAATCCTAAAAAACGCGAAATAAAACAAGCCCATAACTTCATAATTACTCGCAGCATATAAGACTAACTTATATAGCATATTTAAGTCAAATCATGAACTAGATTGAATTGACCGAAATCGCCTCGGCCCAAAAAACTAACCTGATGTGAAGTGAAACGAAATTGGTCCCAAGAACCATCCCAAAATGCGGCATTTATCTTAGCAACTAAGAACCGGCCCTTTTAAAAAGAAAAATCAAGCCTATATTAAAAGGAGCCCAACCGAGGCCCTTTTTATAAGTGAGTGACACTAACTTGCTAACCCTAACCTTCACTCTCTCTCACGTACCCAGCCTAACTCTCTACCTCTCTTGTCTCTCTCCTTCTCTCGACCCCGAAAAGGGAACTCCTCTCTCTTTGGATTTCGCGTCGCCATTGCCATGAAAGAGAGAAGCACTGAGCTCCTTCTCACTGTTCCCCTCCAAAACCGTTTTCCATGGTAGTTCTCCGTAGCCACCGTACCTCGAAAATCCAAGGGATGAACAGCCGCTGCCCCTCGCTGACCTTGCAAGCCCTACGACTTTGTCTACTCACCAATCGATAAAAATACCACTGTCATAGTATAGATCGACAGCCGACGAAGCGCCAGAGGTCGTCCACGCTCTCAACGCGCCACCTCTGTGACGGCGCGTGACACACACGCGCAGCCTGGGGTATCTTTTTCGTGGTGTTTCTGTTGGGAATGAGTAGATCGCCAAGGTTTGAGGACTATTGGAGGAAGAAAACAGTCAAGACTAGTTTTGTCGGTGGCGCGTGACTTACATGCGACACCCCTCCGCAGTGTCTGATGGGTGTGGCATGAATCCGAGTCTCTTCTACCCCTTTTCCTTTCTTTTATTGATGGGTTGAGGTGGGGGTTTTGAAGACTACTGAGGCTTCATCACCACCGCCGCAACCACTGAGGCACTGGCGGTGGATTCAAGTTTTGGGTTTCTAAGTCGATCAAGCAACGGATTTGACCTTAGGTCAAGTTCCAGGCAGAGGTCGATTAATGGTTAGGGTTGTGGGGTCTTAAACATAAATAAATTGCCTTGCTAAACAATTAATTATACATGGTAATCGGCAATCAATCTGGGCATGATCTTGAATAACGCATAAAAAAATATGCTTGTAAAGTATAAACACGTTGAGCATGAATTTTGTCTAATATTCTAGATTCATGACTCGTGCATAATTATGAGCAGTTCATGATGAACATATCATCATTCATAAAAATAGGATTCAGGGCATAGAAACAGAACATCCATGAATTTCCTCAACTAAAATTTTCAATTTTTTAGTCGATTCAAGGCATCGTAATCATAAAAACATGCTATTAACACAGTAGGATTGCATAATCAGTTTGAACCATTGGTTGCACAATTTAGCATGTTTAACATGACATGACTAATGATTTAGCATGAATCTGATAGATTAAAAAAAAAAAAAACTCAATTTGTTGTTGATTCTAGGCAAGTAGACACAGAAGCATGCTATCAATTTGCATAATTATGAAAATTAGGCAATTAATCATATAGTCATAGTCTCAGAACAAGCATGCTTAGTATTCAGATCTTTAAACGCATTAAACGAGACTAATCCGATCACTCTAGGCTTTGATACCACTGTTAGATAAATATGATTGACCTGAAATGCAGAATTACCTGTCGAGAATAGCCCACGTCGATCTGAATGTGAGGCGGCTACTAGAGTCGCCTTTAGGGTTTACGTCCTAGACCCCGAAATTCCGGTGGATGGTTAGGCAGCCGTGAGAGGGGAAGGGGAGAAACTGTGAGAGTGTTTTCTATTTCAATATCGGTAACCCTGATTAATCCCCTAAAACCTCCTTATATAGGTTAAGGGGAAATAATTAGGGTTGCCGCACTAAGTGTCTTATGTGGCCGTCAGGCCTAAACATTAGGCCCAGACAACCCCAAAACTGGATAATTGAAAGTAATTAATCTAATATAAAGTTAAATGAAAGTCCAATAAACCACAATAAGATAGACGAGATTAAAAAGGAAAAAGTCTTGATGGTTATAAATGGGCTGACAATAAGAGTAAATGATTCTTGCCAATAAGCCTTCATGATGGTTATAATGAAAGATTGATTTTTTTTTTTGGATACCTCTGAAATGAACTGATAATACGGATTTAAGGTCAAGAGAGATATATCTTGGTTCAAAATGGCATATATAACACTAACTTGATCTGATAAACACTGTTTTCTGAATCATTGTTCTTTCCACTTCTTATATTTCATTCATAAGCTCAATAAATGTAGTTTTCCACCCTAAATGAGTCATTGAAAACCATAGAAGCTATTAAACTCATTAAACTTGGTATTTTTCTTTGTAAAGTCCATAATTCATAAATATACTTCCACAATACATACTTGTCTTCCTTTCCCTCCATAATTGAGATAAATACCCTATTAAACCCCATAAACATTTGTTTCCCCCTCAAATGACCTTACTTGGCCTAAATGCACAAAATGAGTACATGATCAATCTCACTCAATCTTTATTATTGCTATTTACACAATTACTCAAAATGCTTCAAAAAATCACTAAACTCAAAATACTCAACCAAAATTCATAAAATCTTATACGAAATTCGAAAATAATATGGACAATTGACAATAAAATTTTTAAAATTTTTCTCAAAGTATACGCTGCACAGAAATTGCAATAACAGTTCAATTTACACCAAAGTAGGTCAGTTCACTTCAAAAATTTATAACTTTCATCCTTAACCTCAAATAGAGACCTAAAATCCAAACATGGAAAGATTAAGAAGTCCCAAAAAACTTTCATTTATGATACAAAATATGATTCTCACAGTAGAGTTCTCAAAACGGGGCTAGAATACAAGTGTGTTCGTTTTGGTCGAACCTGCGCAGGTCTAGCAAAATAGCCATAACATTTTTCACAGAACTCGGATTAAGGCAATTCAAAAAGTATTTGAAAGCTAACTCACTGATCTACCCACTCACTAAAAATTATAATTTTTAGTTAGGCCGATCATTACCAGTTTATTTACAAAATATCCCCTGTTTCCTGTCAGTTCACAACCACACTGTCACTGCTTTCTCCTTTCTTTTCACATAAATCCTCATCTACTCACTCCTTAAAATCATATAACAAAGTTTTGGTCCTTCCCATCACCATACTAAGCCATAATACTCAATTTTACTTCATAATCATATACATCAAAGATTCATTTCTCAATTAAATATACACAAATAATATGCTTGCCATTAAAGGAGAGCTAAACCTTGCACAATATCATTAGAACCTTAGTTTATGGCCAACTTGAACTCACCTTCAACTCATTCCAAATCACCAAAAATACCATCATAATCATCAATAAGACTAAAGATTATAAAATCATACACAAAATAATTCAAATCCATCACTTGACTTAAGCTAACATGATCATGGTAAACCCCTCAACCCTAGCATGCTTCAAGCTCAATCCACAATTAAAAAATCAAAATAACTCGTGTTTCCTTCCAAAGAACATGATCAAAACCCAAATCACAAAAACAAAAATCAAAATGAAAAGAATCCAAATTAAGATCACTTACTTGGAGTTTAAAAAGAGAAAGATGGGAGTGATGTTTGATGGTTTTGAGGATTGAGGATGGTAGTTAATGGTACTACGGTGTCGGGGTGGTTAGAGGCAGTCAAGAGGCAGCAGCAGGCTGGCCGGAAACCACCAGGAAATAGCAGCTGCTGGGAGGGGAAGGGGGTGGCCGAATAGAGAGAGAAAGAGGAGAGAAGATGAATGTGTGTGGGTTTTACTTGATTAGAAATGAATCAATATAACCTGGCTAGTATTTAACCTCCCATAAAGGAGCTTTTTGGCTAACCATGATTAAGTTTAAGGTTAGGTTTAAATCATGGTTAACAATGCAAGCTTCTTAGGCTATGATTGGCTTATACGGTTTGGGCACAAGAAATGAAGTAAATCGTATGCGATAGAATTTTCATAGCTCAAAATTAGTTTTTTGCGAGGTTATAATAATAATAATAATAATAATAATAATAATAATAATAATAATTTCTTAAACAGTAATTATCGAGACCTACTATCGATTCATCCTATATTTAATCAATCAACGAAACTTGAATTAACAATCAATGTAACTTGAATTGCAAAATGGGACCCAAATAAAATATCCCGCAATCGGGATGATTAAATACGATAAATGAAAGTGAAAACTTTAAATGACATAAGGTAATTCGATAAATATATAAATTAAGTGTAATTGAATTAATAAACATGATTTAATTAAACAAATAACCATAAGTGATTAAATCAATAGACATAATTAATTAAATGAATAAACATGATTAATTAAATAAATAAATATGATTTAAATAAATAAATATGGGTTAGGGTTGAGTTATTACAGGTTAAGAGAAAACAAAATATTTTTTTGAAGATAAAGAAGAAAAGAAAAGATATATTAAAACATTATTTTCTTTTTTGAATTTAATAAAGAGACAAATATAATTGTCCTCCAAAAAAATTCCTGTTAAACATATAATTTCTCATTGAAAAATCCCGAATTTCATATGATTGTTATTCAATATTATTGCCCTTGTCTTTTATTTATTCCCCCTACCCCGTGAAATCGGAACCCATACTGGGAGGTGTTATTGTTGTTGTTGTATACATGGTATTTTTTTAAATAATATACATATATATATATATATATATATATATATATATATATATATATATATGTGTGTGTGTGTGTGTGTGTGTGTGTTCCTAATTTATCCTTTTTGGGGGCGGGGAGGGGAAATTGCCCTCCTTAAGAAAAAAACACATGAGCCAGGGACACCATTCTCAAGAGTACATCAATGATAGAGTGGAAGAAGAGCATTCACTCAAATTATTTGGAGGACTAGGTTTGTAGTTGTGCTAGGGATGTGTTTATTTGAAGATTCTTTTTTTATTTATTCATAGATAAATAGATTAATTCATGCAGACCTTTTTTGGAGGGGGTGAATTTAGATTTTTCATCCCTTGCTATGCCATTGAAACAGATACCATGCCAAAATGCATTTTGATAGTATAATATAATAAAAATGTAATTTCTTATGCTAATAAAGAAGGTTAATCCCAACTCAATATATTCTATAAAATCAGAATCTGTTCTTTTCAATTTATCAAAAATACTTATTGGTATTGATTATTGAAAGTTATTAAAAGTTAAGCTGCATGTCATTCGATGGGATTATATTATTAATTGATAGAAATATGACTTGTAATGGCCACCAATTCTCCCAATTTGGATTATGATGATAAGTAAATCTTTTGTATGAGAAGACTATAAAAAGTTTGTAGATCTCATTGCCAGGAGTTATATCGTGAATCAGCAAATAGGTAGAAATTGAGCGTTCAAAAGTGTATCATTTAGTTTTTTTCAATTAACAAGTTTATTTTGTAATTTTAGTTAAGATTTTAGTTGATTATAGAGTCTTTTGTAATGTTATATGGTTTTAAATTGATGAGTTCATCGTTTACTCTTTTTTAAGAAAAAGTAACCATGGCCAAACAATAATTTTTATTGGACAAATTAGTAGCATATCCACTTTCATTTTTGTATGTAAATATGGCGACCTTTATCTTTTTCAGAGTGACTTTTAGGTTTGAGGACCTAAATTATACATTTTAGCATGACTTTAATTTCTATTAGAAAGGGGTAACTTGTTTGTTAGAGGCATGAATAATAAATAATTTAAGTGATCTTTAACTTCCCAATTAGATGTTATCATTAAATAAATTATTAATAACTAATACATTTGTCTTACAATAGCTCTTGTATGAGATAATCTGTTTTGATTATTGTTATTCTTCTTCTCATTGTTATTATTTAAACTCCTTAGTGCTTTCCCCTTTTGTTAACAGGAGTAATACAATTACAATATTGAATTTGGGCCCAATGGTGAATTGAACTTGAAATTGAGTACCTATTCAGTAAAATTACTTATTTAAGTGGTCATAATTGTTTATATAGTGGATAATTATTCTAATTTAGTTGATAGCAGATGACTGTTTAGATGAGTGATTAAAGAAAATGTGTTTGACAAAATTTATTACTGATTAGCTGATTAATGTGAATTGGCATAAAAAGATATGAATAATTTTCAAATATAAAATTTTCAAATGGTATTTTTTAACAGAAACAATATGAAACATTACTTTTAAAGCTAAAAGTTAAGTTTAGTAGCTTTTTAGAAATGCTACTTAAAACGATAAACGCTACTTAAAATGCTAATTCGTCAAACAGTAGCTTATTGAAGACTAAAGTTTTAAGGTCTTGATTTTGGTCACTTGTTCGTTTCAGCAATTAAAACTAACAGCTTGTGGTTAGAAACAATTAGTAGCAATTAGAGCAGTTAGTAGCGGTTAACAATGGGAGCAATATAAGACAGTTAGCAGCGGTGTGACCCTGTTAGAAGTAGCAATGATTTCAAAATAATAAAGAGGTCCTAAATATTATTCCAAATACTGATACGCAAGGCGATTAATATATTCATCACGACTTTAATGTTAACCATTGGATTAAACATCATTCGCTAAATTATTCAATACGTAATAACATAGTGCAGATTAGCCTGGTGGAAAAACAAAAAGAAACAAATTAAACAGTTTTTTTATCTTCCTAAAATAATAAAAAAAATAAATCAGCCACGGAAAATATTTAAGGTGCTCTAACCCTAGCGGAGGAAAGTCTCTTTCTCTTTCACCAGATCCGGTTAGAGTTCCTCGTAAGGCTCTAACCCTAGCGCTAATTTTCGACGCTGCGGCTGTTTGCTATCTTCTCAATCCAAATTCATCAAGTAAGTCTCCAATTGAATTTTAATCTAAACTTCAAATCTGTTGCAAATCTGGAAGCTCAGTCGATTCGAATTCTGTCTATTCATAATCGTTTTCAAGCTTTGAGTGGCTAGGTGAGATCTATGTTTAAGATCCTTGGATGATTGTTTCTGTTGGATTTCCAGCTTCTTTTTATTTTGATGGATTGTGTTTACTCCCTGCGACTTCTCCGATTTTTGTTCTGTAGATATGAGTTGAAGTTTGAAGATTTGTATGAATTTGCGGATTTATTTGGCGGAAAGTTGCGATTTTTAGTGGTATTTTCGTGTTGATTTGTTTGTGATTGCACTTCGGCGCTGAATAATGACTTATTATATCGGCTTTTAGTATTCGTAGTGAATCTCTCTGTCGTTTGATGTTGGTTGATTCAGCTGTTAGATTCGTGCAACATGCGAGCTAATTTGAGTACTTCATGTATGCTAATTTGAAGCGGCTTGTGTTATCTCCAACTAATTGATTTGGTTTCAATTCTCAAAGATGCGGTCTTGTCAAAGTTTCACGGTGATTTGCAATTTTCAATTTGCAAATACTGGTGTTGAGATGAGTCACGAGTGTCTTTTGCCTGAATTGTTGATATGTATCTTGTATCCAATCTTATATGATTTTCACAACCGAAGATCAACTGGCTAATTTCTAAAATAAGCTCATAGCTTTTTTTTGGCATCAGTGGAAGTGTGGAAGTATATGTACTCTTGTCCAAGCGTGCAGTGTATATATGTTTGCTCAAGGTGGAATTTTGCAACATAGGATCCATTTGACATACTGTTTTTGTGTCCACCAACTCACTTATTGCGTAATTTGATGCTTGCTTTATTTTTATATCCCTATGCTTGTATTTGGGATTGTGGTATTTCTGCCCTGAGTTTATCCATTTGGGGTTCTCTCACGCTGTTCTGTAGTGCATCAATACAGAACTGTGTACCTTTTTTTGGGTTGAAATTTGGGCGAGTTTTTTTCTCTGACATGCTCTGTATTTGTGGACTGAAGTTGTGCTTTGTTCTTGTAGTCATGGCTGGAGTTGCACCCGAGGGCTCCCAGTTTGACGCTCGTCAGTTTGACACCAAAATGAATGAACTGTAAGCTAACTGTTTCAAAAGTTGTTGGTAGCATTCGTTCGTAATGTTTTTTATGATGTACTTTTATAATGTGCTCTCCTTGATTCTCCCTCTCTATTGACCGTCACTTATCCTACTTAGGCTTTCTGAGGAAGGAAAAGATTTCTTCACCTCATATGATGAGGTATATGATAGCTTCGATAAGATGGGTTTGAAAGAGAACCTTCTCAGGGGAATCTATGCTTATGGTAGGAAAATTTATATATTCTGTTTTCTCCTCGATTTTTGTTGCTTAGTCTATCTTTTGATTAAGGGTTAATGATTTTCACAAGGTTTTGAGAAGCCTTCTGCCATTCAGCAAAGGGGAATTGTACCCTTCTGTAAGGGTCTTGATGTAATTCAGCAAGCCCAATCAGGTACCGGAAAGACTGCCACTTTCTGCTCTGGAATCCTGCAGCAGCTGGATTATGATTTGTTGGAATGCCAAGCTCTTGTTCTTGCTCCTACCAGAGAGCTTGCTCAACAGATCGAGAAGGTTATGCGGGCACTCGGTGATTACCTGGGCGTTAAGGTTCATGCATGTGTTGGTGGAACCAGTGTTCGTGAGGATCAAAGAATCCTTTCTGCTGGAGTACACGTGGTCGTTGGTACTCCTGGCCGTGTCTTTGACATGTTGCGGAGACAATCTCTTCGTGCTAAC
Organism: Carnegiea gigantea; assembly: GCA_029747015.1. Classification (NCBI taxonomy): domain Eukaryota; kingdom Viridiplantae; phylum Streptophyta; class Magnoliopsida; order Caryophyllales; family Cactaceae; genus Carnegiea; species Carnegiea gigantea. The sequence continues at coordinate 774,881 of JAKOGI010000133.1, read as the reverse complement.
CACATCAAAATGTTTGTTCTTGATGAGGCTGATGAGATGCTTTCTCGAGGTTTTAAGGACCAGGTATGGTTCTGTTCTTGTGTGAATTCATTTGCAGTGCCCTATTTGATGTGCTACCTCGCGAATAGTTCCTAGTTTTCCTCAATGTATTTTCCATAATTGTATAGTATCTAGTGACTAATTTTTGTTGAAATTCTGGTCAGTTGTATGGAATACTACTCTATTATGTTTCTGTTTTACGGTGTGCTGCCCTGCAGAACTATGGTAGGTTTTTATTTGAGCAAATGTTGTTGCTTGTGTTTAGCAACAAATGATTGACAGTTTACTGTGAGTATGAGGTGAACAACTATTAATGGCCTGATATTGAGGGTGTTCTTTGTCTTATTATGCAAGGAGTTCTATTATGCCTTGTCTTATTATGCCTTGTCTTGTTATGCAGTTGATAGTAAGTTAACGTGGACTGTACAGAATTCAAAGTGATGGTCTTTTGTTGTTGTAACTCAACTGTGTCAAGCGGATGGTACTTGGATGCTGGTGCCATTTTCTCAGTATCAGACTGTCTGGGACTGACATAGGGATGCTTTTTGCCTCTGTGTCTTGTCCTGAGTGTATTTGTTTTCATTTACCTTAATCTATACAAACTGAGTTTTCCTAGCTTCGTTTTGAGCTATTTTCAGTGGCCACATTGGTGTATATAATGAGTGATGCCTCTGACAATTGAATAATTTTCACCTGGTTGTGTTCTATGCATGTTGTTTTGGGTAGTTATGTTTCCCAGTTAGTATGTTCAAGGTTTTTGTTGGCACAAGTATGTGTTCTTGTTGTGAACAACGCTGCAGTTCCAAATGTATTTATTACGAGTAACTTAAATACTTCTGTTTCCTACACTTCCTGATATATAGATATATAGGAGTTTCCAAATCTATCTTTACTCGAGTGCATGTTGTTTTCATCTCTGATGGGCACGAACACTTTATTTTTTTTGGAATGCCTTGGTTCTGGGTGGAGAATTCTGGAGTTCTGAAATGTTGGAGCTAATCTCTGATTTTGTTGCAGATCTATGATATTTTCCAGCAGCTTCCACCGAAGATCCAGGTTGGAGTATTTTCTGCTACAATGCCCCCTGAGGCCCTTGAGATCACCAGGAAGTTCATGAACAAACCCGTTAGGATTCTTGTGAAGCGTGATGAGCTTACTCTTGAGGGTATCAAGCAGTTCTATGTTAACGTTGACAAGGAGGAATGGAAGCTCGACACTCTCTGTGACCTTTATGAGACATTGGCAATCACCCAAAGTGTCATCTTTGTGAATACTAGAAGAAAGGTTGATTGGTTGACCGACCAAATGAGGGCGCGTGACCACACTGTGTCCGCCACCCATGGAGACATGGACCAGAATACTAGGGACATTATTATGCGTGAATTCCGTTCTGGGTCCTCCCGTGTGCTCATAACCACTGATCTTTTGGCTCGTGGTATTGATGTTCAGCAAGTCTCTCTGGTGATCAACTATGATTTGCCGACCCAACCAGAAAATTACCTCCACAGGATAGGACGAAGTGGTCGTTTTGGAAGGAAGGGTGTTGCGATCAATTTTGTGACCCGTGATGATGAGAGAATGCTGTATGATATCCAGAAATTTTACAATGTGGTGATTGAGGAGCTCCCTGCTAATGTTGCGGATCTTATCTGATGACGCAAAGTGTCATTTGCCTCTTGTTTTGAGGTAAGATGTTTGTCTGTCTAGTTAGTAAAGATTTTGGGAAGTGTTGTTTATTGAGTGAATGATTATTTATGGGATAACAGTCACAGTTGTCACTGTTATTACTATGTGGTGTCCTTTTTCTTTTTCCTATTCTGGGAACATCACTTAATTGTGTTATGGATGCCCCAGGTTAAAATTTTGTTGGAGCCTAGAGAGACTTTAAATTGTATTGTATTTTGGGTCAAGGAGAGTTTTCTTTGGCAACTTTCGATTATCATCTTTGGCATGATTTTCCTTTTGCCTGTCGTTATAAACTTCTAGTGTTGCTGTAAGCTTGGCTCCTGCCCAGCCTTTTGCTGTGCGTTGTTGATAGGCAAATTGTGCCCAAGTTCAGATCTTACAAGCAGGTCTTGTACTTTGGGCATTGGATAGGGGGCTAATTTTGTTGAGTCCTTCTTGCGTTGGTAAGTTTCGATTTCAGTGTGGCTGTGGTTCAGTTACTTACATAGTTCTGGTCAACTCTTCGTGGTTTGCTGGTTTGTCCAAGATGGTTGGCTGGTCAGAATTAGTTGGCTTGGTCAGAATTGGTCACCCTGTTTCTGCTGTCCTGGTGTGGTTCAAGCCTTCAAGGTAGCTTGGGCCTCAGCTTGGGCATGGATGGTTACATGCCATTTTGGATTACAATTAGGTATATGGCTGGATTCTTCTGGGTGCATTCATTATAATTGGATTTTGATTGGTGCTAATAACACCAATTAGGCATGAGTAGTTAAGCTGAGCTCTTGGTTCATCTTCCCAGCTCACGTTGCTGATGTTTGTCATTCGAAGATGTATTTCCATCGATAGGGATGAAGGATTAGTCATGAGTCGTGACGAACTCGTCAAATTAGTCACGAGCCATGATGAACTTATCAAATGAACCTGATGGCCTAGCTGTTGCTGGTATTGGTACCACTTCCTTTCATCTTTCCCGACATCTTCCCCACCGCCTACCCAAACTTCATTTCGGGACTTATGTGTCTTTGGTAATGGCGCATGTCGATCGAGACTGATCCAGGGCGATGGCACATTCTGTCGCGCTGTGTTCATGAGCCTGCGCATCGAGTGTGCATAAGCTCTCTCCAACTTCGTACACTGAATCGGACATTTCCAAGTCTGGAATGAATAAGAGGAATGAATAAGAGTGACGCTGCTTCGATGGTAGATATTGAAGTATTATGAATTGCGTATATTAGGAATTGGAAGTCCATCTGTCTCCTCTCTTTCCTAAGAGGGTGCGAGTTGTGTCGAAGCGGATATCATGTAGAATGTGGAATTATTATGAATTTCTAGCGCACGCCGTACAGTTTGTTGGAGGCTACTCTTGCAATGATGGGCAAAAAGAATATCAATTAGAATGTTGAAATATTATGAACTTCTAGCTCATGCCTTACAACCTACAGAAGACAACTCTTGAATTGATGAACAAAAAGAATATTTCTAGGATAGTGTTTGGTTGGGGAAAATAATTTGTGCAAAAAATAATTTTTTACTTTTTGTTGTTTGGTACATGAAGGACAGAAAGCTATTTTCTAAGGAAGGAGTATGATTTTTTTTTTTTTTTTGGGGAGAAGAAAAGAAGTTAATTTTTTTCTATCAACTTCTTTACGAAATGGCCAGTCAGAATTTAGAGGTAAAATTTGACTTCAATAGTTTGGGTTGAAATTTAATTATTCGATAGGGAAGATTAAAATAAGCTTAACTCTAGATTGTCAGCCTAATTTTTCCTCATTTGATTAGTATTTATTTCCGTCATGACAATTAAGATTGCGTTTTCGCCAAGTGGCCAAATTAGTTGACATTTTCCGTAACTACAATAATTTCAACGATTTGGATCAAAATTTGCTTATCGAATTTGAAAGGCTAAAATAAGCTCAAATTTAGATTTTGAGCTATATGACATTCCTTTATTTAGTTAGATTTTTCTCAGCAATGATAATTTAGTCTGTATTGTTTGTCATTTAAACAATTCAGGCGATATTTTTCGCCACTCAAACAGTTTTGACGAATGGGATCAAAACTTAATCATCGGATAAAAAGATTAAAATAAGCTCAAATTCAAATTTTGAACTTTATATTTCTTCATTTGGTCAATATTTTTCTTCGCCACGATAATTTAGTCAACTTTTTTTGCCACTAAATTTGTTTAGTTGACTTTTTTCGTCACTAAAACAATTTCAATAGTTTGGATCCGAACTTGACTATCTGAAGAAACTATTAAAAGAAACTCAAATACGAAATTTTAAACTCAATATTCCTTTATTTGGTCACCGTTTATTTTCGCTACGATAATTCAGTTTATATTTTTCATCCCTTAAACAAAATAGCTGGTATTTTCTTTTCTTTTTCCCATGAGAAATGGTCCACCTTGCACCAAACAAAGGACATGTGAGTTATGATAGGAAAATCCATTTTTTGAGGGGAAATATTTTTCAGGAAAAATGATTTTTTGGAGAAACCATTTCCCTCCCAACCAAATAGTACCTAAATATTATGTGTTGTGTTTATTGAAGACAGAGATAAGACAACATCCTCTCTAAGAGGTTCTTTGGGTTTTTGGTTAGGATGATTTCATCTAGTAAGGTGTATCATAACAAGATCGAAACAATACATTTTTTCCCCTGATCATTATCAGTATAAAATTTTACACTAGGGTAGTGTTTGGTTGGAGGGAAAATAAGTTTCCCAAAAAATAGTCTTTCAATTTTTCTGTTATTTGGCACAAGAAAGGATGAAAAAATATTTTTCAAAGAAAATATTTTCCCCCAAGGAGGAAAATGAACCTTTTTGAGAAGAGAGGAAGTTGATTTTCTTCTCGCAATTCTTTGACGACGACATGGTTAGTCGAAATTTAGGCGCAAAATTCAATTTTAATGGTTTGGATTGAAACATAATTATCCAATGGGAAAGATAAACTCAAATCTAGATTTTTGAACTCAAGTTTCTTTCACTTGGTCAACATTTTATCTCCGCCATGACAATTTTATTGAAAATTTTTGCCACTTAAACGATTCAATTGATTTGCCACTAAAACAATTCAATGTTTAGATCAAAATTTGATAATCAGATAGAAAAGATTAAAGTAGGTCCAAATTCAAATTTTGAAATTGGCATTCTTTCATTTGGTTAACATTTTTTTCACTAGGACAATTCAATTGATATTTTTCATCATTTAAACAATTCAATCAATATTTTTAATGACTAAAATAATTTCAATAGTTTAGATTAAAACTTTATCATCGGATATGAAAGATTAAAATATGCCCAAATCTAGATTTTGAGTTCGATATTTCTTCATTTGGTCAATATGTTTCTCCGGCACGATAATTCAATCAACATTGTCTGCCACTCAAACGATTCAATCAATATTTTCATCACTAAAATAATTTCAACAGTTTGAATTGAAACTTTATTATCGGATATAAAAGATTAAAATATGCTCAAATCTAAATTTTGGGCATGGCTTTCCTTCATTCAATCAACATTTTTCTCCGCCACGATAATTCAATCAACATTTGTTGTCACTTAAACAATTCAATTAATGTTTTTCGTTACCAAAGCAATTTTAATGGTTTGAAATATTAAAAAAATCTAAAATAAAATATTTGAGCTAAGCACTCATTCATTTAGTCAACATTTATCTCTGTTATAACCATTCAATCGACATTTTTATCACTTAAACAATTCAGTTCATGTTTTTTCTTTTTTCATCGAAAATGATTTATCTTGTACTAAACGGCAGAAAATGTGACATTAAAATCAATTTTTCTTGGAAAATAATTTTCCATGAAAAATCATTTTGCGGGAAAACTATTTTCTTTTCAACCAAACACTACAAGATTATAAAACTAAATCCAACTGCAATGACGTGACTTAAACAATCAACCATTGAAAACAATGGTAAATAACATAGACCTATGATAAAAGGAAGGGGGTGTTTGGTAGATGCTTTTTGGATAGTTTTTTGGATAAAAAATATTAAAAATAGCTTTTCAGGCACAGGTTGATTGTTGACTAAGTCAAACAGCTGTTTCAAGTGTTTGGTAAACAGCTTTTTCTAATAGTTGTTGAGTCCCAAAAAGCTATTTTTCAAAAAACTAAACCAAGTAACTTTTTGGGATAGCTGTTTGGATTTTATTGTATAAATGATCAAAATGATAGTGAGTTAATTAAAGTCATGTCAATTCACATCATTTTTTTTTTGAAAAAAATAGTCCTTGTTAAGCAATGCGGTGCTCATTTCTTGTTGTAATTAGTATACATTATCAAACGAAAAATTAGCTTAACAAAATGTCCATCATTCTATATATTTCATATATTTGGACTTTTATCTTATCTCTTTTTTTTTTTGGGTAGTGAGAAGTCAGAGGTTTGTGTAGACATATATCGTAGAGACATTTTATATGAAGTTATTTGCACTTATCATTATTCTTGGGATTCTTCCTCACCTTGGAGAGATTATATATTTTTAAGGTGAGATTATATATTTTTAATTTTTTTAGGATTGATGAAGTTCAATGAACCATTTAAATTAATGAATTTTACCCCATAAATATTTGAAATGTCCCATAAAATTTGGTTCATCTTAAAGACAAAAATAAATAAACTATTGAAAAGAAAATTAGATTGACAATAAATTAAGAATCATGTTCAATTATATGGTGAATTTGATATATGGGTATAAATGGAATTATACCAAATATTTTTTTAGAAGCAGCTAATTTACCAAACATTTTTTCTCGAAACAGCTAACAAAAATAGCTGACTCAAAAAACTGATTCAAATACCTGACAACTAATAGCTAATACAAACAGTTATCAGATAATATACAAACAGTTAACAGCTAACAACTGTTTGCGAAACTAGACCAAAATCAAACAAATGAGAAAGGTAGGCAAGATTTTCAAGCCATTGTCACCAAAATAGCCAAAAAAAAAAAAAAAAAGAGAAAAAAGAATACCTAACATTAAGAGATGGCCAACTTCCTAATAATAAGAGAATGGATGAGTTACAAACCTTCATGGGTACAAACAAAAGCTAGTCGATCCCTACTTATCTAAACTTAAGGCTTGGATTAGACTAAGATGGCTAAGTCATAAGTGCATGGCTAAGTTACAAACCTTCACCGGTTAATTTGTCACTCTTCCTTTTGAGTGCCCTAGAAGTTGTGAGCTAGAGCATGGCTAAGTCATAAGAGTAGCTCACTCACTAGCTTGGCATATTTTTGCTAGTGAGACCACTTTGGTATTGATCAATCATATCATTACCGTATTACTATCCAGTGTGGATTCGACTTAAATGGGTTCTAATGTGAATGGATAATAGTATATTGAATTTTTTTTTTTTATGTCCTTGACTTTTTTGGTGGAATGGTTGGAAAATTTTCAGTTTAGGAAAAAAGCAAATATTATCTATGAGCTAACTCGAATTGACACCAACTAAGCTGACTTAAGTACTTAATCACGCTACAAATCTTTTGAGTTGAAGTAAATCGAGTTCAAACAGAATGGCCGGTGTTCACAAAATTTTGGACCCAAATGGGCTATTTTGTACTAAAATTACTAATAATGTACTAATTATTGCAATTAATTTATTGTCTGAGTGAGATGTATCTAAAATGTAGACTATTGCAGTGTTTAAATTTAAAAATTAAATTTGAAATTAAATTGTTTTTTGGTTCTGGTTATGAGGTTGAGATTAAACTAGTCTTGTACCTTCAAACATTAGCTTAAGTAGCGTTTGGTTGAGACGTAGTTTCAAACATGGTATGATTACCAAACCTGGTTCAAGTCTGATGCTTTTGGCCCTTTGCCCGTGAACGACGAACAACTTGGCGTAGGTTGGATATGGATCAATTCTAGTTCATGCTATCTTGCGCGAAGGCATTTAGGTATGAAATTCAATAGTGTTTATGTTAAATTATTGCATAAAATAAGGGAGTTTATGCACTTTTCATGCTTCAAATTCAAACAACATTCATCGATACGACACACACACACACATATATATATACGAGAATAAGCATAGAAAACCATTAATATAATATTTGATTGGATGTAATGTAATAATAATGTACTGCAATCAACTTTGCATTGTAATCGTGATTATTTAGTTTGTGGTAATTATAATTACAAGATGGTTCTTTTATGATAATCTCCTCATACAACTCAACAAGGTAATGAAGACACAATTATAAACTTGATTGCATTACAAAATTAATTACATCTAACCACACATTACATAATTATCTACAGTGACTGGTTTCAACTTTGTTCACATATTTTCAGAACAATAAGGCTGTCATTTGACTATTATAATACCTAACAGTAGCTTACGACATGTGATTGGAATTATACATTTCGTTTTTGTAAGAAAAGTATGTAGTGAAATTTTATGTAGTCCTTCGCCTAAGGATTCTTTTTAGACTGAAATTATACATTGATACTAATTTCTGCCAACTGGTACGGAACAACATTGCCATATTTGTGGATACGTGGTGCTGACTTGGTTTGAATTTTGGGGAACTTTCCAAGCTAGAGGGTAAAAACGAGTGGTCGCTTTTTCAGGACAGCAGAATGTCACCATAATAGTGATAGTGCCATTCCCAATTAATTCAATAGTATTATAGTAAGTACACCAGAATCTAATCAATCACCTACAAAATCAAGCCAAGCCCTCCACAGTAATTAAGATTTAAGAACCCTAATCTTTGCCTTTCTTACATCTTAAGTTTTGTTTATCTGCATGCTCCAATGTTTGAAAGGCATGTGGGGAGGCATATGGCCTCTATTTACCCAAACGATTCCTATTGACAGCTTGTTTAACACCAAATCTCAATCTCCCACCCCCCTTTTCCCCTAAATAATCCATGTCTAGAATATGTGAATCAAGATGCAACGCAAAAATTAACAGCTAAATATTATGCTAGTATTTTGTTAATGATTTCAATTAGGTTCAATGGTCAAATCAGCAATAGCTCAATGACGTCAAGCACATCTTTTCATCTAAATGTTAGGAATTATCCGACCCTTGACATACACAAAATTATTGTTATGTAGTTCATCTGTGTCAGGTATACAGGTGGCCTGTGACGCCTAGGTTGAGGCAGATGTTATTATGCCTTCTTCCTCCTCCGCTATGTACTAGCCTGATAAACTCCCTGAATAGGAGCCCATAGTGCTTAAATATTTACTCTTATTTAAAAAAAAAAATGGATACTACAGACAATTGGCAATCTTTGACATCCAAAATCTTGCTAACAGAGAAAATATAGTATGTAGCGATGGGAGGGAGAAATAACTTACCAATCACGAATTAGCTAAAAATCTAAATCCTGGTTGCTCTCGCAAGTGTAACTTGCCTTAATTGGCTGGGCATGTAATTTATGAAGTTCCCCACTTTCCCTTCATCAAATGGAGTCCTATTAATTAGGATCTATTGCATAAGTGCATCATGTTGATAAGACTTGAAATATACTTTCGACTAGTCAATTACTTTTACAGTATGTTTGGATTAAAGGGATGGAGGAAGAGGGAGGAAAGCGAAAGTTAGTTAATCACGTTGCTTTTCTTTTCTTCTCCTTTATTACTTTGCCCTCACTTCCTCCTCTCTACCTCAATTCAAACTATCCATCAATGATTTATATCCCTTTCTTTCTTTATTTACTGTAAAAAGATATTCATATTTAATTTGTCGTCCCATAACATTGTCAGAGAAGTCTTTTTCAAAAGTTATCATTGTTTTTATTGGTTCACAAGCCATTTTAACAGTGTAAGTAAATTTAATAAATAATTGTTCTCACATATTCTCTAAATTCAAGTGTGAATATGACATGGAGGGCACATTATGTTACAAAGTGCTTGTTTGATTGAGGATATATTTTGATCCTATAATGAGCCTCCGTTTGTGATGTGGTTTTTGTTTGTTGATTGTAATGCCCTTGGTTCGGCTATAATTGCTTGAGGACTCCAAATGACAATGATAAGGGAGAGACAGTTGGCTGATCATCTAAAGATGTTGACATTTCAACTGCAAGTCTAATCTAGCAATAGCCTTAATTAAGCAACAAGGGAAAGAGAGCTACCTTAACAAGAATTAATTCCTTTTTTTATGCTTCTCATTATGATAAATGATGAATT